>JBCFYV010000003.1:29116728-29636728 GCA_039000515.1 Timema cristinae | reverse complement strand
ATCGTTCAAACAGAAATCTCGAATCTCGCAAGGACTGCAGATTACTTGTGTGTTTGTGATAATACAGCTGGTGTAACTGCTGTGGAGGCGGGCTATCAACCGTTCTTGTCGACTAAGCTACACTTCCCTACAAAGTTTTGATCCCGTCAGCGAACTTGGAATTTCAGTGCATATTTTTATGTCATACGCAAATCAAGTTATTCAGTAAAACTTTGCATATTTAAATCTGAATATATTTTTAATCTTAAGTATACACATCAATACATCGCATGAATACTAATATTATATATTTATAGATGAATTAGTATTAATAAACAATTGTTGAATTGTGTTGATTTTAAGGGAACTTTGAGTATATTTATATAGAGTATGCTAATAACTACGGTAAAATCCCAGCTTTATCAAATAGGTATAGTATTAAAGATACTAAATTTTAATTTTCAAAATTTTATTTCAAAAAGTTTAGCCTAAAACTTGATTTGGAAAAC
Organism: Timema cristinae; assembly: GCA_039000515.1. NCBI lineage: Eukaryota > Metazoa > Arthropoda > Insecta > Phasmatodea > Timematidae > Timema > Timema cristinae. Next base: position 29,636,240 of record JBCFYV010000003.1, on the reverse strand, counting down.
GTAAAAATTTAAGTTTCTTACCCTCATAGCTCTTGAATAAAAATAGTTAAAAATAAATTTTTGATGTTTAATATTTCATAGAATAAAACTCTTTCGAATGACGAAAAAAAAAATTTCTGTACTTATGGCCTTAATGCTGTTGTACCCCTTTTGAATTTTTTGATGCCAAAGTTGTGTACTAGTTTTGTGCCGTTTTGTAACACAAATAAGTTTTGTACCCGTACCCATTTTGAGTAATTAGCATATCAACGTGGTGACTCCAAGCTAATGCTGTTGTGCCACTTTTGAATTTTTTGATGCCAAAGTTTTGTACTAGTTTTGTACCGTTTTGTACCACAAAGAAAAAGTTTTGTACCCGTACCCATTTTGAGTAATTAGCATATAAAAGTGGTGACTCCAGGTTAATGCTGTTGTACCACTTTTGAATTTTTTCATGCCAAAGTTTTGTACTAGTTCTGTACCGTTTTGTACCACAAAGAGAAAGTTTTGTACCCGTGCCCATTTTGAGAAATTAGCATATCAAAGTGTCACGTGACTCCAGGTTAATGCTGTTGTACCACTATTGAATTTTTTTCAAATAAATATCTGGTGAGGGTAGTGATAAATAATAATGTACACTTATTTATCAGAGAAAAATTTATTTAAGGTAAAATTAGAGATAACTTATTTTTGAAGGTTTTGTCACTAACTATAATAAATAACCTATACGATTGAGTATGTAGCCTACGATTTTGTTGTACCATTTATTTGAGTTTATTAGTAAGCAGGTAAAATAAAAAAATAACTAAAATTTAATGTGCTAAATTTGGCCACTGTGCTTTGGCTAATTTTTAAAATTTAAAGGCTAAGGAGGCAATAACATATTTTAAAAGCAGTTTCATTTCGAAGACTATAAAAATTTTGACTATAAATATATCTGTTATTTTTATTACTGATATCACCACGTCATACTACCTGTTCATGTTATACGCATATATGATAATCTAATTGGGTGGTAATGAGGAAAGAAGCATTTGAGAGGCTATCTACCAGCATTTTTATTTTGGAAGATGGGGAAACAATTTAGGAAAAACTACCCTCAATAGACTCGACCAGGATTTGCACCCCAAGTGCTCCGCTATCAGCAGGCCAATTTAACACTAGTGACACCTTAGACCACTCAGCCACTGAAGTGGGTATCTGTTATTTAATACGGTGTTTACAGTTTTCAAACATCTATAGGATTTACACAATTTTCCAGAAATAAATGTTTTTGGGAATAATATTTTATCCTATTGGTAGAGTTTAACTTGAGTAATATCTCCATGGTGTCAGCCTGCAAGGCTATACCAATCGAGAGGCTGCCGTATGTTGGCAAAGATAGGGCCAACATTTTCAAGCTGAGGGTGCCATGTGGTTAGCACAACGAGCCCTCCAGACTTCTATCTCAGTTTTCTAGACTGAAGCGCTACTTATTCATTCAATTATCTCCTCATTTGTCCTCACGAGGTTGATTTTGGTTCCGTTTCAGACCCACTGCTTCACAGACACAATTAGGGGCACTGGGGATCGAACTTGGGACTTCAGTATCTGAAGCCAGTAAATCTGACCACTATACAACAGAGGCGGTCGGGTATCAAATACTTACTTACTTACTTACTTTATGGCATAGGGAACCCAAAAGTTCATTAACTCTAATGGTTTTAAATATATTTTACTTATCATCGGCTTCATGTCGTGGTCAATATTGCTAAAGTGCTATGACTGAGACTGAGTGCGTAAATTAATCAGCTCAATAACTTGACTAGTTCGATTCCCTGTTAGGTTGAAATTACTTAGTACTAGCGTGATACGAACTCGGCCAAGGCACAAGAGATTTTGAACATACAATAAGTGCGTTATAGAGTGTTAGTAACATTTACTTTCAGCTAAGAGCTTTTTTTTAAAAAAAAAGTACTTGAAATATCAGAATAATCGCTGCATTGTTATATAGAAATATTTATTTGTATCTTAATTTTGATATTATTTCTACAGTAAATAAAATAGTATCGCTGCTCATCCATTGTACTTAAATTAGTAGATACATATAGCCTAAGCGCCAGTAATATGCATACCATTAAAAAAACTTACCCTTTACTACAAGAAGTTAAATAATCAATTATATCTTTGATTTTCTTTGTGCGCCCTTTCTTCATAAACTTGTTATTCACAAGGATATAAAATAATATTTTGTAAATACTTCTCCACCTCAAAATTTATACAATCCCTTGGATTTTGTTCGAAAGCAAAAAGGTCACATATTGTTAATTATATAAAAAGTAATCACCGTGGGTACTTATTGTTCGGGATTCGATACATTTCTTCCGAAACGAGCGCACAAACTGCGAGAATGCAACAGGTTCAAATTAAAAGTAATCACATTTAACACGCTAATAAAATAAAATTAACATTTTCACATCTTGACTACCAAAAACTTTGTTCATTAACTTTTTGAAAAATTACTTATTCCAAAGTCCAATGAGAGTCAAATCCTAGACCGTAAAATAAAAACTAGTATATAAAATTTACTGAGAACGTCTCCAAATTACCTTTAGACCAAATTTTATTTAAAATAACTATGTTTGATATGAGCAGGAATGTTTATTTTTATTTATTATAATAGTGGATTAAAAATTCAATGTACAGTAGTTTTCATATACTTTGAATACTCTTATTATTACAACGTGTAGTGCTAAAGAATGAGAAAACTCAAGAAAGAATATAAGATAAGAGTGAAGAACTTTACATGTTTTACTGTCTCAGTTAAATAAGGGCTTATGTCATAAAACTTTGTGTATGGAGAAGCATGTGGCTTTTTCTTTTAAAATAATGTATCACTAAAGTAATACTCTCATTGAAGTAAGTAGGGACTATCTATATTTATTCACACAGCAGGAAGACTTTGTGAGTATTTTAGTTACTGAATATATTAAGATGTTTAATTGTTTATATTTAATTACGCAAATTTTCATAATTGGACATTGGCCCTTCTTATCCTAACGTACATGTATTTAATGTTTCTTTGACTCAAGAAGGTCACAGAGATTAGTTTAACCCTCCATTGCCGCCTGCATTCCGATACAGCAGGTTAGCCAACGCTTGCAAAATGATACTAGCTTGTAAATGGGTAATGATCATACTAACGGCACCTATTATCAGCTATGACAACTAGTTGCAGAAGGAAAAGTTGTAATTAAAACCATGTATTTTGACTAGAGAGTCGACTTGGGAGTCGTTAGAGCTCAATATCGTAGTGATTATTGAAGCTAACCCAAATTTAAAAATATGTCTAAAAAGAAAAAGAAATTATTCATTAAATAGTATGTTATAAACAAACACTCTAGCTTAATTGTACAAAGAAAATAAATAAATCCATTAATAATTTTTGTTTTCCCATTTAAAATACATTGAAATGGAAACATTTTAATGAAAATATTTCAATAACTATTTTTAGCATGGTTTGAAAATTCCATAAAAATTATGAAAGATGCCCAGATATGTTACTAAAATAAATAAAAAACAACAATGTTGAATTATTAAATATATTTTGTTTTAAATTCTTTTGTTTAGAACCGTGCATTTATGGTAGGCAGGGCCTTAATAGGCACTATAATAGTTAGGTAGAAAGTGTTTGGTATTCATTCCAGAAAACAACAAAATATGATTGTCCCTAGTCCAGCTACCTAGTCAGTCTCCGTGTCAACATCTGGGAAATTATAATACTTTGTATAGTTTGTCTGCCTGCTGAGCTAAGAGTCCTAGGTTGGATTCCCGGTATGACTGAAAAATTTATTTTTGTGAAATTGGAATGTCCTCTTTCACAGTGATTAATTGTGGCTGGGGGCTGGGTGTTGTATCTCTTCTAGATTTAAGTTAGTTTATTTCATGCCTTAATACAGTATATAATCCGTCGTTAAATAACTCAAATCGGTAATAATGATAGTATTAATACTAATAGATACTAAACAAATTCAGAAAAAAACTTTTAACACGTTATTTTCATAAACTAAGAAACTTTGACCCCACTGGGATTTGAACTAAGTCTCCATGACCATTTTGTTAGATGCATGGGCTTTGGCGTCATTAAACTGGACTGCTGATGATGGGGAGATCGGGGTTTGAGTTCCGGTCGGGTGCACGGAGGTTTTCCAAACTCCCACCACGCTAATGTAGCTACACTTCCTTTTAAATTCAACCGTCCTCATCCCCAACATACTATGCGTATAACCTGAACGGGTAGTAAGACACGGCGCTTAATAAAGATTAAGACTCCAGAGGGGCAACGCGAGGGCAATATGGATTTTTTTACTATTGTTGTTTAAATCTAGGGAAATTAGAAGATGGGGGGGGGGTTCCTTACCACGCACCTCGACCCACATTCGCTTTCTCTTTAAAAAAGACTGTCGTGTCCTGTCTTCCGAATGACACCCTAATCTAGGAAGTAAGCGCCCGCCCAAGTTGTTGTTATTTTCAGCTGTCAAGTCTAATATGACGTGTCCTGGAATAACTAAAGGCTTTTGACTGGCACCACCCTCCGCTACTCGGCTCGAGTCACGCAGCAGACTACATAAGCGTCGTGAGTGCGCTTTTGTTTCAAAGGAACTGCACTATCATCCTTGGTACCTGCAGCGAAGGTTGATTCTGGGTTAAACTTACAGAAAAACACCTCGTTAAAATATAGAAAATCACATTATTGAAACATCATTGCAGTAGTTTGGGAACCACTTTGGAGTCCGAATGGTTTAAAACTAAAGCGTGATTCAATCTGCCTCAGTGGGGCAGTAATTCACACGCTGAATGTTGACCCATGATGCATTGCAATGCTAACTTAAAACAGATGATTATCAACATATTTTATTTTCCATTGGATATACATATTTTAGATCACTCTCCCGATGAATGTTTTCAAATTATAACGCCGTGTCTTAACACAATCCAATACATCGATACACACTCTTTTCCATTAACGGGTTATTTCAAATCTCCTCACAACGGCAACGAAGCTATCTGCTTGCTTTTGGTTGTACAGCGCATGCGTTGACAAATGTGCACGCGCGCTTATTTGAGATGGTTGTTTAGGAGATTTGATTAGTTCTCCTGTGGCGAACATCTCGGGCAGAGCGGATGAAGTAGAGATGAGTTGAACTTTAGCGGAACAACTCGCTCCGATAAGGCGGAAATTTGTGATCGGCTCAGAGCTCGTCACGTGACTGGGTTTCGGTTCTGCGCTAGTTTTTCGGCGAACCTGTGAATCCCCAGATATACGTCACTCTCGCAATAGATAGACTGCTGATGACGGCGGAGATCGAAGCTCAAATCCTGGTCGGGTGTACTAGGGTCTCCCTCCCCCCATAATGGTTTTCCACTCTACCTGCGCGCAAATGCGCTTACGTTTGATATAAATTCAACCTTCCTCATCCCCAACACATTAGCGTAATTAACACTTAATGGATATTAAGATGCGGTGATAAAAATAAATACAAAAAATAGGACGAGATACTATCCCGAATCATCTGTGAAGGTTTTTTCCTCGAAAACATTATACATTTATGCATTGATAATGATTTTTATAGGCGGGTGGAATAAGATGATAAAAGCAACGTAATGTATTTGGTTTAATGTTTAATAAAGGTGTTATAAAACATATGGCGACCGACTAACCGAGTTATTAGATACAAGATTACACACTTAAATAATAAAAGTGCGGCTCTTTACAGTTTTCACTTGACAACACAATTAATTGAGAATATTGAAATGTATTTTTTCAATTTAAAATAACTGTTTTTCAATGTTTGTTTTTTGATATTGTGTAAAAACTGTTTTCCTGGTTTGAATCCCACTTGTTTTATGATTGAAACCATAGAAAACCACACCACGATGTGACGTATGGTTCGAGCTATATTGCCTACGGTACGAGTTGGATAGTTAAACACTTTATTGACAGTTATGAAAGTTTATATAACAGTTTTTAATAAACAGGATGTCTATAAATTATTCGCTCTATTATAAGGCTTGATAGATTCATTTTATTAGGACATATTTATAGATAGTTAATAACACAACTCAAGACTTGTTAGTTTTAATTAAGTAGACTACCTACCACATTTCAGACAACATTTCAGCTCCTAAAATTACGAATTTACTATGGTATGTATATAATAGAGTAGTCTGATTTGCAACTGTCTGGTTTCTTATATGGTAGCTTTTTTTTTGTATTTAACGTGCACTTTCTGAACCGACTAATTATATCAGCACACGATAATTTCTATGAGCAATGGTGAAAGAGACTAACAATTTTGCCAGAAAGGTTTCTTCACATATATTCTAGAGTTCTTTAACATTCCACTATTGACATGGGACCGACGGCTTTACTTCCCCTCTGAAGGTAGTTGTGTTACTGTTTTTTATCACCCAAGAAGAATTCGTTGATCCTGGCTAGGTTTGAACCCACGAACATCGGAGTCTGAGGCGAGCCTTTACCCCAAGACCACCGTTATCGACCATAAATAGTACTAATTCCTATGAAATTAAACTTAAAATAAATCAAAAAATATATATATATATATATATATATATATATATATGAACATGAACTTGTTTTAGGTCTATATATATGTATATAGACCTAAAAAAAGTTCATGTTTTGTATAAGATCCATCCATGACATATGCGACGACGCCATGGTTTTTCGGGCGTTTGACGTGGATGCATCTTTTATCGGTTTCTCTTGTTTTAATTCTTGCCAGCCATTCGGCCGTACCAACCTTCTAGTTTTACTTTTATTTGCTACTGTGGCCTTAAACACGGTGCGTTGTCCATGCTGCGACAGCTATCTGCGTCTGGAGTCGCGTGGTTAAGGTCCCAACAGACCGTGGGGGCTCTAGCCGCACACGACAGTCGCATGGGGTGTTTTCCATGACGCGACTCCAGGCGCAGTTATTATTATTATTATTATTATTACCGCGTCTTACTACCCGTTCGGGCTATACGCACTTACGCTAATATGTAATGGTAGGGTGATTGTGAGATGAAATGAAGGACCTACAGTTTAACGTGGAATCCGAACCACGGTGGAGGCCTGGCATTCCCCACATTCACAAGATGTCTTGTCAGAGGTGAAGGAAGGGTTTGGTAATCAGATAAATCTGTGCCGGGACCGAGGATTGAACCCCAGCCGCCAGCATAGAAGTCTGACACCTTACCCCTAGACCGCCAGGTCACCAATCCCAGCCGCAGTTGCCAGTCGATTCCGAGATGGATTATAGAACTGGTGACCGAGTGACAGAAACTTTTGGGATAGTTTGAAGGAAGTAGATGACGAAATAATTGGAATATGGTTGAACAACAGAACAGCAGCTGGAGACCTGGTGGTCTAGGGGTAAGGTGTCAGACTTCTGAATTGGTGGCCGGGGTTCAATCCTCGGTCCCGGCACAGATTTATCTGATTACCAAACCCTTCCTTCACCTCTGACAAGACATATTCTGAATGTGGGGAATGCCAGGCCTCCACCGTGGTTCGGATTCCACGTTAAACTGTAGGTCCTTCATTTCATCTCACAATCACCCTACCATTACACATTAGCGTAAGTGCGTATAACCCGAACGGGTAGTAAGACGCGGTGCTAATAATAATAATAACAGAACAGCAGATGTATGCATGTGTTGTATGTAAGCTACTTTGGATGTTTTAAATCGCGTTTATACGCATGAATGTTGGGTTACTTACTCACACAATAGGTCATTATCTTCTTTAGTTTTCTTTGTTTACATTTTTATAATATATTAATACACAAAATTCATTACAAATACGCAATGTCACTACGACTCTAGCCGCAAACACTGTTAACTCCACCAGTGCTGTGACACGTGCCACCGTTGCCTCGTGTCGCAGATCAAACTCAAACTGCGCATGCGCGAAGACTGCGACTCCTTCCGCAGTCGCAGGTAACTGTCGCAGCTTGGGCAACGCACCTGTAAGCCGAACAGTCACGGTCATGTTCAAGTGGTTTTTTTTAATTCCGACTATACTTGCCACAACATAAATGCAAGAGAGGACGACAACCAGAATTGTGAAAATAAACATTTCGATGGCCGCGTTGTCTAACGCGCTACTCTCGCATTTGACTAGACTGCCGATGTCAGGGAGATCGGGATTCGAATCTCGGTTGGGTGAACTGAGGTGTATTTTACAGTATGGTTTTCCACTCTCCGTCCATGCAAATGCTTCCCATAAGTATAACCTCCCTAATCCATAAAACCACTAGCTTATAATTAGTACATAAGTGTGTACTACCCGAAGGGGTAGTAAGTAATACGTGGTGCTAAAAAAATTCTAATGTTAGGGTTATTGGTTTCTTACTCTTTTATCTATTAATGTATAATTTCTAAAGAGACATATCAGTACGCGGCTTACAACCTAGTAGAATAAATATAATAATACACCGATTAAACCTGCGTCCGATAAAACGGGGCTCAGTCAATATATCCACTTGACCACACGATTTTTTATTTTTGCGTCACTTAGAGATGTACGGTCAATAATAGCGCATAATTGCACATTATGATTACGTTTAATTATAGGTATTGTCAACATTTTTTGGTTCGGTCGATAAATATGGTATTGTTTTTAATACAGCTATAAAAAATATTAAGTAAAGTTCCCAACAAGTTTCATTTGGTAAGAATGTTTGTTAATCAAGTTAGTACAAATGGTGCTCCCATATCACCTCACCCCCTCCTAAAAATGAAAAAAAAAATACAAAATTACTTGAGCACTCTGCATAACGTAAACACTGTCATCGTTTGAAGTAAAAATTTTGAACGATCTTGATTATGGCTGATGAGAGTCAAGGATTATTAATTATTGATTGTTATTACTCGGGAAGAAATTAGAAGAGTATATAGAAAAAAAAATGCAGGGAGACGAACATAAACTTTTTTATATTGTTAAGTGTGAGGAATATTGGTGGCTTTAACTTCGTAAAAGGATGTTATTATTATTTGAAGAACAATATTTTTATTGCGGCTGGCTGGCATCGAACTTAGGTTTGATAGCTAACCCTCCCACCTATATATTTATTTACTCTATGGCATTAGAATCTCGAATGTTCATTGCGACACTAACAAATGTAGTAAAATCCCGGATTTAAAGTTTGTAAGATACCGGCCTGTAAATACTGAATAATAAATAAAAATATATCTTTAAACTTAGAAAAATACGCCACCTATCCCTATATTGAGCTAATTCAATCCAGTCCCCCTCATTTCACCCTATCTCTTTCAGATCCGTTCCAACGATATTCTCCCATCTTTGTGTAGGTCTTCCCATGGGGTTTGCCAGTCAATCCCCTGAACACGGTTCTAGAGCCTTCGATTCGCACTGTATGTCCTACTCACAATCTACCGGACTCGATTATCCTCACAATGGGGTGTCATGAGTACAGGGTTTGTAACGAATCATTATGTAATCTCCTTCAACCCCCACTAATCTCATCCCTTTTAGATCAAATATCTTCCTAAGCACCTTGTTTTTGAAAACCCTATTTTTTCCCCATCATGTCAAGAGACTACTTCTCGCACCCATAGAGAACCACCACCTGTAAAATTGTTGTTTAGTATATTTTAAGTTTTACATTCCTTGAAAGCGGCGAGATATCAACCAATACCTTACAAACCAAGTAACGCATGCATTTCCCGACCGTATTCTTTTTCTAATTTCCAATCTAATATCGCTCTCAATAGTTTGAATGTATGCAATGCAACTTTGTTTTAGATACTATTCCTCGTTAAAAAAAAACATTCTCAACTTATATAACACCATTAAATCTACTGTAATATTGTTACTAGATTTATGACACACAAAAAGTCGCTATATAATGTAACTATAGTGAGAGCGATAAGATTTTTTTTTGAGGGGTTTAATCAGTGTGTATTTGATTGTATTAACAATTCGAGTGTTTTTCTTTATTTGTAAGTTATAATGTTATCTACTCTCTATTTTGTTTGCCACATGTTACTTTTTTGAAAAACAAACCTAGGCTTAGACAACAATATGTAATTTTATGTTTTTATTTCGTTTTGTAACGAGGTGTGTGTGTGTGTTTTGTATCATCAGCTGATAATAATGAGCGGCGAGCCTCAACGAGCAATATCGGTAGCAGTTGCCAACCTAACTTTACTATCACTACAAAAGAAAAACTTAAACCGAATTAATTTAGTTTTGTCCTTGGTAGCGTTGAGTGAATTATAAATAAAGAGAAAAAGTTTTGACAAAATTCCAGGACACCCTTGAAAGATAATCAAGATCTGTTGATATTAGCATGTGCAGAAAACTAAGCTCTATGTTGCTACTGGAGACATATTTGATTAATTTTTGCCAAAAAAATGTAATGGTATAAAAACTGTAAAATTACTTGCGCTTCCTTCTGCCGCACTTTAAATAACAATGGTCGTACGTGACACTTCATTTTGGTCCCTTAAGAGGTCGTCCCACAGTCGATTAATTGGGAAATTAGTTAAGGTATTTTTTACACAGATTGAACTCTATCTATCAACTCAAAAAAAGCTACTAGATATACTTCTACGTATTCATACTATGATTGATGTTATCAATACCTTTAAAACCACACTACCTTTTCCAAGAATTATTTTTTATCACTGTCGATCACAATTTTTTTCTTTCTTAATAGGCATATCCTTTCTTATAGTATTTGAATATAGAGTATACGCAATTACGCTCAAACCAGAATACGTATCGAAGTGCGTTTTTCTGATTTCTTCAGTTAACAACATCGAAGTTAGGTTCGGTTAGATTGTTTTGTTTTTCATTTTAAAATATTTATTTTTCAATTTGTTTTTAGTCTTTAAAATATGGTAAAACTGTTTCACTGGTATCACTTCTTATTCCACTGTTCTGTAAAGTATAATACAAAAAAACCACACCATAGCTACAGTAGAAACTTCATAAATTTCCCCATCCAGGGCCAAATATTCTGTTCTAGACACTAATCACATTCATGGAAATTAGATTTAATCATACTCTGGTATCGATAATGTCTGAAAAAATGGGGACTTCTTCTGAGAACTCTGGAAAATACAAGGAATTTAGTATTAAGAAAATATATGGCAACCCTGCATATTTCATTGTTAACAAATATCTGCTCTGTTCTCTTGAAAGTTTGCGCTGATTTTGCAACTCTTGTGCGACTCATGTTTAATAAACAAACCTATGTTTGTTTCAATCCCAAAAAAATAATCAAGTAAACTAACCAAGTGCATGTGTAGTCAAATTTCAAAACGAAAAACCATATCTGACAACTATAAAGGTCACCAGATCTACTTTCATGTATTGATACACCAAACAATAAAGACATACATCCGCCTGGGCTTTGAATCATGACCTCCTTTTGTCATCGGCAAATGAGACTAAATAATCTTCCTGTCGTTTGAGCTGTCCTTCCTCCAATTTTTCAATTTCCTCCTCCCTTGATTTGGGGTGCTTACGTTAGAATAGGGCTATACCCATATTTTATTTTAGATGGTAGGGTGGTGGGGGCAATTTGCGGTGGCTTGTGATGAAGTTTCTCGGCAGGAGCCACACACACACCACGCACACACAACAACATACATACATACATACATACATACATACATACATACATACATACATACATACATACATACATACATACATACATACACACACATGCATCATCATACATACATACATACATACATACAACATACATACATACATACATACATACAATACAATACATACATACATACATACATACATACATACATAACATACAGAGAGAGAGAGGGGCATCGTACATTTTTTTAAAATATATTTGATGGTAGTGGATTTTATAAAACTAATAAGTTACTAGCTTGGGCATGGGAGAGGGATATAAAAAGTATTAGTAAAAAAAACTTTAGTGTGAGGGTACTAGGTTCCAAACCCCTAAACCTCCCCTACGCTCCCCCTTTTTCTTCCCATTCCGTGTGATCCTGGATAGTAAAAAAGAAATTTTCTTAATTATCTGATAATATTTTAACACGAAAAAAAAAATACTTGTAAAAGTATCATTAATTTGGCTCACCAAATAATTGGTGCTGAGGACGCTTTGTTCCTATATATGGTTTTCCAGCCAATCTTTATTCGAATGATAGTACATTTCCATTACATTTCAACCTTATTCATTTCTCGGGTTTAAATCGAGTCCGGCGGTCGCAGAATGAAACTATGTCGCCACAAATCTAATCAATAGGACTAAAAATTATTAATCGGAACCCGCTTCGCTGGCCGCGTGGTCTAACGCGCCACTCTCGCAGTAGCTAGTAGACAGCCGATGACGGGGAGATTGAGGTTCGCATTTCGGTCGGGTGTATTTAGTTAAAAAAAAGTTTTCAACTTTACCGCCACGCATATGTGGACACACTTCCTCTAAATATAACCTTACTATTCCCTAAAACTATTGGCGTAATTAGTGCATAAGCGTATAACCCGGATGGGTAATAAGACCAGGTGCTTAAAAAAATCTGGGTAAAAAAAAGCTTTCATAGTTGTTTCCCTGGGGTTTTTCAACTCCTTTGTGTTGGCAGCAGTGTCGGCCACTCTGTTAGGTTTGCGCTCCTCTGAAGTGGAAGGGTGATACGTAGCTGAGGAGGGGGGGACACCTTATGTTATTCCATATCCTAGCTCGACGCGAGACGGACACACTCTCGTAAGTTAGATGCCGCGACTTGTGTCCGTGTGGCTGTTGTCTGGGTGAGTGAGTGTGTGTGTGATTCATTGTTGTGACTCAAAGATCGCCCGCCACCGAGTTAGTTGTCATCTTGTTTGTTCTGTGTCGTGAACTGTGCCGCTGGATCAGTTAAAAAAAAACTTATTGTGTGTATGTGCGCGCTCGAGTGATACACATATCACAATGGAATCGTGTCTCTTTGTTGTCGAAACAGTTTGATTTGCTCGTGTGCATTTAGACAGTGTGAAGAGTACCTACACACCCTGCCTGGTATCCGGATTCTATTGTGAGTACACTTTTCAAATTGTTTTTGATTTATACTAGGCTTAGTACGCAAAACAGTTTATTTTTGATATCAGACAGCGTTATTATATTGTCATTTGTCTCATAAAAGGGAAATACGCTAAAATAATACAGTAACCCGAAATTAAGTCCACATTTAGAAAATAATCACGTGACTTGGATATTTCACAGGTTTTCGTTCGTCCATCTTCATATTCCTCAGTAGTTTCTGAAACGCCTTAACCTCTAAACCAACTTTTATTAGCATTTAATTTTCTCCGGACAGGATTGGTTAGGTTGAGTTAGTTTGTATTTCTTAAAAAATAAACGCTTATTTTGATTCACTTAAACACATTTAAAAAATTCAAATATTAGTCTCTTTAGTGAATTACAAACTATCCTAAGCTAACCTTCCATGCCAGAAAAATTAAATATTTAATTATATAAACTCCATCCTGTACTCTCGTCCCCGGTCACCTATTTAATACAATTCGTAGGAACATAATAACTTAAGCGTTCGATAAACATAACAATTTCGGCTAAGAACTAACTATCTGGATGATTGCATTTGTTCGAGGATCTTAACGTCTCTTTTAAAACCCTAGTTAAAAAACTTGATTACGTTCTTGGGTGGTCATGTCATCGTGCATGGTCACTTATGTAATCAAACAAACCCTCCTCGATGGTAGAATGGTCTATAACGTCATCCTCGCGATGATAAGACGGCCGATGACGCGGAGACCAGGTGCACTGAAGGATGGTTTTTCTCTCTACGCAAATTCGGGTACATTTCCTCAAACACATTAGCGTGATTAGCAGGCTACATACGCGTGTCCCGAACGGGCAGTAAAACGCGGTGCTAAAAACAACAAAAAACGCAGTTTTAAGCCAAGTGTATATTTTTTAGTGCAGTCCAAAAACAATTATTTTTAGCAACTGTTGTATTAATTTCTTGAAAATTCTCTGCCAATATGGGTTATATAGTTGGGGAAGCTAGTAATTTTGGGTCAAGAAAAAGTTTGGTAATTCTTTTCCTTAGTTTCATGGGCCACTCTGTCATGTTTTGTGAATCCTAGGAGGACAAATTGAGATATTTGGTAATTACATTTCTCGCAGGGGCATATCCAGAGCGGACTGTAGGTGGGGGGGAGGGGGAATATCTTCCCCCAAAAATTATTTTAGTTAATATTAACTATAAGAATTAAAAAATAAAGTAATTCTTTTTTTATAGATATTACTAGTTTTATTGTCACGTAATATCTCACCCAGCCAGTTGCTTCGCATGTCGATCACGGTAGATAATTGTTTGAAATTGTTGACACATAATTTAATAAAATAACAAATGACATAAATAAACAATTAACTTTTATGAGTTTTTTTATAACTTTCTAATAAACTTTTTAAAATTCTATCAAACTTTGAAGGACTTTACGGGGACCTTCCCACGGCCCGGTTCAATAACAGCCCCCCCTCCCCCTTACCCCCCCCCCGCGCGCGCGCACACACACACACACACACACACACACAATAATTCCTGCGTGACCTGGTGGTCTAGGGGTAAGGTGTCGGACTTCTGTGCTGGCGGCCGGAGTTCAATCCTCGGTCCTGGCACAGATTTATCTGATTACCAAACCCTTCCTTCACCTCTGACAAGACATCTTGTGAATGTGGGGAATGCCAGGCCGCCACCGTGGTTCGGATTCCACGTTAAACTGTAGGTCCTTCATTTCATCTCACAATCACCCTACCATTTACACATTAGCGTAAGTGCGTATAACCCGAATGGGTAGTAAGACGCGGTGATAATAATAATAATGATTATTATTCCTGGCCGCGTTAGCTCCCCCACGGAAATCTTGTATCCACCCCTGATACCTCCATCTCTCTTTCCTTTCTCCCCTGATGTAACCATATAGTTCAATTCAATTTTCATTTGTAAGTCCTTATCTGCCAATGTATAAAAGCCACCAGATTTTATTTTAACGTATTCATACGTCAAGCATATTATCTGCATTTGTAACTTTTAATAGCTATTATCGGTGACCTGGTGGTCTAGGGGTAAGGTGTCAGACTTCTATGCTGGCGGCCGGGGTTCAATCCTCGGCCCCGGCAAAGATTTATCTGATTGCCAACCCTTCCTTCACCTCTGACAAGACATCTTGTGAATGTGGGGAATGCCAGCCGCCACCGTGGTTCGAATTCCACGTTAAACTGTAGTCCTTCATTTCATCTCACAATCACCCTACCATTACACATTAGCGTAAGTGCATATAACCCGAACGGGTAGTAAGACACGATGCTAATAATAGCTATTATCGATACCTATAAAATAACTATAATGAAGTAAAATGTTATCAATTTCGGCCGAAAGACATAATGTGTTTGTATTTCCTTAAAGGCCCTTCCCACGAAAATTGGTCTGTATTGAAGGACTCTAGTCTTCCAGAAACTTATGCAACAGTCCAGTGTTCGAAGGTCGCTACTATTGATCGAACTTGGACCAGTGTGGATGGAGACGGACGGATGCACGCACGCGCACCGATCCTGGTGACAAACTGTCATTTCATTTTGTGACTTAATTAGTTGAGGAGTTGATAACGTATTCAGATTGCGACACCCTTCTGGCTCGAACCATTGTTCCTTATAAGAGAGGATAGTTATCTCGTGCTTTGGTAAGGTTTAGTCAAGCCATAACTTACTGACCCCCTTTATTATCAGCTGATATATTTAAATGTTTTATCTTTAAGGTTGGATGGAAGCGAAACCTTGTTAAGAACTTTTTTTTCCTTCAGTTTTTATGACAAATATTTATTAGTCAAAATAAATCAAATATAGTTTCAGTAGATACGTTTAGTTTAATTTACTACATTATTTAGTAATATCAACAGTTCATGAATATTTGGGGGTTCCCCCAAAATGAGTGCACTTTCCCTTCGCGAAAATGAGGTTACACTTACTCTAAAATGCAACCTTCATCATCTCTAGCACGTTGTCGAAATTAGTGTATATGCGTATAAACCGAACTAGTAGTGAGACGCGGTGAAAAAGAAAAAAAAGTATTTGTTACCTCCCTTTGATAGTAATTATTTCATTGGACCCATTGGGGAGGGAGGTGGATGCGTGAACTTGGAGACCCACGCCCTCCACAGTGAGTGGTCACCCTGACCCGAATAGCGCGCTGATGGTTGTCCCAGTGATTGTGTCTCGGCCCTGGCCTGGCTTGGCCTGGCATGTGTTAATAGGTCTGGACTTCGAGATTACAGACGCGTTCATCGGGAAGTTGAGTTTTCTCATCTGATCACGCCGGCTAATGTCTTTGAGGACATTGTACGTACCCCAGACCCGTGACCTCGTTGTGACCTCTGACACCGTTTGGAGACGGTTCTGTCCACGCGTCGCGCGTTGTTTATTAGTCGTGAGCAGAGGCTTGGCCATGGAGAAAAATATATCATGTGTGATTTATATGTCGGCGTAGTTACTGATTTTAGTCGAGAGCATTGAGTTAACCGATTGGGTTGGGATTTTATTTTTACGTGGTGCTTTAACAGGCGAGATTACCTCGGATTTTCATCAGAAAGCTCCTTCAACCTTACCCAAGTTAAAAATAGAGTAGCAAACACCGAGAAAATAGGTTAAAATTGATAAACTCGGAACGCCTTGGCGTATAAATGAATATGAAAGAAGTTATAGAATATTTTTTTATCTGATTAGGTTTTTCTTACTAAGCCAAGTTCACACACACGAACATTGGAGTTCGCTATTTTCCGGTCTTTTGGGACGATGATGGGGATGGAGAGCTAATTTAAGCGTCAGTAAAATCCTTTCTCCATTTGCACCCTCTCCCCTCAAATGTTTGATTAAAAATAGTAGGTACCGTTAGTTGAAACCAAAGTAATTTTGTGTCCCTATGAATCTCCAGTCGGTTTCGAAAGAACAAGTAATTCACTATCGATTTTATAGATTTCATTATTTTCGCCACACATTTATGAAAGCCGTGTCTTGAAGAACTTGTTAGATAATATATTAAAAAATTGTCGGAGATTAGTGATATTTAGCTTACAGCAGTCGAAACTGATACCATCTGTCAAAAATGGGATCTGCAAAACATATCCCATGGCGTATACATGCATAAGGATATGTCTAAAGAGGAATCGCTGAAGAAAGATTTAGAAAATACTTTTTTTTCCTGTCAACATTGAAGAAGCTACCTTCATTAATATCATTCTATCGGCATTCGGCATTGATACTATCTTTTTTAAGTGATAGCGCTTCATAATATTATTTGGCCTCATGAAAGTTGTTTTAAATAACTTTTCTGATCGTCAGATACAGCCCAATGTTAACAGAAAGAGCCCTTATGACACCTATTTTACGTATTCAAAACTCAGCCTATGTGATTTGAAACTGTCACTTTTGATAGATATTATCAATACCCATTAAATAACACTAATACAAGTGTAAAATGAACTATCGGTGTTGATTGCAAACATATATGTTTGTACCTTCTAAAAGGTTCTTTTAAAGAAAATACTTCTGTACCCTACGCTGGCATGGCGATTCCATGGTAGTAACTCTTTAAACTGTCATAAAAGCTATTACACCGGTACAGATGCATACAACCCAGTTCGGTAGGATTGCAACCAACTCGACGTTATCTCACTCTGGAGTGACGTCACCCCGTTTCGGGACAGCTTGTCGCGCGGCCTGCACCGCGAGTTTGATATTGATCGGTCCTTCGGTGTTGCCTCTCGACCCGATCCTCGCCGTCCACCCCGACACCCCCTCTGCCTGTGTTTGTACGTGTAGCTCGTAGGGAACGCCCGGCGCTCGTTTTGGAAGCATCTTAGGGGGGCAACTTTCTTAACATTGTATTAACATGTTTGCCACGAACCGGGAAAACGTCGGGAATTTTTAATGTGTTGAAAAAAAAACAGGTTAAACACAGGAAATTACACACACAAAAAAAAACTGGAGAAATACTGAAATATTTGCGACGTTTGAACATTCAACTTCAAGATAACCAGCTTTTGTGGCCGAATGGTCTAAGGCGTCATTCTCGCAATAGACTGGACAGCTGATGACCGGGAGATCGGGGTTCGATCCCTGTCGGATGCACTGAGGGTGTTTTTACCTAAACATGTTTTACATACACGCTTCCTCCATACTAATACGGGTACACTTCATCTAAATTCAACTTTTCTCAGATCTAACACATTAGCGAAATTAGTACATAGGCGTACAACCCAAACGGACAATATGACGCGGTGCTAAAAAAAACTACTTATCAGGCCTTTAAATATGAAGATAAGAAAGTGGAACTGAAAAATTAAACACGAGTATTCGAACACATATCTTATATTTCCTTCTCCCTCAATCATTGGGTGACGTAACAACTTATAAATTTCCTTCATAGAGTTGAAATCATCTTGTTTTTAAACACCGATAACATTACTTCAACGAAATACATATTTTGGAAAAGGAAAAAAAAAATGTTTCTCCACACTACTGTTTAAAAGTGCCTGGAAAAGTGAGACTGCCTTGTGGAAAACACAGGGAATTTAATATTTAAAAAGTAGTGGTAGCCCTGTATAAGCAGGATTTTAGCAGGAAGACCATTTAGAAAATAAAAACATACATTTTTGCGGCCAACATTGATAATATTTTTACTAACTATACTATTGGGGTTGAATTACTCGCTTTGATGGCCACATGGTCTAATACGCTACTCTCGTGTTAGACCTACCTACCTAAGACAGTGAGATTGGGTTTAATCCCGGTCGGATGCATTGAAGGTGGTTTTTCCTCAATGTTTTTACACTCTCTCACAGCGCAAATTCAGGTGCACTTCATCTAAATGTTACCTTCCTAATCCCTAACACATTGGTGTAAATAATTCTAGTGATATTCATTATTAGTGAAAATATTACATAGAAGTATAACCCGAACGAGTAGTAAGACGTGGTGTTAAAAAAAATAGTGTTATTTTATAGCTGTTGATAATACTTATCCATCAAAAGCGATAACTTAAGATCACAGGACAGTATTTGGCAAGATGTAAAACTGATGCAGATTAGTGAGTCCATATTCACTTTACACAAGTCTTACGTTTAAGGCGAGCATTATTACCGGCTTAATATAAAGAGTAAGGACGAGGAAGATTGTTAAGAATTTCACCGGCATTATCATTGGAGAAATCATGGCAATACCATGATGCTAAAATAAGTGTGGAAAACCACCGCCACCATATACTCTGGTGTGAATTTAACGCCTTAAGACCATGTGACCACCAATGCATTTAATTAAAGGGACACTGTACCAGGTGATTTTCCAATTTAAAGCGTATTCAATGTCATTTGGGCAAAATAACTTTTAATATAATTGAATTGTCATTTCCGAAAATGTAGCTAGTATGAATGGCTTAGGCCTACTCCTACTTTTCATCGAAAACATTATACAACACTTTGAAGCGTTCTTAATTATCTCATTTTAGTTAACTCTAATCAATGTAGTTTAGGTATTGTTTTCTTTCGTTCCGTTCGGATTTTGAAATACATTAATTAGGCTTATAAAAAGACTGATGAATGTTCTCTCAACGATTCATCCACACCGGTGTGTTGCGGAGCTGATTCGTCGTCCAGCCGGTCATTGATTTATTTCTCTAACTATATTTACTGTTTCTAAGTGAATTTTAAAAAATAAATTAAGAGTATTACATGTTTATTACCGTCACCAATACGTTTTTACTTTGCTTGTGGTATACGATGTTTGCTGCATAGTGCAGCTAGGCCTCTGGAGTAATGAAAGTTTGGACTACACCGACTTGATGAAATCGGCAATGTGGTAGCAGAATTTGTGTTCACTTGAGCTTTCTTAATTGATTTTTTTTTTGTTTGTTCTGAAAGTCATCCACGCTTAATGAAGGACAAAATCTGGTCATCGTATGACAGTAATGTACGTCAGGAAGTGATGAGCGAACCAACGTGCGTGGGCGATGTCTGGATATTGAAGGTCACAACCGGCTAATCGGACGATTAGATAGGCTCCCGTGAAAGATATATCTGATAAATAATCTCAAGGTGTCTTGAATAAATAATTGTAGTTCTCCTTAGATATCTGGCCGATGTATATTGTATAGTCCATTCACGGTAGGAATTACTCTCTGAAAGGTCTTTTTTCCTACCAATATCCTACTATTTAATAGATTTCTGGTAGGGAAAAAGGCCTTTCAAAAAACAATTCCTACGCTGAACAGACTCTATAGTCGGATCGCCATGAATATAACCTTTTCGAACACAAGATAAAACAATACATTTATTTGAAAATATAACTTAATTAGCTGTACAGTAGCCCCATGGCTTCTTTGGTGCTGACTGACAGCTCACGCTGAACGGCTTTTAAAAGCTACCAGACCAAATTATATATCCCTACACCGAACCATATGATCTGTAAAAACAAGTGTTTAGCAGCTGTCACTTCTGACAGTCAACATTTAGTTATATACCTAAATATTGACTGTCAGAAGTCAGCTGTGAGTTGTTAGTCAGCACCAAAGAAACCATGGGGCTACTGTAGCTCTATAAATTTAACTCTGTATTAATCCCTACATAGATCAAACATTATTAATAGCTTATATTCAAAACTAGTCCAAGCGAATATTTTCCGTGGCATATTCTTTATTACATAGCTGCTTCCCTTAATATTATTTTTATTTCACTTTGCCATTTAAATTGTCGTGGACTAGATACATAGGTAAAATTATTCTGTTGACAAGGTTTTGGTACGTTTATTGAACGGATAAAACAATTCTGTACTCATCTATCAGTAGGCCTATAGTATTCCGATCTTGCAATAACGTGCGTTTCTATTACCGATCATATGCAATAGAGGGGTATTTTCTCTTCATCGTCTCTCTGGTGGTAGTATATTTATATAGCATTCTTGAAGATGAAGGTAGTTTGATAATAAATGCTCTCGCATTAGCGTAAAGAGATGGGGAGAAAAATAGCCTGTGGAAACTCCACCCCCCTTTTGACTCTTGTTTGATCAACCGGGATTTGTAACCCCTCCCGACCTCCTCGTAACCTTTTATCATGCGAGCATAACGACTTAAAAGGTATGGCCATCGGCATAGGTAAAACATTAATCTCCACCCTGTTCCTTTTGGTTATATAGATAAAGAAAATCGGCCAATAGTTTAAGGTCGACTAAAAAGATATATAAGAGACTACTGTTGTACATAATTGAAGCTGCCACGCATTCTGAACTAGATGTGACCTCGCCTACTATACTTAAGTTTTGTTCTGGGATATTGTTTGCCGAGCTTTCAAAAACGATTTTAATGGAAGGTCTTTGTCCCGGCTGGTATTTTAACCGTGTTTACATTGTCCGAACACAAGAGGCGCGTCCTTCGCAGGCTCACGTCCTACTTACCCCATGGGCAGTTCGTCTTCCAAAACTAAAAGAATACCTTCCGCAATAATTATGCCCTTCTTCAAATACATGGGAGGGCCCCAATTTCTCTTGAGCGGTTTGAAGGACACGCCTTCCTCATGTCATGTTCACGACAAAAAAACAACACTTCACGTAATTATTAATTTTCTTGACAGGAGCGACGAACAGATGTTCTCTCTCTCTCTTTCTCCTTTCCTTACGGTGCGTACTCCTATAGTTAGTAGTTGAGTGGTGACTGCGTCCCACTTTCTTGCCGTAAAGATGATTGACCCCTGAGGTCACCGACCCTTCTTTTTCTGTCGCAATCATGTGGAGATGATCACGACCTTGCAGATTCCCATGACCTCGCCTGGACTGGGGAGGACGTGTAGTCTGGATCACCACCATGTTTGGTTATGGAAGGGTTGCGTCGTGCTTGCTCGTGATCCTCCTTTGTTTATTATTGGGTTCTGGTAAGGCCTGATTCACACGCACTACTTAAATATAGACCAATCTACCCTGTAATTGGTAAGAGCACGCTATTTGGTTTGGCTTTGAAGTAAAATTTTGGTAAGAGAGAACTTTTTTTTAAATATACACACTTTTTTGTGGTCAACATTGATAGCGTTTTATTAAAGAAAAATTTACTGAGATTAGTGTGAGATCCTGTTTTAACTTGAGAATTGGTATTTCGTCTGTCTGTCCGATCTTTGTTGCGCGAAAACTGTCAAATGCGTGGACAAATTTGAACGTAAGTTGACAGGGAGATTTTTTTTAAACTTTGACCTTGGTGGCCTTGGGGTAAAGTGCTCGCCTCAGGACCCCGATGTTTGTGGGTTCAAACCCAGCTGAGATCGACGGTTTTTTCTTGAGCGATAAAAATCTGAAGCACGACTTCCTTTGGAGAGGAAGCAAAGCCGTTGGTCTTATGTTGAATGTGAATTGCGAAAGCACCTTTCCGTCGAATTTGGTCGGCTCTTTCGCGCTCGCTCATAGAAATTCAGTGTGTAAGGCAACCAGTCGAAGTACTGAGTGCATGTCTAGGAGCTAGATGGATAAAATCACATCAGACCACTCTTTGAGTTTGTTGACTTCTGAAGATTATTTTGGCCCTTTCTTTTAAGTTATAAGCGATACCATAGTAGAAAACGAAAGGTAGACCCACATAAGTTTTCACTATGGTGGCCGCTCAACAGGTTTAGCTCATCTCAAGGGATCTGCATTTTTAATTCTAGACAATCGAGCTAGGTCGTATTAAAAAAAATTATTGCGACACATTTTACAATTACACCTTGGAAATTACGCGAATTATTTATGAATATAATGAACTATTATAGTTTATAGTATTGATTTGTTTACTGTACAACTTTATTCACCAAGGAAAATTATCTAATTTATATCCATGAATAATTACAGGAGGTATTTAAACTTGAAATCCATGAGCAACTTTAAATACTGTTGTAACGATAAGAACATGCCATAATTCTTAGAATGTACTAATAACCATTGTTTAAATGGAGGTAGCGAGGTATACTTTTCACAGAAATACTACTGTTAGTCTTATTTTATAACTTGTATGAATTTGTGAAAGTAGATCGACTGACTTTTCTTGCTTTCAAATAGGGTTCTTCCAGAGAAAATTGGGCTGTCCTTTTCTCCTTCATCGATAGGCCAACAACTATTAACGTTCTCTCAAATTAAATTCAGGGAGATTTCTGACTATAACTATCGTATGATTTTGATTTCTTATATTTATACAGTCAGTCAGATACCATAGATTAATCAATAGTACGTGTCTATTGAACTAAGAGTCCAGGGTTCGATTGGTTAAATTTGTGTTTCACCTTTAACGTTGATGAATTGTCGGTGCTATGTTTGTTTTAGAGTTAAGCTAGTTTTTAAGTCGTTTGCTGCTTTTAATAAAAGATCAAGTTTATCAAAATAATCATAAGGTTGCATAGGCTTAGCTACAGTCAGATTTAGATAGGAAGAAACTTTTTTGACAGTAACAAAATTTACTAAAACAATTTATATATTTATCATAGTTATACGGACGGTTATGAAATCTGCAGCCGTCACTTTATGAAATAACGTATCAACCTATAAAACAACACAATTAAAAAACCCGCCTATGTGGTGTAGTTGGCTAACGCGCTAGTAGTTTTGAGCTCGACTGCTGAGGACGGGGATATCGAGGTTTGCATCTCGGTCGGGTGAACTGGGGGTGGTTTTTCCTAAATGGTTTTCCACTCTCCCTCCACGCAAATGTGGGTTCACTTCCTCTAATTCAACCTTCCCAATTCCTAATCCATTAGCGTAATTAGTACTTAAAGCGTATAACCCGAACGGGTAGTAAGACGCGGTGCTAATAATAATAATAACACAATTAAAATCAATATAAATCTTGACAGCAAAAAGTTTCTTCCGACTAAAATCGTACCATAGATATAAAAGTCCTACGGGATTACTTTTGAAGAGCTCGCATTGAATGGTGTATGGTTTAAACAATATAGCCTAAATTGTGTTTTGATGTTTCTTTGCTACTCTAGGCAATAGGGAGCGGTAAGCCAAAATACTCCCATTGTCCACCTTAGCACGTGGGTGGGGCTATAGAGGTCATTGCCCTCTTCCCCTCTCGGGTCACGTGGTCAATAAGTCCTGCGAGGAGCCAGCCTAGTTTGACATCTGATAGCAACATCGATTTTTGGTGCTATAATGTTGCCTGTCTGTCAGGGAGTATATGATTGATTTTTAACTACAGCATAGGTTTGGATTAGAACTGGAGCCCGTTGGAGGGAATCCGTCTAATGCCCATTCAGTTGTCAGAGGGGGCTTATTTTATTTATTTCCTGAAGCTGAACATTGGTAGTTTAATCCCGAAGAATTTATTAAATATGTTTATGCCTTTTTTTTTTCTCTGGCTAAAAGCACTAATGTGAAAACTGTGTCTTTCACATTTCCCCCCCACCAATCGATATATCTGGGATGGGTCATCTATTATTCCAGGTGTCGGCAACCTTTTAATAGTGTTGTACCGAAGTAATATTGTAAAGTCGCTCGGCGTGCCAACCAACCTAAGCTCACCCAAATCGTTTATATTTGTATACTATTTAACTAGTACGTACAGCTATTAATATTTAGCACCGCGTCTTACTACCCGTTCGGGTTATACGCTTTAAGTACTAATTACGCTAATGGATTAAGAATTGGGAAGGTTGAATTAGAAGAAGTGAACCCGCATTTGCGTGGAGGTAGAGTGGAAAACTTTTAGGAAAAACCACTCCCAGTTCACCCGACCAAGATTCGAACCTCGATCTCCCCGTCCTCAGCAGTCGAGCTCAACACGACTAGCGCGTTAGCCAACTACGCCATCGAGGCGGGTACAGCTATTAAAACAGATTTAAGTTGATCTTGTAATATTTAAGTGTAACATATTTCTAAATCGATATGCCTGTGTGTTGAACTTCGCCATTCATACTCTACATCGGAGTGTTCTCGATTGTTTCCATCCCCTTTCTCGCTGTTCGGTGCAAGATGCTGGAACTGTCAGGCCGGTAACCAACCCGCCTCGGTGGTCACACGGTCTAAAGCGTATCTTGCGTCATACTAAATTGCCGGTGATGGGGAAGTCGGGACTCTAATTACAGTTGGGTGTGTATGAAGGATGATTTTACCGCCATGGTTTTCCACTTCCACTCCACATAAATGCGGCTTTATTTCCAAACTATAAACGCACTTTACCATTGCCCCATTAGCGTAACTAATCCGGAAAGCCCTGTAAGATAATGGAGAGGGGAGAAAGCTTTACTTTTCAAACTTATAGTAGGATTTTGATAGAAAGGAATTTTTATAAAAATAGTTTTTATTTTTTGAGGTCAACATGGATACAATTTTATCTATTGTTAGTATTATTCCATAGGTATTGATATTTTACCATATATTAAACGCGATAGTTGGCATATCACATGACTTGACTTATTAATTTATGAGAAAAAATTGTTACTTTTATGACTGTCAAAAGGTTTCTTCCTATCTTCAGTTGAACCGAAGGTGACATGATTTCACACACCTCCACCTCGTCTCCTAGACCAGCGTTTGGCATCTGGTCGATCTCACGACAATTTTGAGTCGATCGGGTAGACTTTATCATCGTTGAGTTTTCTAAACTTGCAAATATATCAAGTGCTTTCAAATAATATCCGAGTGTTACTATAATAACTTTGATAGTTACAATCGGTAATTTTATAAGAAAATTAAATAATCTAATAGGAAAATGTTGTTGTTTTTTGTTTAGAAAGTTGAGGACTTTAGTATTGGAGGAAAAATTAAATTTAAGGAAAATTATAAGAAGCATGGACAAACAACACAAACATAAGTAGAGTGGAGAAACAATGGGCGCTAGTGAAAATTTTAATACGTTTATGGGTCGATAGGGGCCTAAATAGGTTGTCATCCCAAGTTCTAGGACCCAGACTATTGTATAAGTCATTCACGAGCTAAGTTAACCTGGATGACTGTAATGAAAACAGATGGTAATATATTAACCTGATAGTTAACCACATAATTTAGGCCAATATTATTTATATATTTATTTGAGGTCGGACACAAAGTTTATTTATAGTTTTATTCCCCTTAAAAATATTAACACTACTTTCACAAAAACTCTAATGAACATAGCTTCAAAATGGCGACAGACGAATCTAAACCATATGATTGAACATAACGGTAAACAGGTTTTTAACAATGATGCAGACACGCAGTTGATGAAATTATTTTATTCAGTTAAATATTTCAAAATACGATAAAATAATCATAAAATCATTTATTGTATGTAAAAAAAAAAGAACTGTCGAACTGTCATCCAGGTAAAAACCTATCGTGAACGGAATATATGTTATACTATGGCTAGAAATAAACACCAATTTTAAACAGTTTCTTTTTTTACCCAGGGGTCTATTTTTATCCAGGACACTGGGAATGTGTTGTGTGTAATTTTTTGGCCCGTGAGATGGAATCCTCAGGTGTCCCCCGGCGCTTCTGCACGTCATATAGGCCTACATTCATCTGTCTTATAAAGACGTGGACATCTATTATTGATCTCTTTTTTTTTATTTAAGGGCGTTGGCCATTTGATGATTTCGAAACTTAATTTGGTTGCGGGTTGCTTCTTAACTTTCACCGAGAACGCAAAGCACTATCACACTATAGACGCCAAGTATGAAATGTAAATAAAAGGATAACGTATTTTCGGTCACTGTTGACATCGATAAATTTTTTCCCTCCAACCCTATTTTCCTACTGCATTTCCACTCAACAGTCCAATTTTCATAAGAAGAATCTTATCTGACAACTAGAAAAGTTTCACAAACTCATAAGTAAAGTCGTATTATTAAGACTTATAAAATCACACTAATATGTTATCAATTTTAGCTGCAATAAAAAGTATATATTTTATAAAAGTTTATTCCTACCGAAATCGTACTATATTTACCATCGTATGGTACTTGCACTATATGTGCCATGGCCGCTCCGCTGGAATTTCTCGAATCAATACGCCTGCATCTTCTGGGGTCATCTCGTAAGTTCAGTTCAGTAGGACCCAGGATCTAGCTTTCTGTGACCTGGACTAAAAAATTGTAGGCCCTTTCGCTCTCGCTCATAGAAATTCTCTTGTGCTGATATATCATTCGGTTCAGAAAGTTAACGTTAAATACCTAAATAAATAAAATAAAATAATTACGCTAATGGGTTAAGGATGAGGAAGGTTGAATATGAGAGGAAGTGGAGAGATTGCTCGGAGGGATATTATAAAAATATTTAGGAAAAACAACTTCTCAGTACACCCGATATTCCCGGCATTGCTGTTTGGATATTGAAATTTTCCACTCTGAAAAGTACAAAAATCCACATTGATAGTTAAGACTTAATGCCCGATAAACGTGAGTTAAGTCACTGGTATAGGAACAATGAACATATCGCAGGGTCTATCTTTGTTGATCAAATGATATCATTTGATAGGGATCACAACACATTGTATTGGCGTTTGTTCTCTTATCGACATAGAGCTCCACCCATTGACGTTATAAACCCACTTGGTTTATGGCGTTTTATTATTTTCTGTTTATTTGACTGCAGAAATTTGCGTAAAATGTAGAAAATGATTATAAATTAACATTTTCACGTGACCTGGTGGTCTAGGGGTAAGGTGTCAGACTTCTGTGCTGGCAGCCAGGGTTCAATCCTCGGTCCCGGCACAGATTTATCTGATTACCAAACCCTTCCTTCACCTCTGACAAGACATCTTGTGAATGTGAGGAATGCCAGGTCGCCACCGTGGTTCGGATTCCACGTTAAACTGTAGGTCCTTCATTTCATCTCACAATCACCCTACCATTACACATTAGCGTAAGTGCATACAACCCGAACGGGTAGTAAGACGCGGTGCTAATAATAATAACAATAACATTTTCACCCATGCTTTTCTTAATTTATTTAGCTCAAAGTGTGTTGTTTATCCTCCCCATTTTGGAGAAACCCTTATTTTGAAATAACAAACCACTATTTAAATATTGAGAAACTGATGAAAGTGTGCAATGCAGCCCCCGTATATTTACATAGGTGGTAGCCGGTTCATTTCTAATTGTGTTGTAATGTCCGTCTACTCCGTCATGAAGTGGTTCAGTGAATCACAGTCCGTGCAAGGTAGGCCGGTTTTGAGGTAGTGACGTCAATTGACGTCCCACCTAGGGGTACCACCAGTCTCACCGTATTTTACCTTTTGAAACATTCTGTGAGTCACATCAAGTCGGAGAGGTGAGCTAAAGATCGATAGCGCGGCGATAAGAGAACTCTCGCTTTATTTAGAGGGTCGTTGTGGCATATGACATCGTGCTAAAAGGGGGAGAATTTTACTTGCTCGGTTATTATTGTTATTTAAAGGGGGGTTGTAGGGGACACGAGAAAAGATAAGGGGTTTTGCATTTTTTAAAGAACAAACAACGTACTTTGGCAAAATTAATCAAATATAGCTAGCTCTAACAGAAGCGCAGAGTTTAATTTTCTTCACATGGTAATCTCAAAAGTTCTTGAATAACTGCCATGAGTAATAATTGAGCGTTTTAGCGTTTGATTAGAAACATTTTAAATGAAGAGAATAAGTTATTATCAAATTTAAGGACACCCTTGAAATATATTCAAGAACTGTTATCACGGTGTCAAGAAAATTAAACTCTTCGTTTCTACTGGAGCAATATTTTGTCTTTTTTTTTAATAACACGTAATCCCAACCATACCACGTTCTTAACACTTTGAAGAGGACAACTTTTATTCACCAATGATGAATTTTTTGACCATGCCGAGAATCGAGTCAGGGATCTTATCTTAATAGGCAGACACGCTACCGACTAATCAAAGGTGTCGAGACTGCTCAGAATTTTTAGCACAGTGTCTTACTACCCGTTCGGGTTATATGCCTATGTACTAAATACACTAAATGTGTTAGAAATTAGAAAGATTTTAATTTAGAGAAAGTGCACACACATTTGCCTGGAGGGAATGGAAACCATTTAGGAAAACCACCCGCGGTGCACCTGATGAAATCGAACCCCGATCTTCCGTCTTCCACAGTCTAGTCTGACACGAGAGTAGCGCGTTAGACCATGCGGCCACCGAAGCGGGTTGCTCAGCTGTTGTTTTGGATTAAAATTAAAAGTTAAGACTTAGATAAATTGCTCTAGAAAAATATATAAAAATTGAATTTATGGAATAAACAGTCGCTAAATTGTTAGATCTATTAATTGAAATTACAAGTCAAAATGTACAATTTAAATATACTTCTGGTGAAAAACAGTCTACACTAATATTATAAAGAGGTAAGATTTGTTTTTTTGTTTGTAAGGGTTTTAAACTCTAAAACTACTGGACCGATTTTAAAAATTCTTTCACAATATAAAGCTACATTATCAGCGAGTAACATAGGATATATTTTATTTTGAAAATTTAATTTATTCCTAATAAAAATGTCGTAGTATTTATATAGTTGGTGAAGGGGCGGGGGGGGGGGTACGGGTGAGGAAAGAGAAATAGATGTATTGACGAGGAACGCAAAAAAAAAAGATTAAAATAAAATTTGGGGAAATGAGGGTAGTAAATGAAAGTGGAGGAAGCTGAAAAATTAATCTGATTTTAACAATTTGCTTGATTGGTGTATACACAATTCCTTTCGCGCCTAGAGCAAACAAAATTATAGAGGAATGAGATGAAAATAGGAGGGAGGATAAAAAGAGGAGGGGCTATACAGTGATGGTAGGACTGTATTTAAAAAAAAGTAAAAAAGTTTTGTTTTTATATTGACATGATGGATTGTTTGAAGCTTTGTTTTACAGGATTCTTTACAATATTTTTTATGGGGAAGGGGGCTAGTGTAAGATATGAACATTTATACACATCATCAACTAGACCATAAACGAGTTGATGAAAAATCTAAAACAAAGGTTGACACTTTGACTTTGTTTTAGAAATAAATCGCTGGAGTTTTTTTTTTCTCTTTGAGTGGGTTTTTACATATATACGGTTTAACCTGAACGCGGATAAAAAGGCGTCTACTAAGTCATGTTTGGTTTTCCGTTAACTTAACAGCTTAGGTTTGAATCCCGGCTGGTTACGCTGGTGATGGTTTTACACATGCGATTTTAATCCCTTGATATCATACATTTTTATAAATTCTAGATAGATACATAACTCCACGGACTTTTTTAGTCCTGGCAGAAAGATACCGTGCGAAGTTTCAAAATTTCGAATCCGAATAAACTTAAGATACGATTTAAAATCCCTAATCTTAATATTTGAAATATTCGAATCGGATTTCGAATGTAAAATCTAGATAGATTCCAAATCTGGATTCTACTAATATAATTTAAAATCGTTATGTAAAATTCAAACTTTTTTTTATTGAAACTGACACTTGTCTAATTAACGAGTTAATCATAACATTTCAATTAAGACATATGTCCGTAATTAAATTTTATTTATTTCAAACATTTTTATCATAAAATTTTCTATTCAATTAGAAAATTTTCAAAAACATATTTTATTCTGAATCTATTCGAGTTGCTAACAAATATTCTGAAATGAAACTCCTTGATTCACAAAGTCTTAAATAGAGAAAAAAAAAGACAGCACAGTTTGAAAATAATTAGTCAGTATATCTGATCCAATGGCTTAAGGCGTCACTCTCGTGTTAGACTGGCCTGCTGAAGATGGTGAGATCGGGGCTCGAATCCCGGTCGGGTCTACTGAGGGTGGTTTTTCCTGAATGGTTTTCCACTCTCCTTTCACGCAAATTTAGGTAGATCATCCCTCAAACTGAACAGGTGTGAGGCATCGTTATGAAACAGAAAAACTATAGAACTATAGAATAAAGCTAACTTTTTAAATCAAATTTTGTTTTTTACCAAGTGTAAGTAAAGCTATGAAAACAAGCATTGAGTGGAGACTAATTATATATATTTCTAATAAAAATATTTGTACACTCTGGAGCTTCAAACTGGCTATCAGTGACTCTATTTAACCTCAGAAGACAGGATAAAGACGGCGAATTTTGTGAGAAACTGTACTCAGCATTCGTCTAAAAAGGAAGTCTGAGAGAAAACACATTGTGGGTAAATGGGGCAGCCGGTCAGTATCTAACTCCGGCCTCTTGATGACTCAAGCTAGTCGTGCTGACAGCTCGCCTAAGCCGGCCGGTGTGGAACATCTCTTCTACCTCACCAACAAGATTTTCAAAATTTAGGTGTTTTTTTAAATTGTAAAATGTTCCTTTAAGTTAAGTTTTTATATGTGTGTGTGTGTGATAGCGTTCTTGTCTTTTTCGTTAATGCACGTCTTAGTGCCGTATACAGCATGCATGTTGTCGAATAATTAATTTAATTGTTTCCTGTCCATCTTTTTTTTTATAAAGTGAAATCCACTTTCATGACGATTTTTGTAATACTGGAAACGTTGGGACATCGTGTGTGGCCTTGGTCTGTTTTTCTCTAAATAAGTTTAAAATGTTCCATTCAAAAAGTTAGATTATATGTTCTACTTTATTGAGAAAAACGTTTTGTTTATTAAAAGTGTTCGTTGTAATTAGTTTGATGGAAAACAATTACATGTGATTATTTCTTGTCGATCCCTCCCTCTAAGCTTCGCGGCAAAGGAGCAATACTAAACTAAGTCACTCCTTTAATATCAAGATATTTAAAGAACAAATGATTTTGACTGATTCGGTAGACTGATATAAAAGTATCGGATTAAAATACGGCGAGGTTTTAAAATTATCGCTGAGAAACTGTGGGCCTACGCTCGTTTTGGTTTTTTTTAAATTCACGGCCTCGAGTTTTTTAAACTTGTATTTTATGTCCTCATGTTTGTAAAAAGGGTTGCCTTTAAGATATGGTTTTTTTTTACTTTTTAACACTTGCATCTGTGGACACGTGAACTAAATGTCAGGCTCATCTAGTCTGGTTTGCTGGGGACGGGATGATTGGGGCTCCGATCCCGAATGACCTGCCTCGGTGACCACATGGTCTAAGGCGTCACTCTAAATATAACTATTCTGATTATTAATTAGTACATAACCGTATAAACCGAACGGGTAGTAAAACGTGGTGATAAAAGGTTTTTTTCTCGGCACTGCGTCTAACTACCTGTTCCGTCTATACGTATATGTACTAATTACTCTAATGAGTTAGAGATGAGGAAGGCTGAATCTAGAGGAAGTTTACCCACATTTGCTTGGAGAGAGAGTGGAAAACCATTTTGAAAAATACACCAGACAGGGATTCGAACCCCGATCTCCCTGTCATCTGCATTCTAAGCCTAATATGAGAGCGATGCCTTAGACCATGTGGTCATCAAAGAAGGTAACAAGAAAAATTAAGTTGAACTTAAAAAAATGTGGAATTTAATGTGCAATTTATAACTGAACTGATTTTATCAGCGCATACAAACTAACTTAATTTTTATAACATCCAAAAAGCAGTCGTATTACCTTATTTCATCACTAGAAAAGAGGAACTCCCGATTCCCGACGGAATCAAGGTGGTGTTGTGGCAGTTAGTTAAACTTGCATCCAAACTTTTCCTCGACTTATCTCTGGTTCGGTTGCTGTGGCTTACTTTGTTTATCTTGCCTTGCCCCATTTTTGTCGCGTGCAGTTTTACAATGTTTACACACTTCCTCATCAAGCGATCAGTTTATGAAGTAGATGCTCTGCTTCTTTGCTACTTACGTCATAGCTTCGTATAGGCGAGCATGTGTGGTTCTTGTAAGCGTTGCTTTTTGGCTGTTACGTACACTATTATTTTTTAAGTTGTTTTTATCACCGTGTCTTATTGCCCGTTCGGGTTATACGCTTATGTACTAATTACGCTAATGGTTTTAGGGATTATGAAGGTTATAGTTAGAGGAAGTGTACCTGAAATTGCGTGGAGAGAGAGTGGAAAGACCACCCTCAGTACACCCTACCGAGATTCGAACCTCAATCTCGCCGTCATCTGCGATCTGGTCTAGTGGGTTCATTATTTAGTTCGAGTTTGTACACTATAGTAGGATTCTGGTAGGACCACCACTATCTGAGTTACAAAAGTTAACAAAACTACTTATAGATATTAATTTTATTTATTTATTTGAGGTATTTAACGTGCACTTTCTGGTTCGACTAATTATATTTGCACACGAAAACTTCTATGAGTGAGCGTGAAAAGGTCCACCAATTTTGCTGGAAGAGGTATTTTCACATACATACTCCAGGCTGCTTTAACATGCCACAATCAACATGGGACCGACGGCCTTACTTCCCCTCCGAAGAAAGTTGTGCTGCAATTTTTTATCGCTCATGAAAAGTCCGTCGACCCCAGTTGGGTTCAAACCCATGAACATCGGGCTCTGAGGCGAGCACTTTACCCAAGACTACCGCTGAGGTCAGCTAAAAAAATAATAATCCAGAACTGAAAATTGCCCGGCTTACATCTAGATTCGTGCCAAAAGAACGGGGGAAGGTGGGTACGCATTTGATAAGAACCGTGGTTTATGGATGTCCGGCGGTTCATTGCACCCCGCTGTGATTGACGTCCTGGTACTTCTGTTCCAACGTTAACAAGACGTCCGGTCTGACCTGTCAGCTAAACACTCACTCGGCTCTGTTATCGAGACACGCGTAGAGGGCCAGTCATTGCTCCTGCTTTCCGCAGTGGATGAATCACAAGACGATACCTCGCGATGTGCAAACAGTGACAGTAAGTTTTTAAACGATGATATCGCACGAACCTGTAATAGAGCTTGCTCCGCTTTGAGCCCTATCTATAAAGCGATGACATTATGTTCGGATGGTTTCTCAAATTGCAGACATCGGTCTAACGGAGTACTGAGGCGCGTGACTTGTATTCAGAAATTTAGCGTTATTTAAGAAAAGGGTTTTAATTTCAAAATATGTTTCACGACAAAATAAAGGTCGTTTTTCTTATCAATAAGTTCCTAGCATTACAAAGTAAAAAACTAACTTTTTAAGTTTTATTAACGAAAAAACACGAAAAGGTAAAACTAGCCCATTTTCATCGACGTGAAATGTCGTAGTTATGAGTAATAAGTGATTTTTACTAGGGCCACAACGATATTACCATCGTATGAAACATATTGTTTCTAAAGTAGGTTATATATAACTATTCAAAGATAACATATAATACATTCACGACCTTAGTTTTATTTGGATGACAGCTCAAAAAATTACTTGAAATAATCCCTAATATGTCACTACGCCAACAGCGGACATCTATAACTTTGGATAATTGTAATGGAAACTTATGGTAATGTATTAATTTGATAGATAACCACAGTAATTTAGGCCAATATTATTTATATGTTTGAGGACGGGCACAAAGCTTATTTATCGTTTTATTCCACTTAAAAAAAATTATTCCCATCACTTTTTCACAAAAGGTCGAAGATAGCTTCAAAATGGCGACCAACGAATTTAAACTCTGTGATTGAACGTGACGGAAACAGGTTCTTTACAATGATGCACCAACTCAGTGGATACAAATATTTTATTTAGTTAAATATCTCGGAAGTACGATAAAATAAGCATGAAATAATTTATCATATATATAAATACGAGGCCTGTATTAAAAGGTATTAATGTATGCACTATATTACATATCATATATAACATTCCAAAACGGAGATTAAGTAGTTTTAATTATGTTTAAAATATTGTTTTGGGTTGGGTAAAAAGAAATGATTACAAGTTATGAAACAATGAAGGAAAACTTAAGATTACGTTATTTTAAATGTAAAATATAACATATTATTTAAAAAAAAACATTTATAACAAAACTTTTACTTTTACAAGTGTTGGCAACCCAAAACCTAAACATATGGTTTTTGAACTGTCATCCAGGTAAAAACCTATCGTGAACGGACTATATATAACTAAAAGATATTTCCACTCTGCAGGATCTGTACACATAATTATGAGGCAAGATCATTCTGTTGGATGAAATAGGTCCACAAAAGTTTGCAAGTGAGTAAACTATTTCAACAAATTGGTAAATTATTTTTTATATTTAAGGGACTGTCCCTTAAAGTACAAATATGGCGGGGACGTGTGAGTCGTCGTCGTTTTGTTCGTCCGTCGTCGCCCCGCCAGGCACGTTCATAAACAACATAGTAGGCCCACAGGGTGATCGAGTATACTCCATTCACGGTAGGAATTACTCTCCTAAAGGTCTTTTTTCCTACCAATATCCTACTATATAATATATTTCTGGTAGGGAAAAGGGCCTTTCAGAAAACAATTCCTACGCTGAACAGACTTTACTAATTATGTAGAATATTAGATGAACGCGGGCGGTGGGCACTTCCAGCATCTTATATGAGCCATTCCTTCTTTTCATGGACCAAGATATGTTTACATTATTCAAGTGTTACTTTCTAATCACGAGCTAATTAAAAAAAAAAGGTGTTGAGTTCCGAGTGAATCTCCTGTATATTATTCGTCGTTCTCACCACACATCTCTCGAACTGAATTGGTTTATTCGATTTGCCAGTTTCGGATAGAACATCGATAACGTTTTTCTCGAGTTTTTTTTCTTAGCACCGCTTCTTACTACTCTTTTGGCCTACGCTTACGTACTAATAACTCTAATGTGTCAAGGATAAGTAAGGTTGCATTTAGAGAATATGTACCCGTATTTGCGTGGAGGGAAAGGGAAAACCATTTAGAAAAAAAAAACCTCAGTATAACCGACAGCATTCGAACCACAATCTCCCATTCATTGTAAGTCCTACTCTATTGTGAAATTGACGCCTTAAACTATCGTTAGGCAACCTACGACCCGAGGACCGTGTCTGGCCCACTGACTGAATTTATCTGGCTTGCAGAGGATTCAGCAAACAAATTATACAGAAGACAAAAGTATTATTACTATGTGATATTGACATTTTTTTCTCGATATTTTTTTAACAGGTCCGTAAAAGTTTTGTTAAGCCCAAATGGCCCGCGATAGCTAAAAGATTACCGACCCCTGCCTAGGACCAAGCGGCCACCGAAGCGGATTTTTCTCCAGAGTTTTTTAAAAAAAATCGCTGGTATCGAACCCGCGTCACCAAGACCTGTAGTCGGATCGCCCTAACCATACGTGAACAGGGATGCCCTTTCGTTAACGATCGTTAAACCAGATAAGTTTGTGCTAGTTCTGTTCGTCGCAGTATTTTCGTGTCAACATCGGAACGATCTAAAACAACTCGATTGGACTAGTTAATTCTCTTAAGAGTGTCTCAAGGCTTTGATCCGAAAAGGGATGTTTTATTTAGTGACTGTTAACACTTGAACTCTCCGGAATAACTTGAAACATGTGCGCGGGACTCAGGCGGAAGTCAAGTGGGGATCCTCCTAGTCACTTATATAGTTACTGGGATTTAAATATAGAACAGGGGTGGGCAAACTGTCAACAACTCGGTTTATTATTGGCGAAGCTTTGTGGCAGAGCGGCGTAAATATAAGCCAGTATACAGTATTTATTCAGGTTTTTTTTTACCCACACCAGTGGGCACGCGGATTAGATGTCAAGCTCATCTTAAGGTCTTGTTTCTTTCTGGTTTGCTCCAGTGAAGC
The DNA here is from genome assembly GCA_039000515.1 of Timema cristinae. Taxonomy (NCBI): domain Eukaryota; kingdom Metazoa; phylum Arthropoda; class Insecta; order Phasmatodea; family Timematidae; genus Timema; species Timema cristinae. The sequence continues at coordinate 29,599,607 of JBCFYV010000003.1, read as the reverse complement.
TTAGTGTTATGATGGCGTTCTCCAACATGTCTGTTTGAGTTCAGGATATTGTACTGAAGAAGAAAAGATGCTGCTCTTAGCAGTTATTTTGGAAGATGAAGAAAATTTAGGAGGTGGGAGTTAACTTGTTCAACTAACGCCTCAATTTCAATATAAACACACTTATTAAATATAAAACCTAAATACAACATTGCTAAAATACGCATGAAACCAACTGAAAACAAAACTTCAACACTTCTTTGGTTATTTTCACCAAATCAGCACTCCGTCTGTTCCAACACGAAGCCCAAGTTGCGTTATACGCATGCGCAACGTGAGATGGGAGATGGAAAAATTGCCCGGCCAGCAATCGGAAAAAAACATATCGCGGCGTAGCGAGGTATAGCTTAGCTTAGCTTAGCTTTTGTGTGAACAAACACATTTAAATACATGGTCCGCTATTTTTTCTTAAGAGTTAGCAGAGCAAATCTTAGCTTAACTTTGAAGTTTGGATTAGAACTCCGGTCGAGTGTACTGAAGGTGTCCCCCCCCCCCCCCCCCCGCCCCAAAGTTTCTCACACTCTAAATGCAAATGTTGGTGCATTTAATCTAAATTACATCTGAATAGTCTCTACCTTAACTTATTAGTGTCCTTAATTGCGTACAACCAGGTCGGTATAATAAGATACAAAGCAACAAAAAAAAAACACCTTTAATTCTATGTAGGAAATTGCCTTATTATAAAACAATAACATGTTTTTGGCGCTCAACATTTGACGTATGACTATATGAAAATTGCTTTAGTAACTTAATTACCTGTTATAAAGGTCAACCTTAATTTTGTTAGGAAAAACAGTGTCTGGTAATTATCAAAGTTCCTAAAACAGTTTTAATATATTCATACATGATCTGCAGCTGACACGTTTGATAGATATTATCAATATTTAGGCTATAGTAAAATGTTATCAATGTTGGCCGCAGAGAAATAGGTTTGAATTTTCTGAACTGTTAATTCAACCAAAATCGGGGTATAGGGATAAGTAAGGTTGCATTTAAATAAAGTGTACTCGTATTTGCTTGCCCCCATTTAGAAAAAAAACAAACACTCATTACACCCGGCCGGTATTCGAACGCCAATCTCTCCGCCTTCGGCAGTCTACTCTTTTGCAAGATTGACGCTACCTACGGCTTGAGGGCCAGGGCTGCCTCGAGTCTTCTTGACCGGCCAGGTGCGAATATGGGAGCGGTAGTTTCCAAGGAGATGTAAATGTTGGGAGGTAGCCTCTAAGATCCCTCCTTCGACTCAATCAGAGACGAGCTCTCGGTGCAGCATCTTGCCGTGGGTCCAGACCGCCTCGACGCTCTCTCCAGCCTTAGAGCGAGGCTGCTGTTCTATTATGGTGGGAGCCTACCCGTAGCTCAGTCGGTAAATTTACCGTCCGGTGTAAACTCTTCGTTCTATACCGGCTTAAAGCCAAGTAGCTGCGTACTGAGATAAGAGGAGAGGAATCTCTTCAATGCTTATTTATGTACTAGTTTCTAGGCCTCTCTACGACAAGTTGATTACTAACCAACCTACAGCATAAGTTTCAATTAATTATTGATAACCGCACGAAAAATTGCGCTTTGTTTGTAATGAAGTATTTTTCTTTCGGCTATTATGTGAGGGTGGATAAAGTGAAAGGGGACTAAATTGATTAAGTTTTTATTAAATTTAAAAAAAAATTGAAAATCCGACTTTGCTAGGTTATGTTCCATGGTCTATACTTTGTAAATGTGCAACGTTCCAGCTCTCTAGATCGCGTCTGGGCGTCAGGAGGGTGTGCAAAGACACACCACACTAGGATTTTTTTTAGCGCTGTGTCGTGTTATACGCCTTTGTACTAATTACACTAATGGGTTAGGAATCGGGAAGGTTTAATATAACGGAAGTGAACTCGCATTTGCATGGCGGGAGAGTGGAAAAACAATTTCGGAACACCCCCCACCCCCCCAGTTCACCCGAGTGAGATTCAAACTTCGATCTCCCCGTCCTCATCAGTCAAGCTCAACACACAACTAGTGCATTAGCTGACTACGCCACCGAGGCGGGTAGTAAAGTTCTTATTTCGTCTACGCTCTGTAGGCCTACTCTTATATTTGTGCATGACTTTAAACAGCATCTCTGAATATAATCTTGTTTTATAGCGGCTATAAAGCGTCCAATGAGAGATTTCCAATTAGTAATGGAGTCGTTGGAATGGCACTGGGGGTCTCGAATGCTTTTGATTTATGACGCTTCCTACGGTGCTGTAGGAAGACGCCAGGCGTCTACAAAGAGAGGGGGGAGGGGGTTAACTACGCGATTATTACTGCTTGCAGCAACGCGCAATGAAACGCGCAATAAAATTGTGTTGTATGTGTCTGCCTTTTGCTTTGTTTCTTTATTAGCTCTAGCTAATATTTTTTGGTATGGCGTTGATGAACGGGAGGGACTTTGAAAGTTAAAACTTAGATAAATTGCTCTAAAAAAATATATAAAAATTAAATTTATAGATTAAACAGTTGCTAAATTGGTGGATGTATTAAGTGAAATTACAGGTCAAAATGTATAATTTAAATATTCTTCTGGTGAAAAAACCTTGTCAGATATGAACATTTATATACAATTATAATGTATCAACTAGACCATAAACTAGTTGATGAAAAGTCTTAAAATATAGGTTGACACGTTTAAAATATTAATACCAAAACTTTTAAGACACAATATATGGTACAAAACAATGTTTTAGGTCCAAATATGTTGTGAAATGAAATTTAAGGTTAACATCTGCCAAACAAATTTAATGGAGTAATTAAGTAATGTGCAATAATCTGAGTCTTATCTATTTCCTTGTCCCATTACTATTTTTTGATATTCAGCACTGGAAAGATACTGGAGGGACTTTGATATACAGTTCGGTCACTTGTATGTAGACTATCTGTCGCTCTAGTACCACAGAGAGTTGTTACCCAGCTACACCACCTATAGGGGCTGTCTACACGTACCCGCAATGAGATGATGGGATGATACTGAATATGGAGGTGTTAGCCTAGCTCAAGCCTAATTAACCAATTTCTGGTGACCGTTGGGATAGTCCCCCTTAAGAGGAAAATACCCAAGGGAATTGAACCAGGATTCCTAGGTTCGTAGCCAGGCGCACTGACTACAACACCACGGTGCCGGATATTAGTCTACAAATACTAGGTTTTCGATCAAAATATGAACATTTTACTATTTTCTACCAATTAAAAATAAATTGACCCCTCAGTTTTTTTTTATGACAAGCTGTATAACATTTTATATACAATACTGGGTGACCTGGGGGTCTAGAGGTAAGGTGTCAGACTTCTGTGCTGGCGGCCGGGGTTCAATCCTCGGTCCCGGCACAGATTTATCTGATTTCCAACCCTTCCTACACCTCTGACAAGACATCTTGTGAATGTGTGGAATGCCAGGTCACCACCGTGGTTCGGTTCTACGTTAAACTGTAGGTCCTTCATTTCATCTCACAATCACCCTACCAATACACATTAGCGTAAGTGCGTATAACCCGAACGGGTAGTAAGACGCGGTGCTAATAATAATATAATTACTGTTAAAAAAATATTTTTCTTTGTTCTGCGTCTTACTGTCCTTTCGGGCTATACGAATTTAACCCTGGAATGCTATTGTACGTAAAATATACGTTTAGTGCCTCAACACTTCATCCTCATTCTCTCTCTCTCTCTTCCCCCCCCCCCCCCCCCCCCAACACACACACACACACACCCGGCAAGCGAACCTCTCCAATTTGTCAGTCAACAATTAGCTGTCGTGACGATTGGTTGCATCTTTTCTCAGCGTTGATGTAATTAAAAATACAAAAAATGAAAGATTTAAATTAAATAAATAAAAACAGGACAAGTTTAAACTCAGATCACATAAGAAACTTAGGAAAGGTTGTATCTGCTCTTACGTCAGATTTACGTATCAATAGCAATACAGAACTATACCATGACAATAATATTCTAGGATTAGAGGAGATTATACCCCAATTTTATGGTAGAGACAGAGAGAAACCTTCCAATAAAATCCATCCTTAGCTCACCCAGACGGGATTCGAACCCTGAGCTTTCATTCATCGAAAAACCAGACTAGACATGCCTAACATTTATTCCACATGACCACCGATGTGATAACGGTTAGGTTTGAAAAGAAATTGTTGAAAGTCTTGCGCTTGCACTTTTCGAACGATTAATGTCAGGACTGTATATCAACGAGCTATACTCTCTCACCTAAGTGGATAGGACGAAAAGTGCGAATTTTAAGGAACTTCCGACTGCGTTCGCTTGTGGAGACGATGGGAAAGCAACCCTACGCACCCGGTCAATATTGAACCCTGACGTCTGAGGTTGGTAGCATCATACTTTGTGCCACGCCTGCAATGTGCTTCTAGACAGGATTCACACCGGCCAGGCACACTTGGGTTGACGTAATTTTGGAGTGATTTTTCCCACGCTGCTTTGAATGTGTTCCAAGGTATCCTACCGACTTATATGAAGTTGTTAATAAAATATTCGCATCGGTGTACACGCGGTTTAAACGTCATTTATGTATAATCTGGTTTGCCGGTAATAGAGAGGTTGTGGCTTGAATCCCGGCCTATGTACCGAGGGTTATATTTTCGTAACTGGTTTTCAACTCTCTAAATTCTACCTTCACCATCTATACCCCATTACTTACTTACTCCATGTCATTAGGAACTCGAAAGTTAATTGCCGCACTTACAAAGTACACCACTTATCCCTATCTTGAGCTAATTTTGTCTAGTCCACCTCACTTCACCCTATCCCTAACTTGAGCTAGTTCTATCCAGTCCACCTCATTACACCCTATCCCTCACTTGAGCTAGTTCTATCTAGTCCACATCATTACACCCTATCTATTTCAGGTCCATTCTAATATTATCCTCCAAGCTGCGTCTAGGTTTTCCCGATGGTCTCTTCCCATTGGGTTTTCCAAATACCCTGGACCGGATTCTAGATTCCCATTTGCACTGCATTCCTGCTCACCGTTATCTTCGAGACTTGATTACCCTAACAATGGCTTGTGAAGATCACAGGGTGTATAGCTAATCATTATGTAACCTACTCCACTCCCCACTATCCTACTCCTTTTTTTTTATCAAATATTTTCCCATGTGCCTTTGTTTTCGAACATCCTGATTTTATTTTCACTATATAAGTTAGTAGACTATGTTTCACACCCATAGAGAACCACCGGTAAAATTGTTATTTTGTATATTCTCAGTTTTACGTTCTTTGAAAGCAGGTGAGCTGTCGGCAACGTATCTTTACGCCATCACTGTAATTAAATTCGGATAGCCTTGACGGGTAGTAAGACTCGTAGGATTGTGTACAGAGTTAAATCTCTTTGATCGGAAACGTGTGTAGATGGTTCCTTCATTCTTGTTTTATTTATGGGTTCTTAGACTTTATCGTAAAAATGTTTGCAAGTCAAGGGTTGTAGGTTCGCGGATGCCTAGGGCGAGCGTCGAGGTGCAATATTGATCGTAGGTCGCGATACAGGAAAACAATGTCACGGTTCGCTTATCCGTCTCGGCCATGACGCTCTTCCCATGGGGAGGTTATTGGTCGTACGGAGGGAGTAGGAAGTTCTGGGAGAAGATTGTAATTGGTGGTAACCGTTAGCTAACGTCACTCTATTAATCGGGCGTCCAGGATGCGTGAAGCGCAGGATGCTTGTGAGGGCTATGTAGAACTATTAGGAGGGGGGTGGGGGGTAAAGGACCTGTTGAAGTCGGCTCCCCTGGCCATTAAGGGAGCCGTGCTGATAAATATTATTTTTTATTCGATAAAAACTAAAATATAGAGCAGCGTTTTTCACCATAAAATGAGTGATATTGATTTGTTGGTATGCAAAAAAAAAGTTAACTTTTTATAACATTCTCTCTTCCCTCGGCCTTGGGTAAGATCCATTGTACGTATTGTCAACATGCTATAATATGTTCTAAATTTTGAAAAGTACAAATACTACAACCAGACTCCAATGGCTTTCATGTTTAATTTCATTAATTTCACAGCGATCCATTTTAGACCATACCAGGAATCGAACCGGGGATTTTTAAATCACCCGGCGGATGGGTAGCTAGCGATATTGTATATAGTGAGAATTAGTGTTCCTTCCTGAGAAACTTATCTAAATACCTTTTAGGTTAATGTTCAATCCTCGTTTGGACATGTTTAAAAAGTATACGTTGATTATCCAATAAAAGTATTTTTGTCCTAAAATCAATCATAAGGTTTTAAGTTTAAACCTATGAGAACAGAAGAGATGTGAGTTATTAAGGTGGGAATGTAGGTAACGAGAGAAAAGGTAAAGCGTTTTTGCAGTTTTTATGGCAAAACTTTTTTTTCCCCCAAAATAAATAAAATATTATTCCATTACAGATGAGTTTAATTTTCTTCACTTGGTGAAATCAACAGTTCTTGAGTTCTTGAATTTATCTCATGAGCATAGCGACATTAGTTAAGAAACTTTCTAAAGGAAGAGAAAAAGCTGTCATAAAATTCCTGGACACCCTTGACAGATATCAAAGAACTATTGATTGATATCACCATGTGAACAGAAAATTAAACTTTTATGTTTCTACTGAAAAAACATTAGATTTATTTTGACCAAAACAAGTTTTTTTTTAATAAAAACTGCAACATCACTAACCTTTTCTTGCATCCCCAATATTCCCACCTTAAAAGTAATAAATAACCTGCATCGGTGGACACGCGGGCTAAACGTCAAGCTCATCTAATCTGATTTTTGGATAATAGCTAGGGGTTCTTATTCATCTTGGGTGTACGAGTGTTTTTTTTCCTAATTTCCCCACTCTTTCCTCGCTAATGTGGGTACATTTGATCTTAAGTACATCTGTCTCATCCCTTCACACTTAGTTTAGTTAAAGACGAATATTCCGGACAAATAGTAAGTTGGGGTACAAAGAAAATTAATAAAAAGTAACCATGTAGTCTTATTTAGTGCGATTTTTCCATCATTGACTTCAACCCACACCGGTGGTTTGGTGTCCTGAGACGTCAGGTTTTCTATAGACTGGCTTGGTATTGTTGGATGGGAATTGAGGTTAGAATTTCGGTCGGGTAGGTTATTTTTCCTATTAGCTTTACACTCAAATGTGGGTGCATTTCCTCTTACTCTCATTAACATTTCCACCTAATCGATTATTGTTATATAATACTTGTTCCAATATTTTATCCAAATCTTTGATACGAGCATTTACACTTTGTCGCAAAATTGTTTAGATCCCCGAGCTTGACGGAATGTTTCTAGTGTAAAGGCGCTCTTACTGTTCGTAGAAGTCTGTGGCACCGAGACTTCCCTAAGACGTTTCGCTTGCCAAGCATGGAATAAGCACCCGCTGTTGTAATTGTTTGCTAATTGTTATGGGATGGGCGACTTAGCCGCGTTGAGATAGCTCTAATGCGGGGGAGGGCATACTAAATCAAACACTCGTTAGCTCATCACGTTTGTCAATCTTCATCTTAGGATATATATAAGCTGGGATAACGCATAACAAAAGCAGTGACTTTGGTTATCTAAAAGTTTTTTTAAATCCCTATAAAATGCACTAAAAATTATCAAATAAAATGACCTAAAAATTATCAAATGGAATGACCTAAAAATTATCAAATGGAATGACCTAAAAATTATCAAATGAAATGACCTAAACATCTATACTAATATTATAAAGAGGAAAGATTAGATTTTTTGTTCGTAATGGATAAACTCAAAAACTACTGGACCAATTTTAAAAATTCTTTCTCCAATATAAAGCTACATTATCAGGGTATATTTTGTTTTGAAAATTTAATTTATTCCCCATAAAAATGTCGATACTATATTATATAGTCGTTGGAAAAAAAAGTTGCTGAGGGGAAAGTGAGGTTGTTGAAGGGGGAGGGGGGAGGAATGAGATAAAAAGATGGAGGTGGCTATACAGTGATGGTAGGACAGTATTTTTTTTAAAAAAGTAAAGTGTTGTTTTTATATTGACATGATGGATTATTTGAAGCTTTGTTTTACAGGATTCTTTACAATATTTTTTTACGGGAAAGGGGGCTAGTTATCAAATCAAATGACCTAAAAATTATCAAATGAAATTATCTTAAACTTATCAAATGAAATTACCTAAAAATTGACCCAAAAAAGTCTTTAAGACTAAACAAAGACCCGTGAAATACACACACGATTAAATCATTCTTGCACTTTACAAATGGAAACTAAAAACTAGATATGCAATGAAAAGCCTTGATTGACAGCTAAACGCTTGAATTCTGTTATTTATAACAATGATTTACAAATATATTATTCCGTAGTAATAACTACCCCTTCCCTCGCAATCCTCTCCACCTTTATTGCAGTCTCACCAAGAATGTCTTTTTTCCAACCAGACAAGCAAAGAAGATACAAAGTGTACTACCTTCACATTTGTACAACTTTGTGTCGGAAAAATTTATGTTTGATCGATATTTGTTGCATCAAAATCTAAGAAAATGCATCAACGTTCGAGTCTCTTGACCATAAGAAACCACATTGATTTAAAAAAAATCTCAATTTATCTGGCCAGGGTTGAGATCAGGTCTTTCGGGTTGGTCAGCTATGGTATTCACATTACCCCTCCACTCTACCCTCCTTGGTTATTAACTTTCCGTACCTAAGAGGACGGCCAGACTGGGCGAGCGACTAAAATATAAAATAGAACACATTGGTTGTAATGAGAGGTGGCCAGACTGGAGAGAGCGCGCGCTCGACCCGGTACAGTCTAGTTTCAGGCGCTAGGCAATATTATTGTATATTGGTTCATTGAGTGCTAGGAAAACTTCTCATTTTGACATTTTTATTACTATCGATAGGTTTAGCACACTTGCTACTAACGGCCTAATTTGATTGGTAAGATCATAAACCATAACCTATATATATGTGTGTGTGTAAAACTAATATGTTAAAATATATATCACTAGATAGCTGTTGCCCGCGGCTTTGCTCGCGTGGAAGTTGATTATATACAAATACGAAAATATACATATATATTTACAGATTAATTTAAAATATTACGTTACGTTGATGACCATAACTTGACCTCAGATCAAAAATAATGCAAGTCCGATACAAACTTTCACCCCCTTTTTTATCCCTTATTAATTAAAATTTCCAAAATTCCTGAAACACGTATTTATTTGTTTTACGTCAATAACCGAAATACAAAATTTTGTTTATGTAACTTTCAAAATGACTGACTGTCATCATATTATCATACATATTATCATCCCCTATTTTGACCCCTTTGGGGTGGAATTTTCTAAAATCCTTTCTTAGTGGGTGCCTACATAACAAAATGAATATACAGTCCGAATTTCATGCTTGTAGCCTTGATAGTTAGCGCTCGGCGATGATGAATCAGTCAGTCAGTCAGTCAGTCAGTCAGTCATTCAGTCAGTCAGGACATGTTATTTTATAAGTATAGATAATCAAAGTAGGCCTTTACAAGTAAGAATCACCATTAACGTGGAGAGGATGAGAAAACCACAACAATAAATCACTTGTCAAAAACCACCCTCAGTTCACTGAGCAAAAAAAAAATTAATTTTTGCTTCCTTATCAACAACTATCGAGAGCTATCTGCTAATCACGCGCTCGCTCGCACGCTTGTCAGTCTGGTCGAACCCTAAAGGTAGCGAAGTTGTCCTGGTGGTCTAGGGGTAAGGTGTCGGACTTCTATGCTGGGGGCCGGGGTTCAATCCTCGGTCCCGGCACAGATTTATCTGATTACCAAACCTTTCCTTCACCTCTAACAAGACATCTTGTGAATGTGGGGAATGCCAGGCCTCCACCGTGGTTCGGATTCCACGTTAAACTGTAGGTCATCCATTTCATCTCACAATCACACTACCATTGCACATTAGCGTAAGTGCGTATAACCCGAACGGGTAGTAAGACGCGGTGCTAATAATAATAATAAATAATAATAATAAAGGTAGCGAGCTCACGTTTCTTGGTTGCACTATGGCGTAGTTAATTGGTTTTCAACCTTGTTATTATGGCGTACCTCCTCATTCATAAACACATCTCAGGTAGCTTGTGATTATTATTTTTCAATTATTTAAAACAATTTCCCGTAGTAGTTCTAGTATGTTTTTTTTTAGAAAATTATACAAATCTTAGGAAATAGGTTTGCTATTTCTTACATGTCAGGCTACAAACATTGGTACACATATTCTATCTCAGTAAATACTTTTACAAACTTCACACGCCACTTCACCTGCAGCTTGGTCTTAAGAAGGGAAAGAGAACATCTATTAAAACAAAATTAGTATTTGAACGGAAGCAAATTTTTGTTGGCCATCTAGTATTTCTGAGAAGATTGGAAGGTTTTATAGGTAATAAATACCTCGAGTAAAGAAATGAGGCTAAGTTGTTCTTTAATTCCATCTCTTGTATGAATGGTGATTACCTCAGACTTGTTTGGAGTAACGTTTGTCATGATTTAACTTGGCTCATCATTTTACTTGTGTATTTTCTTTGTTTTTCTCCTTCTTTGAAGCAGGTTTTCTGGAATTCGCCGTGTTCATCCCATTCATGAACACCTGGGTTTCCTCTCCGTGCGTTTGTGAGGAAAGTCTGCAGGGCCCCGAGCAACACTCTGACCTGAAGATTATTCTCGGTCGCCTTCTCGATAGTATAATTACTTCTGTTGATTGGACCACGTGTTAGCGTTGTACTATTTCCTCCTCCCCCCCCCCCTTTCCAGGCTCCTGGATCATCAGGTGTGTCCTACATATTCGTCGTTTCATTAGGTGTGCAGCTGGGACGTAGACTAAAGTAAAATCGACCCATGAAGAAAACCTTTCATAAGATGAAAAGTGACAAACATTGGTGAAATCCGCATCGGTGGGCACGGGGACTAAATGTTAAGCTTGTTTAGTCTTTGATTTTCGGTGACGGGATGGTATCAGTGCTAATCTAATGTAGGCTCATTGAGCTTTTTTACCAAGTATTTTGCCACGCTACAAACTTGGGAAAAAAATTACAGAATGTTTGTGTCTGAAAAAAAAAACCAGAGGAATCATCAAAAATAAGTATTGAAATATTGATGAATTTTGGCATATTTAACCCCAAGCTTCAAATAGTAGGTATTTCTGTAATTATAAGAAAAAACTAACTGCACTGATTCGGATGCATTCTTATCCCCCCATCAAGGTCAAATCATCTTGTTTTAAACACCAATAAACACGACTTCACATTAATCGATTTATGACTTATTTAATTTAATTTCTTTATAGTTGTGACCTGGCGGTCTAGGGGTAAGGTGTCGGACTTGTGTGCTGGGGGTCCGGGGTTCAATTCTTGGTCCCGGCACAGATTATCTGATTACCAAACCCTTCCTTGACCTCTGACAAGACGTGTATTAATCACAACTTGTGAATGTGAGGAATGCCAGGCCTCCGCCGTGGTTCGGATTCCATGTTAAACTGTAGGTCCTCCATTTCATCTCGCAATCACCCTACCATTACACATTAGCGTAAGTGCGTATAACCCGAACGGGTAGTAAGACGCGGTGCTGCTAATAATAATAATAATAATAATAATTTCTTTATACTTCCATCTAAGTTGCCTGGCAAAATGGGGAACTCCTAGAAAACCTGTAAAAACACAGAGTGGCAACCCTGACCACGCAAAGCGAGTACATTTTCTCTAAGCTATGCCTTCCTCATCCGCACCCCGGGAGCACAACTAAGATGCGTATAGCCCAGGAATAGGGATGTGAAAAAAGTATTGGAACTTTACTAATATCGATATTTTCCTTTCGATACTAGTATTTTTTTACTTGATACTTTTTTTTCCGAAACTTCTACTGATATTAGTACTCACACTCCGGTATCGGATCGGTATCGAAAAAAACAACCTTTTTTGTTTTCTTCACTCAAGTTGGGATTACATTTTTATTTGTGTGGACTGTGGAGGAACAACAAATGACAATATTTCAATTCTCACTCATTTTCTGCATGACAAACAAGCAAGAAGCAACCCTAGCATTCAATCTCTTTTAGCTTATCATAATTTATAGCTCTTCTTTCATCTTTGTGTATCAATACAGCCTGATGCCTGGAAGTCTAGGACAACTGAGCGCTAACAAAACGGAACTTTTTGAAGTTATATTTCTTTAGGCGCGTTATGAAAAAATGACGAGAGTGAAATTTTAAGATGCGCGCGCATCACTGTAACACCAAAGTAACAGGTTGAAGTTAAACCGCTCATTAAGTCTCGAAAAAAAAAAGCTACCAACAAAATAGAAATAGAACCTCTGTTAGTCGCGCATGTTGGTACGCTCGTCGCCTCTGATCACTGTTTTCATATATATAATATTTATCCACATGTTTCTAGTTTCTACATTCACAACACGTGTTTTAGTTTCATACAAGTGCGAATTATATATGTGCTAATAAATTATATTCAGTAGTGATTTAAATTGAATATTTTGATTAATATTATTAACTATTCGTAAATATTAGTGAAAAAAATTGTGCTTATAGACTTTTTCAAGTGCTACAATTTAATTGAGGTTAACTATCCGTATGTATTATTTATTGATATAAACTAAAAAAAATAATTTGTATTTATTTATATTATTAGTTTAAAGTTTAAGTTCCATTAATAAAACATTAATGTTTATAGAAACTTTAAAACTTATTTTAAAGTTATACTAACTACCATATTTAGTGACGAGATGTCTTTGGACTTGGAGGAATACAAACCTCTTTGGATCTAGACGAAGATTACACAGTTCGTAGTTTTGTTTTGTAATACTGCAAGAAATGCCATTGCGTTGTTTTAATGTAAAAATCCAACAATAAAAGGTACGTAATTGTTTTGTTACCACTGTCTAAATTGAAACAAATTTTGTGCTTTACATACGTTTTGTTATTCTAACTAATTCATTATTAATTGGAGTACAGTTATGTAACTAATTGTATTTTAAGCCAATACAATAATATGCCGCCATTTAAATTTATTGAAGTGACAATCATGATTTAATAGTTGCGCCTACTCTTGAGTGGTGGCAAATAAAAGGCGCAACTTTGCTCTCAAATTGCGCCTGCTCCTTTTAGTGAATATGGATTTGGAACATATTTCAAACTTGCGCTGGCGCAACTATTTGCTCCCTTTGGTGAATCCAGGCCCAGTAGTGATTTAAATTGAATATTTTGATTAATATTATTTACTATTCGTAAATATTAGTGAAAAAAATTGTGCTTATAGACTTTTTCAAGTGGTCCAATATAATGGATGTTAACTATCCGTATGTATTATTTATTGATATAAATTAAAATATTATTATTTAACATAATTAATACTAAATATTATTAAATTATTTTTTATTTTTTAATAATGCCAAAGAAGTATAACTTCTCAAGCGCGTACATAAGTACACACACCCATTTTTATTATTTATTTTATTTTTTATTAACTTATTCTAGTATATTGCAATGCACTTTTTTAGAATATAAAACATTACCTCATTTTTTCATATAATATTCAATTAAAATTAAAAAGTGATTTTTTTCATTTTTGGAGTTGTTTAAAAAAATCTTAGTAGAGGAAACGTAATTAATTCATATTTATAAAGTTAACTTAACTTAACCTAACCTAACTATTGCAATGCATTAATACAAGACAAAGAACATTTTAATAACGTGTGATGTTGCGCATAATAAAAGAGTGCATTTTTTTGTTTTACTTATCAATTTTTAATTTTACTTTATGTTTCACCGCGTCTTACTACCCGTTTGGGCTGTACGTTTGAATTTGTAACTAAAAAGAAAAAAGGTGCATTGCATTATGCTAGAAAAAGGTGATTTTTTTTAAGAAAAATTTTTGGTTACTTTCGGCGCCCAGATGGTGGCGTCCAGTTATCCGGATGCCTAGTGGGGTGAGTAGCGACCAGTCTACTATCCCTTCCTTTATCAATGAGCACGGTCCTCAGCCACCACAAACTAAATAAAATAAGCTTGTGTAGAACTCATCGAACTAACTCGACTGAAGGATTCCCCAGACAGACGAAGCAGAAAAGTTTATGTGCTTTGTTTAGGCAGCTAAAGCAGGGGAGGGCGCCAATTCTTCTATTCCTTGTCAATAGTTAATAATCTATCTTGATATAGTATAAATTTGTTTTTAAATTATTAAAAACCATGATAATTTTTAGTGTTTAAATAAATATGAAAATATAATTTTAACGCAAAAGTAGAAATTATTATTACTAGAGAAGAAAAAAATATTTTTCCAAATTAAAATTTCAATATCGATACTTTTCTTTCGATACCATATTCCTACCCCGTGATTGACAAAAGGTCGCTATACTAATTCATAAATGTGTCAAAACGCGCATCATTTGCTAAACTTTTTTTATGGTGTGTCTGGCTACTTCAATCTGTAGCTCATTTTGCGGAAAGATAATCCAGTACTAATGTACCTTTGCGCTAGAGATGCGCGAATGTACTAAATGTACATACATCCTCTTTCGTGGAGGCGCTTTCCATGTCCTGATGGGATGGAGTAAAGATGTGAATACGACGATGTGGAGTCACTGAATAATCTTAATCATATTTAAGTCTAATAAATTACCAAACCATGTTGAACACCACGGGAATTATTTTCCTTACGATAAAAAATCCCCCGTTATCGAACCCGGGACCTCCAGGTCAGCAGTCAAAAACCCCTTACCGCTAATCAAGGCTGGTTATTTGCTATATAGGTAACAGTTGCAACTATCTTTTGAAAGGGTTCCTTAAGTTATTAAGGTGATTCGCTCCGCCTTCTTTCTCTTGCCCGTGAAAATGGGCTTGTTTTATTACTTTATACCTCTTGTTGGTCATTATCTCTTTTCTCGCCTTTCATTCGTCCAGAGAAATAGTCACCAAACTCCTTGTGATCTCGTAAAATGTACAGTCGCCGCCGGATTAAATTGGGACTCCAGCACTTTTTGTGTTCAAGACCACGTTGTGTTTACTTATTTACTTACTCTATGGCATTAGGAACTCGGGAAGTTTATTGCCGCATTTACAAATGTACGCCACCTATCCGTCATGAGCTAGTTCCATCCAGTCCACCTCATTATAATCTATCTCCTTCAGGTCCATTTTAATGTTATCCTTCCATCTCCTTCTAGATCTTCCCGTATAATTTGTAAATACCCTGAACAAATTTATTCTTTTCGTGTGAGGTAAAAGACCACGTTTCACACACAAAGAGAACAACTGGTGAAACTATGGTTTTAGTTTATTCTGAATTTTACATTCTTTGACAGCAGGCAAGATTTCAACAACTTAATGAGTAAATAGTATGCATTTACAAATGCTTGTATTTCATTTGTATATGTATTTTGATGCAAGTGAGGTTGCTAGCACTGTGTACCGCGCTTCTTGTGAACTCCGAAACACACGTGACTCGCCTACTTTCTCAGTACGCGAAGACAAAATATTCGTCTTGATCGGCTTCTGAACTGTGCAAAAAAACTTACAACAAAATCATATTTATAATTAGGTAAATTATTTAGTAACTCTAGACATACCCTCATCGATGCTCACGTGTTTAAGGCGTCAGGCTCGCGAGGGAATGACTTGCCGGGTATGGGAAGGTCTGAGCTACAAATTTTAATCAGATATATTGAGGTGGTTCTGCCACACTCCCTTTACGCTAATGCGGATTTACTTCATCTAAAAATCTCTTAAAACATTCATACCCTATAAATTAAGTTGTGAGGGAAAAGGGGGTCGCCGAAGTGGACGTGCACCAAGGGCATTGTTTTTTGCATGTTTAATATAAAAATTATATAAAATAATTCTCCAGTCGAAACAAAAATTTAATTTTCTTCACATGGTGATAACATCAGTTCTTTATTAATATTCATGAGCATAGTGGCATTAGACTAGAAACAATGTAAATGAAGTGTAAAAATTGTAATTAAATTCCAGTACAGATATTCAACAACTGTTGAGATAACCATATCAAGAAAATTAAACTATTAGGTTTCTACTGGGAATTATTTGATTAATTTTGACAAAAAAAAGTTTTGGTCTAAAAACTGCAAAAAACATGCCCTTTTCTCGCGTACCCTTTCATCTCACCAAAAAGGGCCGATCTAACGACCGTCTAATCGGGAAAGATTCACCATTACTATCGAAGCAGAAAACATATCTAAGTGTTGTTACTTAACAACAGTAATATTGGGATAAATTTCATAGATATATCATTTTAGATTTTTGTTTAATTTGTTCAAACGTTTTCACTCACTTCTACCCTTTTTTAAAGTAGAATAAACAAAACCATACCAAATGTGAGGATACCTGGCTCGTGCTATTACCTTTATAAGTTAGGTGATAATGGGGGCGGGGGGAGACAGGAACCTTGACTAGGTAGTGTTTTTATTATGTTAAAAAAGCTTGAAATATAGCAAAAACTTTTCAATATTGAGCTTATCGTTAGTAATACGGAAAGTGCTCAAGGCTAAAATTTCTACTCACCCGTGGGAAATCCATGCAAAATTAATACTCATGTTGTGAAGGAGACCGAATAATAATTGTTATTGAAACTTGTTCTTTTCCCCACGAAATGACTAAATATGAATTACCTAGTTCTCGTTTGACACAACGTACAGTAGCCCCATGGCTTTTTTGGTGCTGACTGACCGCTCACAGCTGACTTCTGACAGTCAACATTTAAGGTATATACCTAAATTTTGACCGTCAGAAGGACAGCTGCTAAACACATGTTTTGCAAATCATACTGTTCGGCGTAGTGATACATAATTTGGTCTGGTAACATTTCAAAGCTTTTAGCTGTCAGCTGTGAGCTGTCAGTCAGCATCAAAGAAGCCATGGTGCTACTGTAGTCAATACGTGTGTATGGTAAGAGAAACGGAATCTCTGTTAATGCGTTAGTATTAACTCATTTGATGTTTCTGGTGTTAACGTCCTTAAGGAGAAATTAAACTGAAGTGAAGACTTTAAATTACACTTTCATGAAAAATATGATTTGTTATTTTTCATCTCTCATTTCTGATCGCACCCTGACTTGCGCCGATCATGGTGTTTTACCTCGACTGTTTATTTCGAATACCACGTGTTAGAAAAGTGGGACGTGATGTTTGTTTGTAGCTCCTGTTTCCGTGTTTGTGGCTGTGTTGTCACAGGAAACACGGCTTGTTTGGTTCTTATCACCGCCAATCCCCCCCTCACGTGTTTGGAGAGATTGATAGCAAATTGGGAAACATTGTGGTGCAATTCGGCCGGTGAAGTTAAAAACTCCTTGCGTGTATTTCTTATCGCGTTCAACATCAAGGTTACCACAAACGACCTATTTTAAAGGGTATGTTTGAAAAGGGTAGTTAGAGGAAGCTAACTATTATATTTGCTTAGATATGAGATTGGAAAACCACAATGATAAATCATATTTGAAATATCGCTCCCCGTCGAACTTCCCCAAAGAATGTGGCTTTGATCTCCCTGCCGATTGCGTGCCCTATGACTCAAACTGTGTCACCGCAATAGCGAGTTTCTTGTTGTGATGAGGAAGGATCCGATCGCAGGGGCGATACTAACATATTAATATTTCAAAATTTAAATATTGTATGACAGATTTGGATGGATTTACTATTAATAATAGGTTTTTAATTGTTTACTATTGTCATCTAATTACGTTAGATTAGACAAAATATTCAACAAAATTGCGTGCGTTCCAAACCATCAGTAAAATAATAAAAAAAAAATTAGAAAAAACAAGTAAAGTGTATTTATTATTAAGAACACCCTCCAAATATATAGCCATTTTAAACGATACTTAATTTTAGAGATAGAATTAAAACAAATATCCTGGAGGTATTACCATAGCAAAATTAAATATAAAGTTTCACAAAAATCCATCTAACTGTTAGCTCCAGATACAGACAGATTTAAAGACAGACATACAACTGGTAGGGATGTAAAATCAATTATATTTTAGTTCGAGGGCATATAGAAGGTAACGTTCCATCATAATCCCGGTCGCAATACTTGTCTATTCATAAACAACATTAAAATACTAAAATAGCTGGCTGCAGCCGACGTTGAATAACTGAGACGACTGTATGAGTCGCTAATGTAGTATTTATAATAATGATTGATATTTAATGGTAGCTATGAATCGATTATATTACGTCTAATGTTTTACTAGTAGTAGTACAGGCGTTTCTTCAGACAAAACAAAGCTCTTCATTTTATTTCTTACAATCTAGTTTTTAATAAATTTAAAAAAAACTACTTTAAAATGTCAGCCCTCTGAGTTGGTAGATATCGCGCAATGATCGTGACAGACAGACAGACTAACACTCTTCATTTTATTTATATCGTTTTAATGTCTTTATAAAGGTGTATTTTAATTAGTAAGTTGAAGTAGTCGTTGAAATTCCCGGGAAGAGGGAAGTGTCTAGATCCGCCCCTACTGCTTTAGACTTCGTCCCTGGTACTAGGGGAGAGCGGGGGAATACCGCACACTTAAGGAAAACAAGACATTGCTATGTTCTCATTTAATCTATTAAATCTAGTAATATATCATTGTAAACTTTGTTTTTTATACATCAATTCAGTGTATTACTTTTATATACTGAATCTAGCATTCTCTTACAATTAATTAAAATATGTAATTAGTCACTGTGCGGCATTGCCCACCCTGGTAGGGCAATGCCGCACAGAGAGTGGGGAAATACCGTACAATTATAGTTATTGATTTATATAAAACTATAATTTGCGATACAAACACAAAAAATACAATTTAACTTGTAGAATTAACCCTGTATTAACTTATATAAATTATGTGTATGCCTAAACGTAAAACTAGAGATATAATAATAGTAAAAAACATAGTTCATTTATACAGATATCAAAATGTGGCACTATAAATTAAATATATTTTACTTTTTGAGACAAAAGTCACAAACAAAGTTGTCTGCTCTTTCCGCTGCACTACATTCGGCATGTACCCAACCTGAACAAAGAACACATCTGAGCCACAACTCCTTGTTCCTCCCAAATTCTCCACAAAACATACAATTACAATCTGAATTGTTAAACATAGGCAAATTATTAGAGGATTCAGGTTCAATATCACCCAGTTCATCATCATCGCACAGATTTGATAAATTCTCTCCTTCATCTGAGCTATCTTGGAGGAGTTTTTTTCGCACTAAGAGCAACTTTTTATTTTTATTATTAATTTCATTCTTGGAATATTCTTTGTTTTTATTCCTAAATTTCTTCTGTATTTCACATTTTCTTATGCTCTTCTTTTTCTTTGCTTCTTTCTCATTTTCTCGGATTGTTTTATTCTTACGTTTGAAATCTGCTTCTTCGAGTGTTTTTTTCAAGGGCGTTGTTGTAAAAACAACAGAGCTTTGCATTCTTGATGAACGGGGCTGTTTTGATGGTTTATAATCTAGAATGGGTGTAATATCTTTAACAGAAACTATTTTTGAAGTAGATGGTTGTTGAGTGTCTACTATTTTAGTTTTGAAACATGCACTGTTTTCTATGTTATCCTGAACATCTTCTTCGATAATAGTAACAGCTTGGGGCATTGCTGCTTCTGGTGGTGCAAAGTCTTCTTCCGTGAATTTGTTTGGGTTAAGTGGAAAGATTCCTGATGAGGAAAAATCGGATACTCCCTTTTCAATTGTTGCTATCCTTATGAAAGCCTTATTAAAAAGTGAAGCAACATCATCGGGTCGTATCTTCTCATAAAAAAAGGTCTTGAGAAATAAACCATACTCTCTGTTATAAGCAGTTTCCAGAGGACCAAAAAAGGTAAGGTCCAGAGGTTGGAGTCTATGTGATGTGTGAGGTGGAATTGTCAAGACTACGATTCCATTCTCTTGACAAAATGTGAAAGCCTGTAGTGATTTGTGAGTACCATGATTATCAATTATTATTAGAACTGGTTCGTTCTTGGTTGGTCTCACACATTTCGCGAAATGTTGGAGCCAAATAATGAACAGCTCTTCATTAATCCAGCCATTCTTAGAACAATGATAAATAGCTTCTTCTGGACCACCTTTGGCGAGTGTAGGACTCATCCTTAATCGAGGAAAAATAAACATAGGGGGTATAAAACTTCCACTTGCACTCATAGCAGCACATCCGATAATATTTTTGCCTCTCTCCCAGCTTGTTGTTGATCCTATTTGCTTTTGCCCCTCAGGTCCTAATATTTTCTGTGGGGTATGAACAGTTGAAATTCCCGTTTCGTCCATATGATAGATTCTTGAGCCAGGGAACTTGTGTTTTTCCATTACTCCTTCCAAATTTGAGAAAAACTTTTGCACAGCATCCTTATTGAAACCTAGAATTCGGCTCACGTTTGTTACCTCTGGTTTCCGAAGGCTGATTTCTTTATTTCGCCGTAGAAACCCGCTGAGCCAGTCTTTAAAAGCAGTTCTTAAGGTGGTGGTGGTCTAAATATAATATCAAGATTCCGAACTATGCTTAAATAAACACTTTAAATATTCTAAAGAAGCCACACGGAGTATAAATACATTAGTGTTCAATTTTAATTAAATTCTTTACTTTTAAATCTTATGCTTACGCGTAGGTTAAGGGAATATAAAAATAATTGTTTCTTATGTTTATATTGCCGTAAGAAACAAGAAGGGGGTAATACCGCACACTGTGCGGGAAATGCCCTCTCTAAAAGTGCGGGATTACCCCACAACACGTTTCACCATTTTCTACCTCTTCAACAAATATTGTGTTATTTAGAAGGAATATTTACTGGTGTAGACTTATTTTTAAAAACCAGTTCTATTTGTAGATGCTTATGAAAAAATAGTAAATATACATCCAAATGGATTTACCTTTAATGAAATACTATTGAAAATAGTAAGCAAAAGAATAAAACTATAAAAACAATGATTACACAGAAACAGAGGCCACTTGTGTTCTGAGCTTACGCTATTTAGTTCACCCTATAAGCCGTTAGAGTATGCCATGGTAGGTATTTTACCACAGTGAAAAAAGTGAGCTGTTTGAGGGTGTGCGGTATTGCCCAACTGTGCGGGATTCCCCCGCTCTCCCCTATTGGTTTGCATTTTACAATACTGCAGAAGTCGCCTATTATTAATTCTATATTGCGTTAGCCATAAACTTTGATGTATGCTCTAATGTCTTCTAAGGTATAAAACATCAAACTATTCATTATCATACTGACAATAATATAGCACATTGGTATTGAAAAAGATTGTCAAAAATTGCTGCAATTCCCTCCACTCTAACAAACTCCAAAAATGTTATTTTATAGACTCGCATTAACATTTTTGTATTTACTTTTAATTAATTAACTAGGTATTCTTCTCTTTGTGTTGTCTAGGCGTGTAGAGCAGAGTAATAAGCATAAATAACGGCCATTGTAATATCACATGATAGTCAGTAAAGCAGACAACCAACTATAAATAACTAAAAATACTTCTTTCGCAATCTTTCGTTCACACTCTCTTGTTTCACCTTCAATTAATATCCTTGTAAGTTGTTTGTTTTATTTTTTATTTTATGCAAGTAATGATCCAGATAGAAATAAAACGCATCAAGGTCTTCGGTTATGTTTGTGAAATTACGATTCAGCCGTAAACTAAACAACTGAAACGAGCTTTCATTTCCCCTTTCCACTTTTAAGTTTGTGTCGAAATGGGACACAAATGTTAGGGTGATCGTCCATATACGTTTTTCTTGGAAAAGTTCACTACTTTTGCGTTACCGTATCAATTTTAAACTAAATTGACATTCACCCCTCAGCACAACCTTCCACGCTTCCAATCTACAGATCTTGAGAAAATCTCATTTTCACTTCGATCCTTCCAAATCTTGTTCCGTAATGATATCCTCGTCGTAATAGCATTTCAATTATTCTAGAGAGAAACCTTAAGGGAGATCAAACTGTTTTTGAATGATTTTGTTTACATCTATTTTTACTCTCTCGATTAACATTTTTGTATCTATAAAACACTTTTAAAGTTTACTGAAGGTTTATTTATCAATAATTCCCTAAAACTTAAATAGATATGGTAGAATGTAAGTGCCAAGTATGGATTGGATGAAGGTGTCTCAGGATAGGGTTGCGTTCTGGCAGCCATCAACGTCCAAGCTCCTCCATAAGGCAAGAATGCACCTATTATGTACTAATTACCCAAATGTGTTAAGGATGAGAGAGGTTAAACTTAGAGGGAATGTGTTCGCATTTGCGTGGAGGGAGAGTAGAAAATAATTTAGGAAAAAACCTCAGTACACCTGAGAGAGTGACAACTTAGACCACGCGGCCACCGAAGCAGATAGTTAGTTAATTAGCTAATATGTTAGTATGTTTTATATTGCATTTAAAATATGAGTGAAGGTCTTCACAAATGTTTTATTTAAAACAAAAGTTTTGAATCAAAAGAGTACAAATGGTTTCCCGACAATAAAAAATAACGTTGAAAATAACGTTTAAGTAAGATTGAACACCCTTAACGAAATAAAATCAATAAGCAATTTACACGTTCTCCTATTTTATTTTTTTGAGTGGCGAGGGGTGGTGAGGGAAGACTTGGCTAAAACTTGCACTTGATTCGCCCCAGTAATCGAAAATTTAAAAGACTATTACATTCAGAAATCCGTGATTTCTCACTGAGTGTCGAGACTCATCGTGATAAAAGTTCACTAACGTAACATCTGGGTGCTGGCTAAACGGTTTAAGACGTTAGACTCGAGTTGTACTCTATTACCTTCAATGTTGGGGTCGTGGTTTGAATCGTGCTTAGGTGTACCGCAGATAGTTTCCTATTCCTCTTCGCGCTAATTTGGGTTCATCTCTTTGCTATCCTACTAATATTTACCTCATTAAGTTAAGTCGTTAATAATAAGTAAGAACCCTCTTGCTAAATGTTCAATTAAAAGGATTTAAATAAATATATATATATATAATATATATATATATATATAATATATATATATATATATATATAATATAAAATAAAACTATAATGCAAATATAAGAGTCAAGGTAATAAATGTTGGTTTTGGAAATTGCGTTATATTTTGTTCTTACATTCAACCTGTTATATTGTATTTATTATAAAGGGACCTAAGCTTTTCTTCTTCTTCTGGAATTGTTTATATAAATTGGTAGGACTACGTGAGTTACGTCTTACTGATCCGAGAGGCTTATATTTGATCTTAACTGGCAATGCTTTGAATTTTCCTCACCATTCCCTACATTTGCACTTTTTATTCTATTTCAAAAGCAATATCTTTGTGGGAACGTTCTAGTAAAATTATGTGCGCATTTTATCGCAGGTGTAATGTAGGGCTGAGTTTTTTTTTTTTTTTTTTTTTGCAGGTGTAGGGGTCGGGCTATTTATCGCAGGTGTGGGGGCTGGGCTATTTATCGCATGTGTAGGGACTCGGGCTATTTATCGCAGGTTTAGGGGCTGGGCTATTTTTTGCAGGTGTAGGGGCTGGGCTATTTTTTTTTTTTGCAGATGTAGGGGCTGGGCTATTTTTTTGCAGGTGTAGGGGCCGGGCTATTTATCGCAGGTGTAGGGGCTGGGTTATTTTTTGCAGGTGTAGGGGTTGGGCTATTTTTTGCAGGTGTAGGGGCTGGGCTATTTTTTTTGCAGGTGAAGGTGCCGGGTTAATTTTTCGCATGTGTAGGGGCCGGTGCGAGAAGTAAGGTCGCCCCAATCCTTTTTTATATGATACTTTTAATAATCTATTTCCTTTGCTATCACGTTGAAAAACATATAAAACATTTTAAAATGCTAACATTTTATACCTTTGATAAATCGCCTCTTGCCTGCTGTTATTAAGAAAACTCACATAAAAAACACACTAAACAGTTAATTTGCGCTTCACTAGCTATTCCCCCTTCAGAATGTAAATTATGGTTTCTTTCCCCTGAGCATAATGTTTCACTGGTGATATTGGAGACAGTTTTTTTTTCCCCGTCTCCCAAAATTTGCCCATTACAACTGCACGTGTTGCTACACCCTCAGCTAGGCCGGCTCTGCGCAGATGAGATGTTAAGAGTACCTATATAAAAGATAATCACCAGTATTACTTCCTATCTGCATGTGTTAGTATAGTAGCCGCTCATTTATTATTATTAATTACTCGTGTGTGGTAAGTAGTGCTGGCGTAAGTAATCTCGTGATGGTGTAAGATAATAAATAAATTAACTCGCTTCTCTTGGAATAGAAACAATTATTGTTAGTCTTCTTTCGACCTCTTTGACTCTGTAAAAGGACTGGTGTTGTAAGTTTAGTGTGCCGTTTGTATCTGATTTGAGGGTATAATGGGTCTTGCAGACGTAAAGCAATTAAACCTGCGAGTATTTAGTGTATAATAGGTCTCGCAATCGTAAGGTAATTAAAGCTTCCGAGTCAAAGTTAAATGAATGAACTATCTCATCTCTTGGTCCTATCTGATCATTATTGTGGCCGAAATTAGTTTCTATTCTATTTTTAAGGGGATTTTACTCTGAGAGTTAAAAAAATTCTCTTTATTTTTAAATTAATTTAAACCAGTTAACTATATTTAAAACGTTAATGAAGTATATCAAGAATTATTTATTTTTTAATTGTTTGCACAATTTAATTTCATTACTAATTAATCGGACCTAATTAATTTGATAATTTAACCCAAAGAAACGGGTGAAGGGATTTCAATAACCCGTACCTGTGGAAACACAGAAAACGCTGTTAGTCTTTTTTTGTCATTTTTTTGTTGCAGAAGTCTGGAGTTCGAATCTGTCGAGTGCACTGAGGTTTTATTTTTATTTTCTCACTCTTCCTCCACATAAATTCGGGTACACTTCCCTTCAATTATAAATTTATTTATCCATACCCCATCAGTGTAAATATAAGAATAACCCAGAGGTAAAACGTAAAGCCAGGAATATTTTTATTTTATTTTAGATAGGAGCAGCAAGGGAAAGGTTTAAAACTAAGCGAGATAAAGCCCTTTTTTATTTTCACTTTTTATAACAAAACTTTTCGCTCAAAATAATAAATAAATTGCTCTAGTATACAGGCCTGCCAGGTACTCAAACTGGGCCCGGTACCGGGGTGAAGTGCGGGCCCCCCTCTATTTATTCTCTTCAACTTCATTGATGGCAAAACTTATTTGTCCAGGGGAGTAAATTAGCGTCTCAAATATGAAGGGTTTTTGAGGGGCTCCCCCAACGACAAATATTTGAAAATTGGATGCTCCAGATGATATTTGGAGTGGACTCCATCTGTTTTTTTTTTAATAATACTTATTTATATGTTATTTGGAACTCTCCGCCCACCTAAACCTTAAGAAATTTTGAAACCTCTAGAAGTTATTTTGAGCGGTCCTCTGCCAGAAAATGTTTTAAACTTGAATGCTCCTGTAACTTTTTATGGAGGTCTTTTCCTATTATATGAGCTATGTGAAGTGGTCTCCTTCCGGTAAACTTTGGAAGATTTGATGTTTTCATAAATAATTGAATTGTCTTAACCTGAAAATTTTAATATTTGGGTGGCTTTAGAATCTATTATGAAGTGGTCCTCGCCTTGATTTTTTTTTAAATGTATGCCTCTAAAAGCTATTTGATGTGGTCTTTACCATGTTTTTTTTTAATCTATGCCCCTAGAAGATATTTTAAGTGGTCTTCACCTGTATTATTAAAAAAAATTAAATAATTCTTATTATTTGCCCTGCCAAAGTTTTAAAAAGTGAATGTCTCTTAAAGCTATTTGGAATTTGTTACAAGGGCATTTTACTGCTTAGTATTCGATAATATCAAATGGGAGGAAAATAAATCTCGAAAGGGGGTTATTCCAGGAGATAAGGTGATTTCATTCCAATCGGGAGAAGGGGGAGACATTTTTTTTTCTTAGGTGTGAAAGCAGCCCTCTTCATTCCCCGTTATGCCTCCAATGCTTTACTGTTTTTTTTTAACCTTTGGTCATTTTTCAAAACAAAATAAATGGACACAAATCAATCTGTAACTGAACACTGAAGTGTTACGTACATGATAAAATACTTGAATTGAAATTGAACTTGAATCACTCAATACTCTCTTCAGGCACCAATTTTAATTTAAGTATAAAAAATAATTGATTCCTGAAACTTACGAACACTTTAAAACGAAGAACAAGACTAGACCGAGCCAATTATGATATAATAGTGACAAATTCCAGTTAATTCTACCGGTGGAGACGCCATATGACAGACTGGGCATGCACTATTCCTTACTATGGATAGCATTTTATTTCTTGACATTCAGGTTTTATTGGATTTAATCAACTTCGTTTGTTTTAATTATTATTCTGTATCTTGGGATCAGGCCCCCAGGCAACCTGGGCCCGGTACCATAATACCAATAGTCCCTCCCCATGGTGAACCTGCCAGTATATATAAATTTGATTTAATTATCTACAGTTCAACAGTTCTTGAATATTTGTCATGGGCATCTCGGTACTTAACTAGTATTAATATATATATATATATATATATATATATAATATATATATATATTACACACACACACACACACACAATATATATATATATATATATATATATATATATATATATATATATATAAAGTGCCTGTACAAATTCTGCGGTGCACATGACAGATATTAAAGAACTTTTGAGTTTAATAGAAGTAGGAAATGTATCTATTGAAGCGATATTAGATTTATTTTGTAAAAACTTCAAACATACTGAAATCTACTCGCGATCCTTCCACCCTACCTTAAGATTGGTTGGTCGAACTGTATAACTAATGGTGTTTGTTACTGTGTCGAGTGGGCTGGTCCTTGGTTGCCCAAGGCTGCTTATCTCTGCAAGACCTCCTCCGCAGGCCGGAAATTGATTGCATCATGGCGGTGGGTTGATTCCTGGGAGAACCTTGGACGTTCTGCCCGATTAGGGATCAGCACCACGAGCTAGTTTTGGCAATAGGACTGTCTTCCCTCTTAAACATGATCGTTATTTTAATTTTCATGACGAGGCCATGAAGAGAGTTTAAAAACTTTGAAAATGTGAATTTTCAAATCTATTTATTAGTCATATATAAATATAATCGATTAAGTCATACTTCCTTCTAACTATTCATGATTCTAAAAATTTTCACTGTGCCTTTGTGGAGTTTCTCTACAGTCCAATTTTCACTGGAAGAGCCTTTTTAGAAAATACAAGCAAAACATATGTTGCGGTCAACATTGATAATATGTGTGAGAGAAGATATGTTAACGTTTCTTGTTGTCATCTAAGATCTTTATTCAAATAGGACTGTAGTCATTTAGTCCTTTGAAAAGACAGTCCGCTTAAGATGAACTTTAGCCCTTGTCTTCCGAGCTAGTGGCACGCTCATAGGGTGGAGGGGACTCCCAACAAAGATATGAAATAAAACTATAATGTCGAGCACTGGATATGCTCAATTTTAAGGCAAGCCCTACGGCTTAGTATTCTAAAGGCATAGCGCTGTACACATCAAAAGTTCACCTAAAATTCCAAATTGGGACACAATTTAAAAAATAAAAGCTACATTAAATAAATGGCCTTCTCAAAGTTTGTTTCAAGGTCCGTTAACTACTCCAAGCAGCCATAGAAATCGTCTACACTATTATTTCTTTACGATCCCACCCATCTCGTTTGGCTGCGTCGGATCTTCCTCGGTGGTTCTCTTGTAGCTTCCGTGTGACTACCTCAAGCCTGGGTCTATTTTTACACAATTTTAATGATCGGCCTCTTTCAAGCCACGACGCCTTATTACCTCTTTCATTCCGCTAATTAGTCTGCGGCGATTGTCGCACATATAGCGACCTTCGAGGAAAAGGCGATGATAAAACAACGGGACTTTTGTCACCGCTTTTCCAATATTATGTTAATCAGCATCTTTTAACGGCGAAGAGGTTGAGGAAAGTAATTCAGAGGAAGCTCACCCGTATACGCTTAGAAAACCATAGTGAAGTAGAATACCTCCTTTAATGCAACTGAACGGGGTTCCAACCCTCATCCCCTTAAGATCAGTCAATATCGCTTCGTGGTTCTGACATACTAAGCCGCGTGGCCATCGGTGAGGGCTATCCGCGGTACATTCATTGCTGTAGCAAGCACTGTATGACTTCGTCATGGAGGCCTCGCCAAAATTGGTGCAAAGACTTCAGTAGACTAAACACAAAAATGAAACCCTTGAGACAATGCCAGTGAAGGCAACCAAAACATGTTTTTAATTGGCATGACTTCATGCAAGTGAGTCACTTTTTATCACAAATTAAATTTTTTTTTTCAGTTTAGAGTGTTTTTCTCTAGAAAGACTTTATGATTTAGTATTAATAGAACTCAAGTAATTTTTATTAGTATGTGTGTGTTTGTGATGAGCTATTTTTAATTACCTTCGAAGTGAATCTCGGCATGTACTTCATTAAGTCCCAATAAGTCGTCATTTGCTGAAACAATTTCACTGGTTTTATTATGATTAAATAACCACGAAACGAAGCATAAATCAAATTGCAACATTTCTAAACCTTACCATTCGGTTCTAAGATAAGTTGTCAGGAGTGAATCTCTAAAAATAGTTGTCGAGAATGAAATGAATAGATGCTGTCGAGGAAGTGAATCTCTAAGAATAGGTTGGTCGAGGAAGTGAAATGAATCTAAGGTAGGCTGGTCGAGGAAGTGATGAATCTAAAGATGTCGAGAATAATCTTCACAGCTTGAGGATAAAATTCACTAATAGGAAGAAGCGTCCGAGTGTGAGCCATTTTAATTTTAACCCATTATTTAATGCAACTGAAAATATCAAGTAGTCAATTATATGAAATGTTGTGAAATCCCCCCTATCTCTTTCCCATAGAGTTGCAAATTATTAAGGAAGATTTAACTCAAGTAGCGTTACTGGGAAGACCTATAACATACATGGTGTTTATATAATATTGCAAAATATGCATTACAAGTAGGAACGGGAACTTAGAATACCTAAAATTCGAGGATTAGGTAAAATATGTGATTCGAGATTCGAAAAAGGTTAGGCCTATATATGATCAAATTTTGTATCAGAATAATTATAGGGTTTCTACACTGCTTACACGTATTTAAGCCCGTCCTCACTACAGAGCTTGTCTAGTTTGAGATAATAAACTAACTTCATTCATTTAAGATGAATATAAAATAATTAAATGAAATGATAGACTAATATAGATATATGAAATAAATTAGCATCATGGTTTCCCAAATAACATCATGGTTCACCAAGTGTATCAGCTATGGATACCCTTTAAATAATATTTATTTTGTGTTCTATTTTATTTTTAAGTGTATTCATTTGTTTCGTCTACAAAATGAAAACTATATATATTCAATTATTATTTTATTATTAGCTTAGCAATTTTTAGCCCCCCCCCCCCACTTTTTGTCCATTTTCCTGGACCCCTATTTTTATTTCCAAACCCTTAAACTTTTATGGGCTGATCCTTTTACCGATTTGTCGAAATTTAATTATTTATTTTTGAACTATAAGGTAGATTTTCTAATAGTCTTGAATAGATTTAAACATACTTCCTCTCCCCCCAAACAATTTCGGTTTACACGTTCCCATTTTGAAATTGTAAGACTTATTGGTTTTCTGATGGTTCTTTTACGTGCCTGCCTAGTTTAAATTTTCAACCACTTCGAAAATAGTGTTTTGCATTGTTGTATCAATTTCGAGCTCTTTAACACTATTTTTATTTATTTGGAATGTTCCCTTTACATTAATGGAAAATTAACTTTTCTACCTCCCCTAAAGGTATTTTTGTATTTATATGCCACCCCTTCCCTAATCTTTCTTCCATTTGGTTACCAATAGAGGATCAGTTGATTTGAATATTTTTTTTAAATGGAATCTTGTTTTCAGCCTTGAATACCCCCACATATAAAATTTCTTGAAAATTAAACGGGAAATAACAAATGTATAATACCTATTAGGTATTGATTTAAGGTCAGCCTACCGGAATTTCGAAATAAATTACAAAATAAATAAAATACTGCTTCAATATAAACAAAGTTTAATTTTCTTCACATGGTGACCTCAACAACAATTCTTGATGTCCTGGATTTTGATGGCAGCTTTTTCTCGTTATTTAAAAAGTTTCTCATCCAATGCCGGTATGCTCGTGACAGGTTTTCAACAACTGTTGATATCACCACGTTTAGAAAACCAAACTGTTTATACTGAATTTTTTTTTTCGACCAAAAAAATGTTTCTATATAAAAACTGCAAAAACACTTCGTTTAGGTCCCTTATACCCCCACCTTAAAGAATATAAGGAGACTAAAAAAAAATACGATTGGGAAGGAAGAATTTTGAAACCATACAAACTAAATCTGAAATGAAAAATTCAAGACGCAGGAAAATGCACAATAATCTAAGAGACTATTTTTTTTTACCAAATGTGTGCCCAACTTATTTTATTATTATTATTATTATTATTATTATTATTATTATTATTATTATTATTATTATCATCACCGCGTCTTACTAACCGTTCGGGTTATACGCACTTACGCTAATATGTAATGGCAGGGTGATTGTGAGATGAAATGAAGGACCTACAGTTTAACGTGGAATCCGAACCACGGTGGAGACCTGGCATTCCACACATTCACAAGATGTCTTGTCAGAGGTGAAGGAAGGGTTTGGTAATCAGATAAATCTGTGCCGGGACCTAGGATTGAACCCCGGACCCCAGCACAGTCCGACACCTTACCCCTAGACCACCAGGTCACCTAACTTCATGTTAAATTCAGTCTTTTTAACTGGCTATGGTCACTTTTCTCACTTATTTGGAGACACCTCAGCACTTACATCCTCGCGTTAAGTCATTTTTATATTTCTCTTATCTATCCGTTTCAATAATGTTGTAATGTAATGTTGCCGCTAATTTATCGAAACTCTACACAATGTTGTTTTTTTTCACGTGCACAGTCAAACAGAAGATATTCATGATCTATTGGAGTGTGTTTTGGTGCCCGGCTGTGGCCTGTAGTAATCGCTCAAGGAACCTTGCGGGCCCGATCTAAACATAGATCAGAGAGGCTGGGAATAGCAACGTCTCCTGAACTATCGCAGCCGCTCCTTTTCATTTACTTCCCTCTCCATTAGACTAATAGTATGTACTAGTTGATACTGCCTTAACTACTCAAACCTACTAGGAAAAAGGATTATGAGAGCGAATTTGAGGTAAACTAACACGGGAAGATGAAAAATAATAAAATAAGATTATTTACATGTTGTATGATTTCACTTTTATTTCCTTCCCAAACTTTATTCATTTGTTTTGTTTATATTTTGTTTGTTTCTTTCTATCACCTCCACAAGACATTCAAATGCAAGTAGTGTGCCCAGTAGAGGACAAAAGGGGAGGGGGGGGGGTAATTTGGCTGCTATCGTCCTATTTTCAACACCAGAAATAAAACTTTCTATAAATATTAGTTCGAGTGAATGACTCATGAAGGCCTTCAACTTTTCGAAAAGTGCAAGCTGCATCTCTTCGAAAACCTATGCCTCTTTCGTAATATAGAATTGAATTGATGAAAACTTAGTCAATTTTTTTATTTAAAAAAAGTACGTTTCTCCCACACAAATTCTGACCTTATAGTATGCCAGTCGAATGTGCCAGTTCTGAGCTTATTCTGCACCTAATAGAGGGAAATTTACAGGGAAAAGTCTTGATTTTGTGATCACCCGGTGTTAGTTATATCCCGGTCTTTCTCAGATCAGTCCGAAGGGGCAACCCTGCCTGTTGCCTCTCAGTTTACTCGAGAGCTGAAACTGTTTCGCAAGCTGACGACTGTTTGATCGGTATCTGAATAAACTTGGCCACTTGTTCATTCCTCTGCAGCTCCCCGTGGGTTCCATGCATCGCATGACGTGTACTCGTGTTGGACGAATACTTGTAATGGTCTGGAGGCGGAATGTTTGCATGGGCTTCATGTGGGAAGAGGCGGTCACCTGCTTGATTGGCAACACTGGCATTAATAACAAGTATTTCTGTGAGTGAAAACTGATAACTATGGCACCATGCACAAGTCTTGTTTGAATACTTTTTAATAGCGCAATAGTTTTTAATGGTCATTTTATCGACAAGATTAGTAGTAAGCAATTAATCATTTTATGTTCTTTGCTTAGGTTATTTCATTTTAATGTAGATTAAAAGCTATTCCTGGACACGGGAATTGAACCAGATACCTTTAGCGTGTCATTGTTATGACATAGAGCTAGCCAGGATTTATCCCTTTGTTAGGATCATTCATAAATCATGTCATATTTTAAGGTGGAATCTGTGATGGAATTATGAGATTGTCGGTTACTTAGCTCTATCAGAAATAGTTACAGGCGACTCGAGGTAGGTATTTATGCTGCCGCTTGTACGCGTTTTATTTTGTGCTTGGATGGCGATACACCCAACTCTCTTACACTGCCATCATAAACGTTGTTTAAATATAGCTCGGTGCCAAACCATTAGCTTGCTAAGCCAAAGGTCTTGGGCTCGATACCCACATGCTCAGGAGTCATTTTTCAACTAGTGTATATTTAAATTAATTCATGTGAAAGGTTGATAATTGCCATCAAAAAGATTATTTTAGGTAAAGATATGTTAGGTTAGTTTGAAGTTACGTTAAGACAAAAATAGATAGGATAGTCTAACGCTAGTAAAAATGTGCTGGTTTTTTTTTAGTTCGTGCGTTAAAGGCTAAATAATTTACAAATTTATGGGAATGAGAGTGAAGAAAAATACAGCCTCATTCGAGGCATTGAAAAAACTATCAATAAATCACAAGAGTATAAATGCTGTAAAATAGCGAATATATAGAATTTTATTTTAAATAGCTTGTTTAATTATTTCAAACACATTGCCTGCTGATAATTACAAAAACTACAATCATCAGAAAAATTAAAACCAAAGTCCACTGCCATAGGAGTAACCGACAGCGGAACATGTAAAAAAAATACCCTGTCAAATGAATTATAAACAAATAGTTTGTGTTGAAAGTTTTGACTGCCAAAAGTGACAACAAATCAAATCATATACATTATTATTATTAGCACCGCGTCTTACTACCCGTTCGGGTTATACGCACTTACGCTAATGTGTAATGGTAGGGTGATTGTGAGATGAAATGAAGGACCTACAGTTTAACGTGGAATCCGAACCACGGTGGAGGCCTGGCATTCTCAACATTCACAAGATGTCTTGTCAGAGGTGAAGGAAGGGTTTGGAAATCAGATAAATCTGTGCCGGGACCGAGGATTGAACCCCGGCCGCCAGCACAGAAGTCTGACACCTTACCCCTAGACCACCAGGTCACCGACCAAATCATATACAGATCATATGGTTTGACGAATGGATACATGAAAATAAAAATGCTATCTTTTGCTAGTTTTTATTTACCACTACTCCTATAATGGTTGGTCTAAATACATTTCGCGTGGTTAAATGAATAAACTATGTTTGTTTTTGCAACACACAGCGGTTTCTTTGAGGGACTGCAGCAAGCGTCGCGTCGATATTTCCAACCTGTTGACGCTCCTGCCAATCATAAAGGGGGGCGTCTCCTAAACAAACGGCCCTCTCAAGGTCAATGCCGACAGTTTCTGGCGCGCGATTTTATTTGGCGGGAGGAGACGAAACCGATTTGATCTACGTCATGCTGTTTATTTTAGCGCGCGAGTATTTGGTCCCTGGCTGTCTTACAGACCAATTTGCATAGGAAGAGCTCGTATATGACAGCTACAAAAGTGACTAGATCCATTCAAACGTCAGGTAATTTTTATTTGCAGTCGTCACTTTTGATGGATATTATCATTTCATTTGTTTGAGGTTTTCAACGTGCACTTTCTAAACCGACTGATTTATATATCAGCATACTACCTATAATCTAACTCGGATCTAAAACAGACACATTATCCATCCACCGAATGTTAATGTATCACTGTGAAAAGGGAAATGCACATTTTACCAATAATAAATTTATCGGCCATGCTGGGAACGAACCCGGGATCCTTAGCTCAGTTGAGAGACATGCTACCGACTGAACTAAGATGTTGGACATGCATATTACCAATACATATACACTAATAATAAAGTAAAATGCTATCAATGTTGGCTTGAAAATAATATCTATTGTGTTTTCTAAAAGGCCCTTTCTATGAAGTTTGCCCACACTGCAGTCGGATTATGAAGCTGGCGATTTGTGCTTCCATCTGCCTTCGTTTCGAGCGTGTGCACGCGTAGCGGCACACAGTGATTTGAATTGTAAAGTCGTGTTTGGGATGGCACACTGTACAGTCGTTTATATCAACACACGGTAATTTCTATGAGTGAGAGCGAAAGTACTTACCAATTTTGCCGGAAAAGGTATTTTCACATACCTTCTAGGGTTCTTTTACATGCCATAATCGACATGGGACTGACGGCTTTACTTCCCCTCCGAAGGAAGTTGTGCTACGGATTTTTATCGCTCAAGAAACATTTGTCAACCCCAGCTGGGTTTGAGCCCACAATCATTGATTCCTGAAGCGAGTTTGACGTTAATTAATGGGTACTGTGATTTGGGTGAAAAGAGAGAGCCACTAATTAATGCACATCGTTCACGAGAACTTAACTTGTCACTGATGATTTTATTTCAAGTGACTTTCTTATGTCCGTTTAAATGACTGACAAGAAACTTTTTTTTTGTATGTAGTTCGGGTTTGATTATTTAGTTTTTGTGACTTCATTGCTCCTAAATAGATCCAATTTGGGTGTATCAAGGCTGTGTTAGGGGATTTATTCCCCAATTTTTTTTATAAAGACAGCTAGAAAAACTTAATAGATCTATTTTCACGTATTCATACGTCAAGTTGTGTTATCTGTGTAGCTGTCACTTAATTGTTACCTCCCTGCCTATAAAACAACACAAAAAATTTATCACTGTATGTATACCTACAGTGACTCGTGGCTTAGTCCCCTAACAGGAGATGGCAAAAATATCCTTTTTCGTGAAATTAGTCTTGAATCAATTTAAATTATTTTTAAAATATATTTTGGGCTGTAATGGAGTGGAGGTTGTGGGTTTGTACACATACCCCCACCCCCGCCCCCTTCCACAATGACATCCTCCTTTTCTCCTTAGTACAGCCTGGTCTTGTAGTACAGCCTGGGTGCTTGTAGTCGCTTAGTAAAATCATGTGCTGGGTGCAACGAAAAAAAAGTTTCTCGCACCTTTTTAGTGGATAGTAAGCATATTTTCAGTTTGTTCATTAAATACGTTACTCTGCCTTTAGGCGCTTATATATGTCTGGCAATAATTGATTAACTTAGACTGTAGTATTATAATATAAGTCTAACAAATAATATTTTGTAGAAAACAACATAATATGATTGAGAAATCGTCGAGCTATGCCACATATATTCAAGTAATAAATATAATAAAGCAAATATCGATTCGAGAAATTATTAGAAAGTACTTTTAAAGATTATTCATTTTCCCGGTTTAGGCTATATATTTTATACAAGGAAAATAATCATAAATATATTCTGTATATGTATATATAAATGTGTGTACAAATGTATAGTTAAAATATCACGTATGTTAAATATGGAAAATGAATAAATCTACAAAAGTCACTACTAGTAATTTCCTGTTTAACTACAGTAGCCCCATGGCTTCTTTGGTGCTGACTGTCAGAAGTGACAGCTGCTAAACACATGTTTTTGCAACTCATATGGTTCGGCGTGGGAATACATAATTAGGTCTGGTAACTTTTCAAAGCCGTCAGCTGTGAGCTAGCTATCAGTCGGCACCAAAGAAGCTATGGGGCTACTTTTTTTTTTTACATGCCCATCTTTGGTCTCCTGTAAACCTTATTAATTTCCTGACAGCTAATTGACTTATTTTTGGTGCATCGTTTGTTATTATTATCTTTAGTCTTTTGCTTAGCTTTGTCGCCTCAAGTAACTCCTCGTGTATCTTATTTTCATCCTACAAGACTGTCCTCTTGCGATGACATTCAATTTCTTTTTATGGTTCAATGCTGGCAACAGATGTTGTCTTTGTTGTCGTCCTTGTCAGATCGCCATAACGGGTCACTTTCGATATAATCGATTGTATTGCACGCCTCCTCTTCGTCCCTGAGTGTGAAGACCCCCACCCCCCCGCCACCCCCACCGTGCTGTGTGGGCCTGTTGGGCCCTGAGTAGGATGAAAAGGATATCAAGAGATGTTAAGATCATTCGACCATCAGAATTTTACTGGGCAGTTAAAAAAAAGTGTATCTATAAGCTCTAAATAGTGTGAAAATTTGCTATGTTATGCTTTTTGTTATTTATAATATAAAGTAATTTATGTATGGGGCTGAAATGTAGTAAAACTAGACATTAATAGGAGGTGTACACAATGAAATATCCATAGTATTATTATTCGTAGTATATATTAATTTTTATTATATATATTAACATTATAAACATTTCATATAAATCTTAGAGTAAATTACGAAATCGAACTCTTATATCCTTCGAATTTTTAAAAATATTCAATTTTAGTTAAAGTGAAACTATTTAAAACTGATTTTTTTTTTTTTTAAAGGTTTGGTTCCATTGACATGCTATTTTGTTTGTCATGTAGATATTTTACGTCATAAACAATCATGAAAACACTTTTTTAATCAATTTATACACGTTTTTCCTTTTTCGTAATGTTGTTAGGTCATACATACTCTCTTACGAAACAAGTTAATTTTGTTTACCAATTGCTTAAAATGATTATATCGAGTCACGGTATTCATTATCATATTCGAGATGCTTATTGAAATCTTCACTAATCTCTAATGTTATAATAATAGAGCAATCGAGGATTCGAGATCAACTCTAAAATTATTACAAAATTTTCACATTTCAAAGACTTTCCGCTAGCCACCAAAAATCATTTTGTGATCCACAATCTTGGTATCACTGGTATAGCAGAACTGGAACCCCCCTCCCCAGTTTTAAGAAAGAAATCAAACTTGTAACGTTTCAGCTTGGTAGGAAAATTCTTCTGCCTTTTTCTGGTGGTTTTAGTTTAGTGTTGGCAGCGCTGCGTTCCGTCACAGTGTCTCGCGGTGGGCGAGGTCGCCCAGGTGACCGGTATGGATGACCTGCGAAGGTCGTCCTGCGCGAACACACAATAAGTTACAACTAGTCAGCGTGGCGAGGATTTGCCGTTGGAGGGTAAAACAGAATCTGTCAAATACGCCACCGCGACCCTTACCAAATATAGGTCTATGGGGAACCCTGGTTCGATCACAGGTGCATCCTAAACCCACACAACACGCATGCTCAAACTGGTGGCGCTAGAATTGGGTGTTCTGTACTTTAGCAAGTATAAAATTAAAACAACTACAGTAAATGAATGTTTCTTTCGCTAGCGAAGTGTAAGCATTCTGTCAGGTAAAGGTTTTGAAACAAAAGTATCGAATAAATAACATTGGTGCCGAAATTATATCGATATGAGAAAAATCGATACTTTTTTTTTACACATCCATATGAAACGTCGTGAATCATTCTTCGGCTACTTGGTTCCGCCGGTTCTCCACCTCCAGAACCCTTTCGATTCTTTGAAAGTCTGGTTTTCGGATCAAAGTTTAAAAAATTTAAAATGGTTTTAATGAATACGTTTGGGTCTGTTAAGACGGGCGCATCAGCTGCCGGCAGACTTGACGCTCCCACCTGCTCTAACACACACACACACACACTTCAACAGATGGCTATTGCTTTCTAAAACGTGCCTTCTTTTGCAAATATATAGCCGTCTTAAGGGTACTCCGTGGTAGAGCACTGAGACCTGTTGCAGAAGTTTAGAAATCCCAGATTATTAAGAAGCTTCTTGATATTTTAAAAAAATATTGTATTCAACAAAATGTCGAAGAAAATTAATCAACCGGTTTATACCCAGTTAAAGAGTGTAAATTTTAAGTTTAAACTATTTTAAAAAAATCAATGACGCTTAACGCGGAAATGTTTACCGCTGCGATTAACGCAATTGGTTAGAAACCTATTTCTAGTATCCCTGAATAAAATAGTCATGTTTTGATAGGATCACAGTAATACATTTTAAGATAATGTGGCATTGAAACCATTTAAACTTTTTAACGGGTCACATCCATAACTTTCGCCTATATTTTGTCTAAAACAATAAAATGGATCAAACCACTCAATAAATAATCCGGGATTTCTAAACGTCTGATATGCATTTCGGGGACTTCCCATGTAGTAACTTTAAGAGCCCATCCCCTTCCTTCCCTTGTCACGCCCCCCCCCCCCCCCGACCCCCTCCCTTACCGTGGTTAGCACCTAACTTAGGTAATACAGCTTGAAACCAAATGTCACTTCATAATATTTTAAATGGTTAAACTGATCTAAATCTACGGTGAATTGCTGTACATCGTCATTATAATGACGCCACTGCATCCACGGCCAGAAACACTCGAGTTGGGAAAATTTGTGATGGCTTTTCACTATTATTATTATTATTATTAAAAAAAGTTTGAGAGTATTTTAAAAGACCATGTAATTCCGTTAATTTCTAAACCTTTATTTATTTGACAATTAGTCACACGGTACCGGTACAGGTTACCTCAAGACGGCTGATGTTTTTTAAAGTGTCTGTACTTGTAGGTTTTGCAACGTCCCTTTCTTCTCGCATCGTCCAGTCATCGTATCGGCACGATGCCCGCTGCCCACTGCTGTATTGCCTGTGCTCTTCCCTGTTGTGGGACGACGGTGTGGGGGCTAGGAGCGCTGCACTCGTCTGGTATCGATGAGGGGACAGACAGTGATTGGTTCCTCTGATGGTCGCCGTCGGGTTCGATGCCCGACCTTGGCTCGGTAGTTCCTTTACTTCTGTGGGTCGCGTTGCCAGATATAATTTAATGTGCTCCTACGCCAAGCTATTTGTCCACCACCTTCATCTAAAAACAAAATGTTTTTATATACACTATTTGGGCCAATAGTTCTTGTTATATCATTTGAGAATGAGCTGGACGCATAATAACGGCCCTATATTGCAATTTTATAATTATATTTTTATGATATTTCGAGATTATGTATCATACGGAATCTCCATTGCTATTGTATCTATTGTTTCTAAATAAGTACTGTGGTCGATACTTTCCTTTTGACACAAATACCTACTGTGATCGATACTTTAATTCGACATAACTACCTACTGTGTTCGATACCTTCCTCCTGACACGAGTACCTACTGTGTTCGATACCTTCCTCTGACCGTCCCACTGTGTCGATACTTCTCTGAAGTACCTACTGGGTTCGATACCTTCCTCCTGACACGAGTACCTACTGTGTTCGATACCTTCCTCCTGACACGAGTACCTACTGTGTTCGATACCTTCCTCCTGACACGAGTACCTACTGTGTTCGATACCTTCCTCCTGACACGAGTACCTACTGTGTTCGATACCTTCCTCCTGACACGAGTACCTACTGTGTTCGATACCTTCCTCCTGACACGAGTACCTACTGGTTAGATACCTTCCTCCTGACACGAGTACCTACTGTGTTCGATACCTTCCTCCTGACACGAGTACCTACTGTGTTCGATACCTTCCTCCTGACACGAGTACCTACTGTGTTCGATACCTTCCTCCTGACACGAGTACCTACTGGGTTCGATACCTTCCTCCTGACACGAGTACCTACTGTGTTCGATACCTTCCTCCTGACACGAGTACCTATGTGTTCGATACCTTCCTCCTGACACGAGTACCTACTGGGATTCGATACCTTCCTCCTGACACGAGTACCTACTGTGTTCGATACCTTCCTCCTGACACGAGTACCTATTGTGTCGATACCTTCCTCCTGACACGAGTACCTACTGGGTTAGATACCTTCCTCCTGACACGAGTACCTACTGGGTTAGATACCTTCCTCCTGACACGAGTACCTACTGTGTTCGATACCTTCCTCCTGACACGAGTACCTACTGTGTTCGATACCTTCCTCCTGACACGAGTACCTACTGTGTTCGATACCTTCCTCCTGACACGAGTACCTACTGTGTTCGATACCTTCCTCCTGACACGAGTACCTACTGTGATCGATACCTTCCTCCTGACACGAGTACCTACTGGTTAGATACCTTCCTCCTGACACGAGTACCTACTGGTTCGATACCTTCCTCCTGACACGAGTACCTACTGGTTCGATACCTTCCTCCTGACACGAGTACCTACTGTGTTCGATACCTTCCTCCTGACACGAGTACCTATGTGATCGATACCTTCCTCCTGACACGAGTACCTATTGTGATCGATACCTTCCTCCTGACACGAGTACCTATTGTGATCGATACCTTCCTCCTGACACGAGTACCTATTGTGATCGATACCTTCCTCCTGACACGAGTACCTACTGTGATCGATACTTTTCTTTAGATAGCAAATTCTTAGTTGTGGCAGCTCGCGCGAATGTCGACCATTGTAGTGGTTTTACCCAAGGTCCAAGATTCAACCTGACCTTGACTTGGTCAGAAGGAAGGAGTCTCTCCGCGAGGCATCGCCTCTGACGGGAATGGACAAAGGAACAACCGCGTTGGGCGGCTGTCAACCAGTCGGTCGGTGGTTTCGCCCGTTTAGGAGGTGGATGAGATCACTGCGAAACTTTAACTTGTCCTGTTAAGATCTTTTGTGTGCGCCCCGTCTCATTACCCGTCCGGTTTATCCGAATATTTACACTAACGGGGTAGGAGCGATGTGGGCTTCTGACAAAGAAAAGGTTTGTTTTTTTTTTAAAGTATTACTTGTCAAAATGCCAACACAAATTTGCAAAGCCAAATTTTGGTAGGAAAAGCTTTTTATAAAATACAAATATATATTTGTTGCTGTCAACAATGATAACATTTAACTATATTGCTAATAATATTTTGCAGGTATTGATAACATATATTAAAAGTAACAGTTGTAGATCACATGACTTTGTATGTATATATGTATGTATATAGGAAATAAAAGGAAATCTGGTAATTTAAATGTGTACATACTAGTTTATGGCAATCCCACTATAGTTTAGTGCCCCTGAACTGCAAGATAGCCGTTGCTATTACTCAATGTGAAAACATCAACCTTTTTTGAGTAGTTTTTTTCCCTTTATCATCCTTTAAAACATTACCAAACTACTGCTGGATCCGGCCCACGAACGCTTTGACGGTTCTTTTAAAATGAAAAAAAAAAAACTTTACAATAACTAATAGGTACCTAAATGATAGTGCTCCTGTATAGTACATACATACATAATCATACACTAATACATACATACATACATACATACATACATACATACATTACATACATACATACATCATACATGCATACACACATACTACATACATATAAAATACATACTACATTACATAATACATACATCATAACATACATACATACATACATACACATACATCATACATAATACATACATACATCATACATACATACATACATAACATACATACATCACATCATACATACATACATACATCA
Source organism: Timema cristinae (assembly GCA_039000515.1). NCBI lineage: Eukaryota > Metazoa > Arthropoda > Insecta > Phasmatodea > Timematidae > Timema > Timema cristinae. Next base: position 29,557,954 of record JBCFYV010000003.1, on the reverse strand, counting down.
TACATACATAACATACATACATAACATACATACATACATAACTACATACTACATACAACATATACATACATACATACATACAACAATATACATACATACATACATACATCATACATATACATACATACATACATACATCATACTACATACATTACATACATACATACATACATACATACATACATACATACATACATACATACATACATACATGCATACATACATTACATACATACATACATACATACATAACATACATACATACATACATACATGCATACATACATACATACATACATACATACATACATACATACATACATACATACATACATACATACATACATACATACATACATACATACATACGGTGGTGGCGGTATTGGAAACCCGTACTAAAACGGCCATACTGTGGTGTACAGTTCCTCGGAACTCGCTAGCCGCGTTTTATAAAGTGTCTGTTGAGCGGAGATGTCGAGGAACGTTTTCTATTTGGGGGGAGAGGGGCTATTACGTTGGCTGCACACCTTACATCTGTTCATGTTTGATCATGGTTAAAAGCCGTGTCTATATCCATACAAATATAGAATGTATGTCTATTTCGATCCGATCCACCTAACACTTTCAATATCTTGATGTGGTCCTCCGCTCTTTAAGTTTGGGACCCCTTGAAGAGCTTAACATAACATAACATTAGTTTGATTGCTGAGAACGTTGGTACTGACATATTTTAATCTGACAGCTAAAAAAAACTTTCACCTATTCGTACGTTAAGTCCTGTGATATGCAGTCGTCACTTTTGATATAGTCTAGCCTCTAACATCACCTTTAAAATGGCACTAGTACTAGGGTCTGTAGTAAAATGTTATCAATTTTGTATTTTCTGAAAAGCCCTTTTAATGAACATTGGAGTTGATGTGCACTTACTAAACCGACTGATTATATCAGCATACGTCTTATAAACTAACTTAAATCTAGAACTGACACAACACCCAGCACCCTGCCGTTAATTCATCACTGTGAAAGGGTAAACCCACATTTTACCAATTGTAATTATTTTTCGGCCGTACCGGGAATCGAACCTGGTACCCTTTAACCCCTTCCCCTAGCGTAATTGCAGTGGGAATAGCCCGGACGGGCAGTAACACGCGGTTTGGATATTAGCTTATTAGATTAACAGTTTACTCAGTAGACAGACACGCTACCAACATAGCTAAGGTACTGGCCGTCATCTTTATTATGTTGCACGCTCGACTGCCTTCTATGGCTGGAGCTGGCTGATTCCTTACTACATAGTTTTCACACTATGTGGAGTTTCTTTCACCGTGTATTACTACCCGTCCTAACTACTTTGCGTTTTAATTGCTTTTATCGGGTAGGTATGAGGGAATTAAACTTAAGAAGAAATGCACCCGCTTTTTACTGGGGGGGGGGGGGCTAACACTATTTAAGAAGAGCCACCCTTGATATACGCGGTCGGTATTCAAGCCCCGACCAACCCGTCATCTGAAAACTAAACTAAATTAGCCTGGCATTTAGTCCGCGCGCCTGCCGATGAGCGTTTATGTGTTTTTGATTCGCCCTTCGGGTAAATGCTCGTGCATTTCCTTTTAATTAACATCAGCCCATCCTTTCCCCGTTAAACAGAATTTGTTTCGACTGTCGGTACTGTCATTGTAGTCCTTGAGTGTGGGTGACGCGAGAAACTTAGGCTGGCATCATCCTCGATCAGACCGGTTGATCAAGTGATTCATTATTGTGAAACTACCGATCGTCATTGTACGAGGAGGCAGTCAGAAACGTGGGACGTCACTGATAGACCTGCTCCTCATAAAGTCTAGAATGGCTACAATTTCGAGTTGGTACTTTTGAGCCCCAAACTTTTCATCTTTATTTTTCGACGGGGATTAAAACTGAAAATTATCAGAAAGAATTAACGACTTGCAAACAATTAGCACCTTATTTCTATCATCTACATCAAAGGTTCACAACCTGGGCCCCGCAAAACACATCTAGATTTTTAAATTATTTTTTATTTGTAATTTCACATCATAATTTGCCCAAATATCTTGGGTTTTTTTCCATCAATGTCAGACTAAACATATTTTCCCTAATTAATATGAAATGGGTTACATAGAATACTATAAATGTGTGCGTAAGCTTTTAATTTCACTTTATATGGCGGGGGGAGATTAGAGGGGGAGTGGGGAGCTATGATCGAATTCAGCCGATATATAGAAAAGGTTGGGAACAGCATTGCTACCCAAACTGTGGTACACGGGAAAGGGTCAAAATAAATAAAACATTGCCTCTGTAGATACGCTTAGAAGTTTATACACACAATTTATAACTTTCTTGAATATTTGATCATGGACAATGTATAATTCGACTAAGATATATTTTATTCATTTGTATTATTATTATTAGTACCGCGTCATAATACTCGTTCGGGTTATACGCACTTACGCTAATGTGTAATGGTAGGGTGATTGTGAGATGTAATGGAGGACCTACAGTTTAACGTGGGATCCGAACCACGGTGGAGGTCTGGCATTCCACACATTCACAAGTTGTGATTAATACACGTCTTGTCAGAGGTGAAGGAAGGGTTTGTTAATCAGATAAATCTGTGCCAGGACCGAGGATTGAACCTGAACCCCCAGCACAGGAGTCAGGCACTTTACCCCAAGACCGCCAGGTCATCCTATTTGTTTAAAATGTATGTTCAAATACCACTGTGTTCATGACAGATATTCAAGAACTGTTGGTGTCAGGCTACTCTATGTAGAAAATTAGACATTTTTTTTTTCATGCTAAAAACTGACCTTAATGAACGTTCCCTTCCACTTTGATTAGATTCCTGGTTCGAGCGTAATCGTGTATCTAATTTTCCTGTTAATAGGCCGTGAGATGGGTGATTGCCACTCACCCGGAAAACCGGTAAAACAAAAGGAATTCTGCAAAATCTAGTAAAAAACTGGAATATTATTTAATATGGAATATTTAACTAAAAGTTTAAAACAGTAGTTCTTTGGATGGATGAAAAAGTGAACTGAAGAACTAAGCACGCTGGTTCAAAGATGTTTTAGTTCCCCTTAAACAAGGGTTGCGAAGCAATATAAGTTGTATTTCCCTTTCATTCTTAAAATATCAACCTGTTTTGAACCGGACTCTTTGTTATCGGGGTCAGCGAACCTTGATACCAACTTAGGGTTCTCGAGGTTCGAGTCCAGGCTGGTACCATGTGTATTTTTACCGAAAGGGGAATTATCTTCACGGTCACCAGGGTCTGGCTAGTTATGCTTGTTTCTACTGTTTCCACATCATCATATTTTCTATAATCACCTCATCTCATCGGGACATGGAAAGAGCCTATAAGGAAAGAATGTACGATTAGTATATTCGGGCGTACCCTGGGCAAAGGTACATAAGTACCGGCTAATCTTCCAGTGGTGGGCTAAGAGTGATTTAGCCCGGATCCGCTTACATATAATATATATATATAAGGGGCCTATATTATATACTGTTATAAACATAAGTTACATGATTTTACACTATCAGTTTGACCGAAAGTGAAATTTTATTACTCTTTTCTTCAATCTAAGCTGCTCGACAAAATGGAAATTCCTTCTGGAAAACCGAAAACACATGGAATTTGGTAGTAAGAAAATAATGGCTACCCTGTGTTGATTTTTGTCTCGCGGGACCTGTTGTCGACATCGTTCGCGTGACGCCCTCTAACGTTTCTTTCCGGCTCCGTGCATCTCGTTTTCGAAAGTGAATCTCGTCTTGCCCCCCCCCCCCCCACTCCCCACCGTCCTATTACGAGAGGAAAAGTGTTTTATCAAACTATTGTAACAGCTGCTGTGATGTCATATAGCAGAGAGATAAATCTTTTTGTTTACATGAGCGTTGGTTCACGTTTATAACCTCCTTGTAGATTATAAATCAATGGTTAAGACATTTTATTGTTTTTTATGTATATCTCTTTATCTCGCCATTTTTATCAAATTTATAAAAGTTTGTTTATGACTAATATAAAATTCTCTAAATTTAACATGAAGCAAATTTATTTTAGTAAAAGCTGTAATAAATGATGCATAGTAGAATTGCTATTTATTGATATGTTTAACATCAAGGTCCATTCTAAGAGATAAAGGGTAGCTATAGAGAAGTGTTACCACATTAGCATACAGAAAAGATGAGGAAACTACCCTAAGTGTATCTGGCTTTTTTCATGGCTAAGTGAAACTTTATTGTTAATATCTTTATTTTATAACAAATTTTATTTTTATTTTGGCTCACTATAATAAACATTGCTAAAAAATCTTAAGCAAGATGGATTATAACCCCGCTAGCCCCCTTTATAAGAAAAAAAATCCTTACATAATATAAGGACAGCCCCTAATTTATAATTCACCTCATTTCAAATACAAATTTCATTTATATCTTGTAGTGACACTTTTTTTTTAACATGACTACAGGATGTATAGTGTACCATTTAAATGGCAACTACCTTCTCGGGCTCAAATCAGTAGAGTTTCTCTTCCTGAAAATTGCAAGAAGGTTATCACAAAGGGAAAATGGTTTGTGTTTTCAGCTTATATCAAGAATTTTTCAAACAGAAATAATCTGATCACAATGTGTGCATTGGGTCGAAGGTGGGAACCATAGGGGAAAACAAAAGAAATTATGCAACAACTATTCAAACGTGGTAACTCCCCATCAGGATTCTCTTAAAATAAAATCTACTAGTTTTAAAAATAATGCATTTTTCAACTTGTACGAGGCAGGACTTTGCATTAAGGTTGTAAAACGAGAAAAAAAATTGAGGAATAAAAATACATATTTTGAAATCCACGGTCAACATTATTATAAAAAAACTTTATAATTGGATCTATTTTAACTTTTAAACACAATCTTAATACTTTTATTTGATTTTTATGATAAAATCTCACCTTATAAACTGATATGGTGCACCTTGTTCTATGTGCCATGAGTTTAAAAAAAAGGTTGCTTTTATTGAACTGTGTATTTTATTCCAAAATAATGAAAATTTCAAATATTTAGGGAAATGCAACTCCATTTATTTTGAAAGAGAACCCATATTGTTTGTAAAAACTGCCCCATATCACATCTAACTACTCATTTATTAAGGCTATCCTCATATTTACACCAATAAACTGGGGATGAGGAAAGTATAATCTAGAATAAAATTACTCGCATTTGTGTGGCTAAAGAGTGGAAATCATTTAGTGAAAAAACACCCGACACCCAATCATTAAAATGCCAAATTCCAAATAACTTTTGAAAGTATCCAATTTTCAAAAAATAATCAAGGTGGGGCACCACTCCAAATAGCTTCTATAATAGGTATCTAGTTTTCCAAATATTTCCAGGTGAATACCACTCTAAATATCTTCTTGGAAGATACTAATTAAAAAAAAAAAGCTTGAGTTGGACCACTCCAAATAGCTTCTAGGGATATCTAAATTTCAAAAGGCTTAAGCTTAAGAGTAGGGCTAATAAAAAATAATAATTCAGGCGAGGGCCTTTCCAAATATTTTCTAGGCTCTATAGAGGCATACAATTTTCAAATATTTTCTGAAGAAGTGTTCCCTGGCCCCCCTTGGCTTGGAGGTTAATGGCCCTCAAAAACATTTTTTCGTAATATAACTAATTAACCCCCCTAGACAAATAAAGTTCAAACTGAAATTGAGTAAAAAAAAGACAAAGGGGGCCCACGCTATACCCCTGCTACTGGGCTCGGTTTGAGCAATTGGTGACCCGATTATATACTTCACTGCATACCTATGTACAGGGTGTCTACCATCCGGGAAAATCTGGGAAAACGGGAACTAGCCGGGAATTTGATAAATTACAATAAAAACCCAGGAAAATGTTGTTTTACTCAAAATATGAAAGACAATAATCATTAAATCAGTACATTATTATGTGATTCAACTGTCTTTTTTTTTAGCTGTGTAATATAATTTTAATTCTTAGTAAACAATGTTAAAAATACAAATTTAAAAAAAACATGTTTATTTAGGATAAAACTTATTATTCATAAAAAAGATTAATAGAAAAACGAGGGAGGGGGGGGGGGCAAGTTAGAAGGATGTGACATACTTTTTATTCTATAATTTTAGGAAATGGTCAGGGAAAAGGTCGGGGATTTCATTGGTCAAGTTGATTAGACATCATGATTATTATCTAATAAAATGTATGAAAATATATTTTCAAATGTGTTGTTAATCTATGTGATATTATTTGAAGTAAAAAGTAAAAACCTGCTTCGGTAGCTACATAGTCTAAGGCATCACTCGTGCAATAAACTAGACTGACGATGATGGAAGATAGTGGTTTGTTATTATTATTATTATTATTATTAGCACCGCGTCTTATTACCCGATCGGGTTATACGCACTTACGCTAATGTGTAATGGTAGGGTGATTGTGAGATGAAATGAAGGACCTACAGTTTAAAGTGGAATCCGAACCACGGTGGCGGCCTGGCATTCCACACATTCACAAGATGTCTTGTCAGAGGTGTAGGAAGGGTTTGGAAATCAGATAAATCTGTGCCGGGACCGAGGATTGAACCCCGGCCGCCAGCACAGAAGTCCGACATCTTACCCCTAGACCGCCAGGTCACCCCGATAGTGGTTTGAATCTCAGTCGGGTGTACTGGGGTTGGTTTTACTAAATGGTTTTACATCCTCCCTCCACACAAATACTGGTACACATCCTCTAAATTCAACCTTCCTCATCCTTAACACATTAACCTAATTCGTATAACCTGAACGTGTAGTAAGACACAGTGCTAAAAAAAAGTTAAAACATCTCAAATTGTAGCGTTAGATAAGAAACCATGAAACTAAATTGATTCACCATTTTAATAGTGCTTCATGTGTCCAGAATGTGTGTTTCTTTTAATATGGGACTGAAACGGGTTTCATGATTGCTGATGATATTTTATCTTGTTTCAGGAGCAGTAGTCAGACCCTTGTAAAGGGCTGTACTGAGCCAAAATGGTGGACTACTATAGGATACTGGAAGTTTCTCGGACTTCCAGTAACGGAGAGATCAAGAAGGCGTAAGTATACTTTTAAATACAAGTTCAAGGTTACATGTTCCTACATGTCAGATTAGATGAGTTTTCTTCTATTTGCGCTTCTGCAAAATACTGACTTGTCTCATTAGCCACACAGCTTATCGTAGTGAAAATATATTGGATACTTTTGTATTTTAATTTATCAGTTTAATCTGGATTAGTATTTTTGTAAGTAACTTATATCAAACTTGAATTTCGATGCTGCAATTCTTAGCTCTCAAATTCCATTATGGCATCTAAATGAAAGGGAAATATTCAGAATTAGGTAATTTTTTTTTGTGGCCATTATTAATTATTTTGCCATTTTACTTTAGTACCTGTAAATTGAAAATATAACTGTACTCATCAATACCTTTGTGTTTTAATAAGCTTTTGCAAGTCAGGCATGGACGTTTTGTTTTAAAATTATGGTTTTATTAGCTACACTTTCTAGGGTTTCTTAACCACTAAAACTATATTTTTATTGCGAGGTTGGATGCATGGAAAAGGATTAAATTTTTTAAATGTTCAGGAATCCAAGCCAAGAATAAAAAATTAAAATTAACATTTAAGAATCATAATTGAGAAAAACAATAATAATGTAACATCCCTACCGGTAATGATTTTTATAATTAGATAATTGTTAAACTAAATATCCGTCACATATTTCCCAAACAACTGCATACACACAGCATTTATCTCATATTTTACACTTTGAAAGGTGACCTGGTGGTCTAGGGGTAAGGTGTCATAGACTACTCTGCTGGAGGTCCGGGGTTCAATCCTTGGTCCGGCACAGATTTTATCTGATTGCCAAACCCTTCTTCACCTCTGACAAGACGTGTATTAATCACATCTTGTGAATGTGTGGAATGCCAGGCCTCTACTGTGGGTCCTCCATTTCATCTCACATTCACCTTACCATTACACATTAGCGTAAGTGTGTGTAACCCGAACGAGTAGTAAGACGCGGTGCTAATAATAGTACACTTTGAATTTAGTATAGGCTACTTTAGGGGTGTGTGAAGTCCACTTTTTCAATTTGAAGCAAACTCGAATCAAATATATAAAATATTTTCGAAGCCGAATCAAAGTTCGAATATTTTCTTTTAGTTATTTTATGCTCAAAAAAATATATCGTGGCAATTTATATAACTTTATGCACTAAAATTACACGGAAAATGTTTGATTGCACAATTGTTTGTAATATTCTGTGCTACCCTGTAAAATCAAGCTATTATCACAATATGCAATTCAATTTGATATCTTTTTCCATATAAATATTAATTTGTAATGTAAAAAAAAGCTCAGAATGGCTATAATTGAACATAAATGGAGTATTTTAGCTACAAATATTTTTATTGGCAAAGCTTCAAAGCCAAAATTTGTTTAGATGCTTTTCCCACCCCTAGTATACTCTATAGATTTGGAAACCATATGAGTTTGTAATACTCTTTACCCGTTTTAAATCTTCAACTTTACAAACACACTGGGCTCTTTGGAAAATGTATGCTCGTTTTCACAAATCTGTTACCCCAACATTAAAACAATAACTTTGGTTGGTTGATGTAATTACTCTGAGCTCCATTAGAATGTAGTGATTTGAGCTTAGTTGAAAATCAACACATACTTATTTGGACATTCTAATAGGTACGATTTTTACATTTTAATATCCTAGCCTTTAAACATTTGCATTTATCATTGCAGATACCGGAAATTGGCTTTGAAATGGCACCCCGATAAAAACCCAGAAAACATGGATGAAGCAACAAAAAAATTCAAAGAAATCTCTGAAGCATATGAAGTTCTATCAGATGGTGAGTTTCTCGAAAATGTTACAACACTGCTACATGTACAAAGTATAATCTTTTATACTACCACCTAATACTTAAGAGCATACTTTAGAGACACTTTTAATGATTTTGGTGTCATGAGAAAACCAATTGTGCCTTTTTTTTTAAATATACATATATAACAATTCATAACCATGCAATTCTCTCACTATTATTTATTTTATGGTGCTCGTCTCTCTTTTAACATCTAGTGTAACATTAGTTCATGTTCAAGCCTGGCTTTGTTTACAAATGACCTATATAATTGTTTAATGTTTAATTTTGGTTTGTTGTTTTTATAATTTTAAAACACAGTAAAATATTATTAATTTCACACCTTAAAACAATTGATACCACATCTAAACTACAACATGTATGCTTGTGTTCTAATAAATAAAATGTAGGTTATTTTATAAAGATATGGTTTACATGTACCATAAATATACTGATAGGATGCCTGTACACTTAATCAGCATTAGTATATTCAGAGAGTTCCTGTTTTAATTGGTAACAAAAGACTTAAGAACTTATATAGAAGGGTGTAGTAGACTTGGCTGAACTATGTTTTTAAAACTCAAATGAGGTATGAAGCCATTTGAACAATCTATATAGTGCAAAGAATTAATAACATTAAAAGCAACCCTTCAATTTTCAAAATATATCATTTTATTTTTATTTATTTTTGCCAGCATATCTAGTTTAATTTCAATAGGACCCCTCTTCAGATTACATTTAGAAAAATACTTCCCATCTTATTTTATATAAACTATTGATCATCATGAAATAAATTGCTAAGTTTGGTGAATTCAATTAAATGTAAATTGTATATTAATACTGTATACCGAATTCAAGTTTTAATGACTGTCATAAAAATTAGTTATTAAATAGGATGAAAAAAAAAATCACAAATAGTTTGAAGAATTTTCACAAATCATTTCAAGGGGTAATAATTAATATCACTTGGGTGGACTTAAACGAATGCTCATTTTGCATATACATTCTTCGATAATGAAAAAGTATTATAACTAGAACAGGGAGGTAATGTATTTTTATCCTAAGTAATTTTGATTATTTTAAAACTAAATCCAATCTTAAAATAGTTGTTTAAATTGATATTATATTAAAACTAATCCCAATCTTAAAATAATTGTTTAAATTCATACTAAAGTCATAATATTTTTATAAAATAAAAAAGGGCGTATTTTGTTTTTAATCAGACTATTACCAGTACAATTTCCATTTAAATACTTGTTGAATATCTTGTTGTAACCCCTAAAAAAAAGCTAAACTTTCAATAACACTCAAATTATATCATTTTGATAAAATTGGCTATTTTAAAGAAATTAAGAAAAATACTACGCTTCATACAACTCTAACAATATGATCTTAAACTAATATGTGTCAAAATTGAGCTAGTATGTCAATTTGTCACGTTCTAAGTTATCCCGAGTTTTTTTATTACCTTTTCTGTTCCACCCTTTATCCAGAGAGCAAGCGGAAGTTGTACGATCAGCGGCTGAAGGCAGCATCTCGCCCACCACGAAGCTACAATTTCCGCAACTTTTTTGATTCGCCGTTCCATCGGTTCTTTGGTATTTAAAAAAAACTGCTAAAGAGCATTTTAATTGCTTTTTCAGTAGAGCTACCAGAGTTGGATTTCGTACAAAGTTAACATTTTAATTTCTAATACATAAATAATTATTGCTGGTTACATCTTAACACATTAAATTTTATACACACATTTTGGGACTAGATTAAGAACAATAATTTGGAATCAATTCTTCTGTTTGTGAAGTAAAAAAATAAGTCTTGATTCTAAAACTTTTGGACGAATATGTCACATATTTATTTGTCAGTTCATGATGTTATTTTATATACCGTACTTGTTAACATCCATTTAAAAGTACTTTTAGTTTTAAAAAAATACAACTGTTATAGTAGTAAAAATAAATTTAGAATCATTTTGATTTATCTACTAAAACAAAAATTAATAAATATATTCTAGAAAAATAAATTACAATTGGATCCCTAAGTATCTTAATCTAGCCCTGCACATATCCCATTTCTAATAAATTCATATTTATTTTGAACTAAACAACACTAAAACTTTTGGTTGCTTTCTTTTAAGTCCATGGTGCCATGTTTCCCCTTCACCCATTGATTGCTTTCGATTTGTTCGGACTTGTTTATCTGTCGGTTGTGTACTGTGGTAGGCTTAAAATAATTGATATTATAATTCAATTGGTTGGAGGAGGCTTGGAGTACAAATCTCATTGTGGCAATATATATATGGGATAATATTAGTAAAATCATTCCTTGAAATTTAACATTGGAACAACTAGAACGATTACAAACTCTGAAGCTTTAGTTATTCACGTTTTTGCAATGTTGTACTAATAATAGAGTAAAATGTTATCACTGTTGCCTGAAGAAAAAAAGTTGATACAGTATTTTTATTTAATAATTTTTGAGGGGTTGAAATACACCTCTGGCAAGTTGATATGATGATGTGTAGTAATATTTATTATACTAAGAGTACCATTTAACAGATTTAGGGTGGGAGGCGTGCACTGGGGCAACCCCTCATCCCTCTGTCCTCAGATGACCATAAAAATACACTACCTAAACTTAGATATTAAAAAAATATAGTTTAGGTTACAACACTGCTTCATATAAGATCCAGGAAAATTTCGATGTTAAGGTTGTCACTGGTGATAACATTACTGCACAATTTTGAAAGAGCTAGAAAAATTAAACCTCGATATATATTATTGCTATGGGAAAGCTTTTGTTGGAGGATTTGATGAGTGGCAAATACAAACATGTCCAAGCACACATAGCAAAAATACAGCCACTGTGCCAATTATAGGCTGAATTTAGCCCTCAGCAAAACCTGCACCTTGGAGTGCTCCTTTTCGACATTATGTCCTCTTAAGACCTGTATACTCAGTACAATGACGGAAGATCGTCTAAATGGGTTGTCTTTGCTGCACATCCACCAGAACATCGTATCCACAATGAAGCCTGAAGAAGTTTTGGACATCTTTGTTAGGAAGCACAAAAGAAAACGTTCTTTAACCTTCTTTTTAAATATCAAGAAAAACTAGTCATGTTTTATTTTTCACATGTTCCTGTATCATTCATATATGGTGTGAAGTGTAACATGATATGTGCTATATATTTTTGATGTCTCTTTATTCATGTCATTCCACACACCACACTTGACCTATCCATTGTTAGTGACATTATTTGCAATATTACATACTATATATAATAACATAAAATGAAACTGGGTGAAGGAATGTAATAAAACATATTAGATTTTATTTAATTAACCCGAAAACACCAATGAATCCGGCTAAATTTTAAACATGTTGCTTATTGTATATCTTATTTCCTTGAGCCCAGGGTGACATCAAAACACCACTTTAAAAGCTTATATTTTACAACATTTCTGGGGGAAGTGGGGGAGCACCCTTCCCCTCCGGCCCATCTCCCTCAGTAAATAATTTTAAAACTACCCCAGAGTTCCCTAATAATTTTAAGTAATGCTCACCCCACAGTTGTGAGTTAAATAATTATTCAAGAAACTGGTTCCATTTTTAAGATGAAATTTCAAGAACTTCAATAGATTTCAGAAATGTGCAGACAGTTTAATTTTCTAAGTGATCGAATTATTGTCATGTTAATTTTCTAAGTGACCAAATGATTGTCACATATTTTTATGTTTTAATAACTTATCATGAACAGTAGCAAGTTAACCTGCATGGTTTATCTTATAAAGTCATGCTATAATCCATCTAGGTAAGACCTTTAGGGCAAACTAGCATAATCACATGTTAATATTATTAGTTCTAGTTTGTGCCAAGTGTAAACATTTTAAAGGAGAACATTTTCTCAAGCTACTGGATAATGTTAACCTACTAATAAGATTTTCAATAATAAGCTTCTGAAAATTATTGATTTACTTTTACAGATCTCAAATCTCTTTTCATAGTATTCAAGAGTCTATTTTATTAGCATATTAATAGTAATAGTAACATTTCATTTTCCTCTCTGAAAGGTCTAAAAATTCACACATTTTGGCTAGTTATTAATACCTAAATACCTGGGAAATGAAAGGTGACTGGTATAAGGGCATAGAATGGATCTTTGTGAATCGAATGAATAGTATTTTTTTTTATAGAGATTTGTATTTTCCTCCTTCCCTGTTAGTTATTCTACATGCAGACGGCTCTGCCCAGTAGTTTATATCATTTATGAATTTATTCTCAAATATTTTAGTGTCTTAACTTGTATTCCCTTCATTCCAACCTTAATCATTTCCACCTGACATTAGCAATATATTTTAAACACTTGTACACACTATACACTATTAAATTGTATTCAATATGGGGTATTTGTTATATATTTCTAACTAGCCCCCTTTCCTGTAAAAAAATATTGTAAAGAATCCTGTAAAACAAAGCTTCAAATCATCCATGTCAATATAAAAACAAAACTTTTTTACTTTAAAAAAAAATACAGTCCTACCATCACTGTATAGCCCCCTCCCTCTTTTTATCCTCCTTACTATTTTCATCTCATTCCTCTTTCCTCACCCCTACCCCCACCCCCTTCACCAACCCCACTTTTCCTTCAACAACTTTTTTTTTCAACGACTATATAATATACTATCAACATTTTTATGAGGAATAAATTAAATTTTCAAAATAAAATATAGCCTATGCTACTCGCTGATAATGTAGCTTTATATTGGTGAAAGAATTTTTAAAATCAGTCCAGTAGTTTTTGAGTTAATCCATTACAAACAAAAAAACAAAAAATCAAGTCTTTCCTCTTTATAACATTAGTATAGATTACAAAAAGCATTTCAAGCAAAGAATGTTTATAAACTTATTCGAGAATGCTATGGATCTTGTCAAACACTACATTTCGGAAGGTGTTGGATAGCTAATTTTTACTACTGGTATGGTTGACTTTCTAACCCTACATTTATTATCTTGGTCATTTCACTTTCTTTCAACCTGATCTATCAGTCATCGTCATCATGATGATGATGATGATGATCATCATCATCATCGTCAATCGTCAATCTTGCAATTGGCTTGCTGCAACTCTCCATTTTTTAATATCCTGGGCCATATTTTTTTACCTCTTTGTACCTTTTGCATGAATTTTATTTTTGGCGATGGTACTAACATGTTTGGGTTTTGTTTGACTGCACATTTGTTAACATTTTCTCTAACAAATTAGTTTAATGATTATTTTTTTAAATTATGATTGGTTTTAATTTGAAAAAGAAAACCTAAAATATCCAAAGTAAGGGATTATAATTTTGTGACTTTCCTTTTGACTAATTTTTTGTTTTTTCCCAAAGAAACGGTGAAAAAGAGATGATTAAACCAAGGATAAAATTCACCCTTAAGATCCATGAAAATAAAAATATAATGGAACAAAACCTGTGCACCTAACATGTATAAACCGACTGTAGGTCCTCAATAAAATATAAATTATGTCCGATATGTCTCCACATTTAAAAAAAAATTGTTTTGTTATATCTATGGATTGTGATTTTTATATGAGATATAAAAAAGTGGTAGAACTTAACATCAGTATAACGCCTTGTCAATGGATTTTAATATAAAATTATCGTTTTTTTTTTATTTTGTGCTGCATTCGTTAAGTATTTTCTCAATATGTGGTTCTAATTAAAACCCCTGAGATGCTCAGTAAAATTGTATTCTAAGCTTAAAAACAATTGCTGCGTACTTTCACTAAAAATAGTATTTTGGTTTTGACTGTTACTTCCATGGTGTTCCAGAAAAGAAGCGCCGTGTATATGATCAGTACGGTAAGGAAGGGTTGGGGCAGACGCCAAGAGGCCGCACCAGACATGACGATGATTTTGACACACCATTTGGCTTCCCGTTCACCTTCAGAGACCCTGAAGATGTTTTCAGGGAGTTCTTTGGAGGGTCATCTTTCCAAGAACTCTTTACTGGTATGTAAGACGAACAAAAATATAAATTAAATTTTAAACTGGAGCTACACAATATAATTTATATATGGGTTACGGTACAATCAACTTATAATGTGTAAATTACTAAACTATGAAGCAGCCCACCTTTGATATGACTATCATATACGTTGTGTGGAAGGAAATTAGCAATATATTTAATTTTGATATGGAAGAAGGTAAAGGAAAGAGGTATAGAAGCACATAAAAGGGAATGAACACAAAATTACTCTT
Source organism: Timema cristinae (assembly GCA_039000515.1). Classification (NCBI taxonomy): domain Eukaryota; kingdom Metazoa; phylum Arthropoda; class Insecta; order Phasmatodea; family Timematidae; genus Timema; species Timema cristinae. The sequence continues at coordinate 29,542,773 of JBCFYV010000003.1, read as the reverse complement.
GCCATGAAATTAAGAACACGGTTCACACTTTGAATTAATGCCACTGGACAAAGAGTCGGTGGCTACCTATTTTTAAATATAGCTCTTTAAGGAAAGACTCTTACACTTTCGAGGTATCTCTTGATATGCATGGGAGGAGCTACAATTTTGTTGTGCACTTTTTACTTTTTGGTGAATCCCAAGAGAATGAAACCTATATTGAGGGATTGTGCTATAACAATCAACTTTTAAAGTTCATCAGGAGGAAGTACAAAACACACAACAGAACTGTACCTTCTTGCATATATATGTATAGATACACACACACCTCAAATAGAAATGAGACTTTCCGTAAGGCCCTTGGCCCTGTCAAGTGCAAGTCTAAAACCTATTTTGTGGTATGGTGGGTGGGAGGGTTAAAGGCATGGCGTGGCTTCACAACCAACCAAAGTATCCTTATGCGCCAACAAGAACAGATGAGTCGTAGAAACCGTAGATGGCGCTAGCTACTGGACAGATCTTGCGGAAAAATCAAATATTTGGAAATATCAATTCTCGAGGACGAGTGACATTTTTATGTTAATATTTTCAACACCCCTTCTAAGCTAATGTATCGATCTTTATTAATTGTTACATTTTCTTATTTTTTGTGATGAAGTCTGGAGTTTTCTATTGAAAAATGTCAATTTTAACGCTATTTGATCACTGTTAAAATTACAGAGGTGTTCATATAAAAAGTATAACTTAATCAACATACTTCTTTTCTGAAAAAAAAAAGAAATTATAAAGCAATAAAAATTCTGAAAATAACCTTTTGTTCCCATGACTGCATTTTCACACCAGATGAACAGGGCCAATCACCTTAAAGAACTATATTTAAATTAGATAGTAATACTTGCTTTTATGTTTGTTTTAATGATCACAAACATATCGATTTACTGTATCATGAAATGACTTGTGTGTTGCAGACATGCATCAGCGTGGTGGTCGCCGTAGCAACCGCAATTCTCACCCACAGAATACTATCAGCTCACAGTTCTTCAACCCTTTTGGGATGGGATTCGGAATGGCAAGTCTGGACGACCTGTTCAGTCAACAGAACGGGTGGTGGTGGGTTTACATCTTTCTCTTCGTTCAACAGTAGCTTCAGTGGGAACACAGGAGGCGGGGCAGTGAAGAAGACCTCCACATCAACACGATTCATTAATGGCAAAAAGATCACCACTAAAAAGTGAGTTTGGCTAAATTATTGAAAACAAATAAATCAAACCTTTTTATTTACTCTGCATATTTATACTAATGGGGTAGGGATGAATAAGATAACATTTAGAGGAAATGTACCTACATTTATGCAGAAGGAAACTAAATAGAAACAAAACAGACCTGAGGATAACACATGCCCACAAATGCCCTCCTTTATTCATTGTATTCCTTGAAGATAAAATAATATTCAAGTATATTCAGAATCATTAGAAAAATTTTGATTTTAATCACACATAAGAGCATTTGTATCTTACAAGATACAAATATATAAGTTGGTACCGTGGTGGTCCAATAATTATTAACTCATTAAAGGTCAACACAAACCATTAATGGCTTTCGGCATGACGATGCACATCATTTCATTAGGGAGTAGAGCTATGGCCGTCTTTAGTTACAGGCCAGAGTGTTAAGTGTGGCAACACCGCTTGTTGTGACGTCATGAGGCCTAGTGATCTGCTGGTTCTTACGGAGAATTGTGTGAATATTTACAGTTTTCTTCATTTAAAAACTGATGAGTCATTTCAGACAATACCTATAATTAATCTAAACATGTTTTGCTGATATTAGACACGGTAATATTTGATTTGGAACATTCCCTACATCTTCAGCTTACTTCAGGTGTAATGGCGTCACGAAATTTAAGGTCTTGGGGTTCAATAAGAAGCTTAAATCAGAATCAAGAGGTATGGGAAAAGGTGATGATGCTCACCAAATACATCTCTTTTAGTGTTGATCTCATAGATCCACATTTTAACCTCTCGCCTTTTCCTCCTCCTGGGTCCACAGGGCTAATCGAAGCACTTCATCCTCAGACTCATTGTCATATACATTGCACTCACCACATTAGACTTGGCACTGTCTCAAAAACAATAAAAAGGTGCTCATCATTCATTACCATGCCATGCCGCACCTTGCCTTTAGTGGGCGTCTAGCCTAACAAACCAAGACCTCCTTCAATAAGAGAGGGCTAGCACACTGTTTTTAAATGTGAATAGTTAAAACTATAAAATATTTGGTGACTTAGTGGTCTAGGGTAAGGTGTCTGACTTCTGTGCTGGGTCCAGGATTCAATCCTCGGTCCCAGCACAGATTTATCTGATTACCAAACCCTTCCTTCACCTCTGACAAGACGTGTATTAATCACAACTTGTGAATGTGTGGAATGCCAGACCTCCACCATGGTTCGGATCCCACGTTAAACTGTAGTTCCTCCATTTCATCTCACAATCACCCTACCATTACACCTTAGCATAGGTGCGTATAACTCTAACTGGTAGTAAGACACGGTTTCTAATAATAATATAAAATATTTATAATGCAACATCGTTAAACGTGTTGTCGAACATATATGACATTGGTGACTTTTCAAAAGATATAATTAAGTGTGGCTTATATACTTACTGTTCTGTAAATTAGTTCTTTGTTTCTCTCATTGTTGTTGGGAAAATAGCATGTCTTGATTTAAACTCAGTTTGGAAAATTTAAGCAAGTCGATCACATATACTAGTCTCAAGGTGCAGTTTGTTTCTTTGTTTTTTTGAAAGTCCCTTTAGTTTTGATTTAATAGGTTTCTTCTGTAATTTATTTTTTTACTCTTTGTTTCAGAGTGGTTGAGAATGGCAAGGAGACATCAATGACTTATGAAAATGATATCCTCACCTCAAAGACTGTAAATGGAGTTCCTCAATCCCTCACTTACAGCTAAACTCTCAAGTGATTAGGGAGTGAGAGGCATTTTTTCCGTGTTTTTTTTAAAATTTGAACTATTAGCTTAATTTCTTCATCCCACATACAAAACATGTAAAACACATAAATATATATAAGGACAACTTAAAATTACCAGTTGCCAAGTATTTTACTTGTGGACCATTATTCGTAAAGTATTTTTATTTAGGTTTAATAATCATTATTGTTGACTATTAAAAGGTTGATAATGATGCTATTATTATCAAGGAACTATGAACCTATTGCACGTTGTGATACCAAGTGAAGAAAGTGCCAGGATGGAAATGGTTCTGTATGAAATGAATACAAGACTGTACAAATAAAATTTCATTGTTGCATTAAAACCATTGCTTTTTTTTATTATTATCTTAAGTTTACTAAAATAATATGCATTGAAACACTTCTTACTTAAATCAGAAGTATGTAGCATGGTGAATAATAATTAAAAACTATTTATTTAATATAATTTCATTAGGATTACCTAAAAACATTTTAGTACCATATTTAAAAGAATATGGAAGTCTATATTGATTGCCAAGTAGAAAAGTTGTATTGATCTTAATTATGCAATGTATTATCTAATATTTACAGTTGATGCTTGTTATTATTACTGTATTTCACCATACAATATCTACAGTTATACAATACTTAGAGTAGATATACTTATATTGCCATAAAATGTGTTTTGGGGTTTTCCTTCCATAGAATATAAATATACAGGGATAATGTAAACATTCAAACCACTGAACAAAATGAGTAGGAATGAAAGAGCATTATGCTACTTGAAAATCATTCGTTTTGTAACAAGACTTTTTCAAACTGAGAAGTTAGGTCAAAGTAAGCCAGTGTGAGTTAATTAAAAGCCATATACATATTTAAAACTCAATTGGTCTTGGGGGAGACAGTCATAACTTCAAAATACAATATCAATCTAAGAAATTTATATTTGCAAATGACCTAAAACCTCTTTAGCTGCAAACTCGTTAAAAATATACATTTTGTGACATGCAGATGTTTGTTTGTACTGAATATAAAACCTAAAATTTTTATTTATAAGATTTTCCTTTGCTGAATTGAATAAAATATTTATATTTTGATTTAGTCTACATTTAAGCCTGAAAAAATAAATGGTACTGAACTCTGCGTGGACTTTCTCGCTCTATTATTTAAAATTGGAGATATTTACTCAAATCGTAATACATGTGAATCAAAATAATACACACTATAAAACCCAAGAATAAATTGCACTATACTTATGTAAAACATTTTTTGAGTCCTGGTTTTAAATTTTATAGTTTTATTTTTAAAGAATGTCCTCATTTGTATGTTTGAACCAATAAAAATGATTGATTTTGGGTCCACAAGGGTCAACACTTCATACTAAAATTTGGAATTCCAGTTAAAATTTTAACATTTTATTAAGTGTTTCACATCTTCAGGTCATCACAATTGCTATTCAATTCCTCGTTTATAAATTCTGAGCAATACAAAATGTAAATATTGACTATTGAGTCTAAAATAAAGAAGATAGATCATTGTTGTACAAACATTTCTCCTAAGAGGTTAAAGGAAAAATTACAGAATTATTGCATTAAAATTTGAGTATTATCTCTTTACAACTAAAGCTCACAAAACTGTATTAAAATATTTGCAAACATCTCAGAAAATATTGGTTTTATAAAAATATATTTCAAATAAAAGATTGTTTTTATAATAGTACTACAATTTTGCAATGATAAGTTATTTAGTATTTCAAATATTCAAACAATTTTTAGGGTTTGGGGGGATAACGAGATGTCGACATCCATAAACATTTCATGTTGGATTTTTTTTATGGTAACAATGCTTTTCCTTTGGAGTTCAAAAGTCTCTAATTTAATATTGCAAAAGAGTTACTGAGATATGATTAATAATAAGAATTTACATATCAGACCAGAACTTTTAATGTCATTTTGCCAAAATATTGAGAGTAGTCATTTTGTTTGGAATATTTATAGATGTTCATAAATGAAATTTAATCAAAATCGTTAAAGCCAATTTTAAGAAAATCGACATTATATGTTTACCCTTCAGTAAAATACCCTTAATTTTAGACTTAGATATCAAATTACAAAAATTCCTCAGGGCAACCCTATGAAAACCCTAAATAGCAAGTTCTAGCCCGATCGGTAAAATACAGGCTCTAGTTGGAGGTACAGACAGACAGAAATTCAAAAACTATTTTTTCTGATTCGGGGGGTCATGAAACTTCGAGATTCATCAAAATCTTGAGTTCAATTTATTTGACAATCACAATACTTTCTCTACCTGTAAGATAGCGGGAAAGTAAAAATGAATGGAATTTAAATATGTATTCTATCTAAACGCCCTGAAATAAATTCCCTCTATACCAGTGTTTTACAAACTGTGGTACACCTACCACCGGAGGTGTAAGAGTAGTTTCAGGGGGATACTTGATGTACCACAGAATTTTATATTTAAAAAAGATCATGGCCTTTTACTACCTGTTCAGGTTATACACTCTTACGCTAATGTGTAATGGTAGGGTGATTGTGAGATGAAATAGAGGATCTACAGTTTAACGTGGGATCTGAACCACTGGAGTCTGGCATTCTCCACATTCACAAGTTGTGATTAATACACATCTTGTCAGAGGTGAAGGAAGGGTTTGGCAATTGGATAAAAAAAAGTATTTTTACTAAGTGTAATTGTAAACTAAACCAAATTAAATATTAGGCCCAAGAAATGTCTTGCAAAACTACAGTATATTGGTATATAGTATAGTAAAACTTGATTCACACCTTTGTTTAAAAGATTAATCAGAATCTGCTTGAGTGGCTCAGCGATTCACACGCTGTTTGTTGACCCATGATGTACTGTCACATACATTTAAAACAGCTGATTAGCTACATATTTTATTTTCTCATGGATAAACTTATAATTTAGTTCATTTCATAAATGAAATATTTTGAATGGGAGGGGTGAAGAAGAATAAACAGCATAAATAATATAAGAACAGGAGAGTAAACAACCCCCTTTAGGTTATTGTAGTTACTAGAATCTTTTATTGATATGTGTGCATTTTACTATCTGCAATTTAAACCAACTAATTTATTCTTACTGGATAAAAAAGGGTGAACATTAAGGAAATACAGTACTAGTTGTTTGGAAGTAGGTAGAATAACCACCCAAAAATTAAAATCCAGTGTACTTTGTTAGTATTGAACCTTGACTCCTCCGATCAAAAGTTAGGACTGCAACCCACATTACTGAACGAACCCTTTTATTAAAATAAAATTACTAACAAACATTCTAAGGGTTAGTTATGGACATAGGTAATTGAATAGAACTTGTTAAGAATCAGGAAGGATAACCATATCATATCACATGGTTAAAGCAACAAACTTGGATTCTAATCGGTGAATATAATATAAATTAGTGGCACAAAATGAATGTGAATATTTAACAAAACACCCCATATTTTACTTTTAGAAAAGATGCTAAAATATGATTAAGAAAATCACAATGGGCAAACCCCACCTGGTGGATCTGGGTGGAGCTCAACCTCTCGGGTCAGAGCTTAGCGCCTGTATAAAATTTGATCTCTCTAAGCCAACCCTGCATTTTATATTCAATGTTTTAAGGCTCATTTGCTGGAATATCCAGATATTGCTAATTTTTCCCCGTATCTGATCAATTTGGAAACTGTATATCCATTAATCTTTGTATCAAAACGAATAAGTATTCATTTGTTTAGCACTAGGACGACACCCAGGTATTTACTGCCTACCTAGAACTAGTCACAGTTTGAATCATCTTGTTGCATATTTCTTGTATGTCCTATTTTTAAAACTAAACTAATTTTAGTGTAAGGTACAACATGTTTCTAGCTTTACTTTTATTAAATCAAAGCTTTCCATAGCTCAAACATGAAATAAACCATTGTGAATTTATGAAGCTTTTAATAAAAAGAACACTATATAAATATATAAATTCCATGTGGTGTCTGTACTTCAAGGGTTCTTACTCCAACTTAATGATACTCCGAAGAGCTGAAGCTATGGATCATGCCATCTTTATTAAAAATATCCGAAACATGAAAAAAAATTCAAGCTGTCGGATCCAATAGGATGGACGCAACGTATAGACAGAGTTCAATTTGGATGAAAATCGGTATCTGGGAAGTTGGTTCCCTTTTTCTATGTGGTTAATATAACAAATTACATCTGCATGGGATTGTCGTGTATATAAACGAGAGAGACTTCACACGGAATTCAAAATTGCACCTGTTGGTGACAGACCTAGCCCTTTGTACATCTAAATGAAATATAACTTGGTACCATTAAGTGTGTGTTTCTGAATTCATACATAATCAGCATTTCTGTCAAAGTATTTAGTGCCAGTATAATGCACATCTGTACTTGGGCCATACACATACTTGTTGCTCTGAAAGCACTGGTTCTTTGATTTATTAGAAGTTTTACAACCCCAATCTTGCAGGCCTTGGGTGTCTTGCTTTGGATATGTCTAGAAATATTTGTCATGAGTTTTGAAACAAGAAATAACAAGAGGTGTCACCAGTCAAATTGAGCGCTCACCTTCCTTTTAGATAAGGGTGACTTGTAACTGTATTTATAAAGGTACTGATGGTCTGATTTTTCAGAGACCCTTGGTTATAAAATTTGATTGAAACCGTGCAAAATAAACATTTATGACCTATCATATTTTAAAGGAAGCTTATCAAATATTTGACTGGGTCATTCCTTCTAGTGTTGAAAAAATGAGTGGTACTGTTATTAGTTCTGTGATCTGTTGGAGCAATTTGATACTCGCATCCCTAAGAATGTCGGTCTTCTTTGAAGTGAATTGAATTTGAGAAAATGGAGAGTTTGTAAACTTGTATTAAGATTTAAGACGATATTTAAAGTCTAGACCAAAGTAAATTTCTATTTTAGTGTTTCTATTCAAGGTTTTTTTCTTTGACAACATAATAATCCACTAAATAAATATTTTTTGTCTAAATTTAGCTACTCTAGCTTGTTAAGGAAAACCTCTTTTCGCTCCCTTTTATATTTTTTTCTATCCACCTTCCCTGTACCTTCTTCCAAATATATATTTTAAACATTAGGTGTATCTCTTTAAGGAAAACCTCTTTTCACTTTATGAGGTAATTTTATTATATTTGGAAGAAGGTACAAGAAAGGTGGATAGAAACATAAAAGAAATGAGCACAATATGGCTTTTACAATGAAAAGAACACAGTTCACACTTTACATTGCTGCCAATGGACAAAGAGGTAATGGTTGCCTCTTGAAGAAAATCGATCATTACCACCAAATACCCGACCTAGGTTTCATTCTATCTTTCAGAAAGTTGTATTGTGTGTTTCACACTCCCCCTGATGACTTAGGATATAATGAAACTATATTGGGGGATTTGGTGGTAACAATCTATTTTCTTCAAAGAGAAAGCCATTACCTTACTGTCCAATGGCAGCAATGTAAAGTGTGGACTGTGTTCTTTTTCATTGTAAAAGCCATATTTTTTGTTCCTTTTATATGTTTCTATCCACCTTTCTGTACCTTCTTCCAAATATATAATCTCCAAGCTTTGTTTGTGGAGTCATTTTGAATAAACTATTCATAAAGTAAGCAATTTCAAGTTGACAAAACAACATATGGTCAACATTGAAGTTGGCTAATTAGATAATCGTTATTTAATGTGGTTGGGTATTTGAATAGCATTTCAACGCATGCATACAATCATAGGTCGACTGTGAACTACACATGATCATAAGGATATTTGTGTTTGGTTGGCGCTAAATCTTGGAATGAAACTATCTGTTACAAGTAGGGGTGTGCGAAGTCCTCTTTTTCAATTCGAAGTGAACTTGAATCGAATTAATGAAATATTCTCGAAGCCTAATCAAAGTTCAAATATTTTATTCTAGACGTTTGATGCTTGAAAAAATATTATATTGTGGTTATTTAAATTACTTTATACACTAAAATTTCTTTGAAAATGTGTTAGTGCACAGTGGTTTGTAATATTACATGTTAATATGACATCAAGCTATTAGTAAAACATGTAATTCAATTTCTTCAGATTTGTTCATATACATATTAATTTATAGTGTACAAAACAGCTCAGAATGGCTACAATTTAACATAAATGGAGTATTTTAGCTGTCAATATTTGATTGGCGAAGCCAAAATTTGTTTTGAAGCAATGTCGAAGCTAATTTTGTTTCGAAGCCAAGTCGAAGCTTCGCTCCCCCTAGTTACAAGTAATTGCTTGGTGACTGATATTTTTGTTCATACTTGACTAAATATCATTTATAATGATGAATTGCACTAAATTGATCTCATTGTTTCATTAAGTTAATGTTTAAAATGTTAACACAGCATCATTACAACTTGACTTAATATTTATCTTGTATTTAAATTAAAATATTTTAGTTATGTTTAGTGTTGTTCATAAAAAGTTAAATGGATGCATCACCTTTTTCTGGCAATTTTTTATATGTACAAATAGCAGAGTTCTTATAGTTAGTTAAAAACGATTAGAAGACCGATAAATATATACTCTTCAACGACTTAATAAAGTAAGAGTATATACAATACATTAGTAATCAATTACACTAAGCTTTGGTACAATATACCCTCAAGTTGAAATCATTTGAATTAGAAAGTGACTAAAATACTAATTTACTTTTACCAGATCAATTAGCCTATCTTAAATAACTTATATATGCAAGAGTTAATTTTTGTATATTCAAATGATATTGCATCAGCCAAGCAAGCTTATTAAATATATACTACATAGGCTTTTTAAGTCTATATGTTAAAATGTGTTTATATATACATACATTACTATTCATATATATTCAAATTCCATCTTATTGTAATGGATAAACAATATTCAAAACTCAAAATACAGTGTGTGTTATGCTTTATGCCACCTATTTATGTTATTCAGATTTTAGGTTTTAAATTTCTCTATTTTTGATCAAGAACACAGCTTTTAGTTTTGGATTATGAACACAGGAATTGAAAAAAGTTGCATTTTTATCCATATGATTTTTTTTAAATCTATTTAAACTGTATTTTATAAAATATGTTGTCTGAAACATAGACTGCTTTTTTCTGTGTTCTCAACATTGGTTTAAAATAATAATAATAATATTAGCATCGCGTCTTACTACCCATTGGTTTAAAAATTAGTGGAAATTTTAATAACTCATTTAGCTACACTTTTTAAAAGACTGTTTTACATGTATGATCCTAACAAATGTGTTAACTCATATCTTGTAAATTTTAATATTTAAGCCTCTTAATTTGTCCTACAGTAAATTTTAATTATCACAGTATTACTCTTTAACAGAAAACTGTCCGAAAGTAGAATGGTTTGTAATGAAAACATCTTCTGAAAATAAAAATAACCTTTCTACATTAAAGTACTGTTAAAAATGAAATACTATAATAATATAATAACATTGGTTTAGTATAGATAAACTTAGCTCCACCTGGATCTATAATATGTATTGTAATTTTGATTTTTTTTTTATGTCACTGTTTTTGCCAAACAGCTTGACTGCTTGTTATACAAGCTTACATTTTGCTAGGTATCACATTTTTAATGTTGTATAAATTTAGCCAAGAATACTTATGTAATGTAAATTATGTTAATTGCAATGCTAGTTAGATGTATGAATGAGTATGATTGTAACAAGGGGTAGCTGCTGTAAATATTATATTATCTGGTTATGTTAAATGACCAGAAATCCTGTAGCCTATAAGGCATACCTCCAATTTAACATTCTTGATTGACTTTCATGTACATTATTGCTAAGCTAGTTTTGTTTTTTAAGGTGAGAGGGATTTTTGTGTGATTTTTACCATTCAATAAATGAGTTGTTAGTCTGAGGATAAATGATATCCTTACATTTTGAAGATTTTATTTCCACACACAGAATTTAGTGTGGAATTGTCTAAAAGCCAGCACCCTGGAGTAATACTTTTCAATTTTAAAATATGTATTATGTTGTGCCACAATGACATAGGAAGAACTTTTTCAAGCATGTATACAACACTAATAAAGATAATTCAGTGTTGGGCCCTAATAAGCTCTGCAGATTATATTTTCAATAGTTACTTACATGTCATCTTGTACAGTTGTATCCTAAAATAGAGATTAAAATATCACTTCCTAAAATTGATTTATCTTTTGAAGTAGTTTATTCCGTTAACCCTATCCCTGGCACAGGCATTGAACGTCTTGTTCGCCCGAACCTTCCCTGGTGCAGGTGTGTATCAATGTTTCATTGCAATAAGTTATTGTTGGGGATCTATGATTCAGGTTTTCAAGTGAGCCCGAATAGCTACTCAAGCTCAGTCTGGGTGACTGACAGGTTCAGATTTGCAGCTTCTTGAAAAAGGTGTGCTGTGATGAAGGACTCTTTGTTTACTCTTCTCTCTACTTGCTGGAATTTGTTTAGTGAAATAATGCACAGTTAAAGGGGAAGGGGGGGGGGGGGGTAGGGTGTAGAAAGTGAGAAGAGCCCAACAAAGAGGGTATTTGTGCAGATGGCCTTTGGATTTTCAAGGTCGGCAAATGGGTTACTGTGGATTCACACATTTGCCGAAAAACTAGCGTAGAACAGAAACTTAATCATGTGACAAACTCTAAGCCAATCACAAGATTTCCAACTTATCAGCGCGAGCTGTTCTTCTAAAGTTCAACTATTCTTTACTTCGTCCGCTCTACCCAAGATAAGATGTTTGGCAGGCATAGGAGAACCAATGAAATCTCTTGATCAACCTTCTCAAATCAATGTGCATGCACATTTAACAATGCATACGAGTAGAAAAATGGCTGCTGGGCCTACACATGTGTGTGTCAGGGAATGAGTTAAGTTTGAATAAGTAGCACGGGCAACTTTTAAATTTTGAAAGTGGCCAGGCATGCATGTTAATGCCGAAATAATTGTCAACTTAACATTGATATAATTACATTATATTCACATAGCAGAAACAGTGTTGTTAATGTTTAAGTGGCATAAATAAAAATTGAACTCGTAGATAAGACTGATTAAGTAGCACTCAATTCTTATGTTACATTAAGTATATTGTAACGGCTTTAATTTTAACACACTAGCTCCTTTACATAATGTGGTCCCATCATATACACAGTTTCTGTGGCAATTGAAACATAACATGAAAGTTGGCATGTATGATAATTTGTATCTAATTTTGTAAAATATAAATTAAGTTAAGGAATTCAATGATAAAATCTTGATCAAAACCAATCAATATTTTTAATTTAAATTTACTAGAGATGGCAAATTTGCCAAAATATTGGCTTGAGCAAAGTGTATTTAGTAGATTTTGCTCTGGTCTAACTTTTTTTTCTATAAAAGACCTATTTTTAAGAGGAAGTTACATTATTACTAATATTATCAAGACACAATAATGGTGTCTGTAAAATATATCGAAACCTCCACTAAAATACAATCTCCAGGTGTGCCAGATTTTTTTTAAACCTACTCTCATTTGGTGGATGGTAGATTTAAATACTTGTATTTGTTGAAGAATTATTTTAAGGGTTTTCGACCAAAATGTCTTAAATCAAAAAGGTAATATGCACCATTTTCTGCCATTGTAAATAAATTGTGTCCTTTATCTATATTGTTTTGTTGATAGCCTTAGTATTTTATTAATTCATTAATAATGCTTATCCTTTTTCTTTTCTTTTAAATGTAGTGTGTGTGTGTGTACTCCACGTTGCTTTCATCTTTTCAACTATGTTTAGTTATGTGCAAACTGTAAATGGTTTGAAAGGCAATTTTTGCTCTGTTTTGTATGTCGAAGTAAATTGTATAGTTAGTGGTGTTTTATAAACTTAACTTTTAATGTCACAAATAAAAATAACCATGCAATTGTTTTTTTAATTCATTTTACTTTACCCTTTGAATCCCAGATAATTTGGAAATTAAACTTTGCTATAAATTTATTTATAGTAAGCTAACAAAATGTTCATAAGCATCTGTCATATTTAAGATGTTAACATCAAAAGCTGTATTTAAATAGAAATACATGCATTCAGTCATTTATTTTGTTCATGTTTATGTTCATTAAAAATAATACATTTTGAATTAATAGCATTTGCTTGCGTCAAAATGGAAATACTGTAGCATACTATCAATTCATTTTTGACAAATATCAAAGTCAAGTGATAAACTAAAAAAACAATCAAGCCTACTTCGATCATTTTTACAAATCACTAAAACCATGGAACATATTTTATTTTATGCCGATTATATTATTACCCTATTGACCCAAATACAGTACAATTTTCTTCTTTTAAAATTGTTCTCCTAAAACTACTCTTATTATAGACATAGCCTAACATTTTTCACTGAATAGTAAAAATAGTAAATTCCTTAAGAGGTTAATTTTGTAACCTGCTGGAACTATACCGGCTGGTGGCAGCAATTATTGCCTGTGTCTAATAATAAACTCTAGTTCCAAATTACCTACTTTGGTAGCTGCATGGTCTAAGGTGCTACTCTTGCAATAGACTAGACTGCTGATGGAGAGTTTGTGGTTTGATCCCAGTCTGGTTTACTATGGTGGTTTTTCTTAAAATGATTTCCACTCTCTCCCCACAAATAAGAGTTCACTTCTTCTAAATTCACCCTTCCTAATTTCTAGCCCATTAGTGTAATTAGTATGTAAGCATATAACCTGAATGGATAGTTCGACGTGGTGCTAAAAAAAAAAGCGAGTTGAAAATAAAGAGAGCGAGGATTTCCATCCTTCAGTGTCAATTAAATGGTAATTCAGTAGGACAGTGTTTGCTGGTGGCAGAATATGTTAATGATATTAAAGAAAACCATCAGAATTTTATGTTGAAAAGAGGTTTCCTCGCCATCTCAAGTAAACTAGAGAATGGGCTATGATACATTATATTAATTTCAAACTAAAAGCAATATGCTAGTCGCAACAAACAAATAACATGCAGGCTGCTAACAAGTTTGGTGTTTTCAAATCTAATATTCGAGACCTTTTAATTTCAATGTAGGACACCTTCAAAATTGTAGGGTTGTACTATGTGCAAGGCCGTACTATATCCAGGCTAGTATGGTAATCTAATTTCTTAGCTATGTTTATCCATGCATAGCTGTTAAACAAATTAACACGAAAAGTTGTGACATAATTACTTTCATTAACATATTTTTAGAATCTATTAACTGATGCTACATCCCAGTTTTCTTAAGAGGTAGTTAGTTATCTGATGGCTAGAAAAGCTACTAGATCTACTTTCATATATTCATGTCTGGTTATGTGATCTATAGCTGGCCCTTTTTCATAACTATTATAGTACTTGTAGAATAAAATGTTATTGAATGTTAACCAGAAAAAATTGGGTTTTTCTTAATCTCTTTTTGCAACATATACATTGAGAAGTCTTAAGCTGATGCCAAGATCATGATAAACTTAACATTCACTTCATGTAATGGTTCTCATGTTTGAAATTAAAGCCATCATGAAGTAATCAACTTAACGACATTCAACTTAAGATCTGTTCAGGGAGAACTTTCATGTTATGTGAACGTCAAGTGAAGGGTATCACTTCTTCAGTATAGTTTATCCACGTCGCACAAACTCTAAAACGCCATAGTCACTTGATTTTATTTTGTATATTCAGTAAGCTTCTAATACAAATGCTTGTAGTCAAATCAGTCCTAAATGATTTGGTTTAATTTTAGTAAACTTTTTTTTTAAAGTTGGCTAAAATTATGTTATGTATGTAACATTTTATAATCAAGCATGGTACATAGAGACCATTTATGCTTTTGGTTAATAGCTTAAGTTAACTTATAGGTGGAGTCAGCTCAATTTATTTTTAGTGCTAAGCCTCTTGTAACTACTATCATCTAAAACTAATTTAAGAACATACGATGTTGACTTTAAAGAAAAGGACCAGTATTTGCCTAAAGAGAGATGAGAAAATCACAATGAATTTACCTCCTTGGTCATACCTGAGACTGCTGGCCTCATACCAAATTGTTACAAACGTAAGGTAAACTTTTCTTGTTTGAAATCAAAATGCAATGAACTAATTTATTTAGATAAATTGTCTAAATCTATAGGCTTTATTGCCAAAACAAAGTAGATGCATATAAATTGTAATAGGAGCTAAAATATTTACTCGCAAGGAATGCTCATAAAATTAACATAAAAGCAACATAAAACACAAACATGAAAAGAAGAAGACGAAGAAAAAGCTTTAAACCAAAGAAAAAAAATAGCAAATATGAGATTTTTAAAAATAAAATTTTAACTACCTTAACATATTATATAGTAGTTAGCATCCTATACATGAAAATTGTAAGAGAAACAGCTGTTAAAGAAGTTTAGAGTTTGTTTTTATCAGAGTGTTAATTATGTTTATAGAGAAATTGCTATTATATAGGCCTAGGCTTTCGTATAAAAATGAGTCAAGATTTTAGCTTTTCCCTTCCAAATTTACATACTTTGGGAAAGAAGAGGGCACAGGATACATTTTCCTGACAAAAAATTCAAAATAATCGGTACCTATCAACAAATTTTCTTTATTAGTTTTTACTATTACGTTTATCAGACTAGTTAGATGATGATCACAATGTGATACTCTTTCTCTGGCAGAGTTTTGATGAATTTATTTCAAAGTTACATTTATAAAATATTACACACAGGTATACACCCTGCTTGGAGAATTCAATAAAATTAATTTTATTGATCAAACTTATTGAAATTACTTGTGTAGTTAAATTTTATTATTTCAACTTTCCCAGCTACTTTTAACTTGCAAAAAAAGACAAGTTAAATTTAAACATGTTTCTCTTGAAGAAAAAATAGCCTAAATTATATTACTCATGTGTATACCACCTACAAGTTAAATAAGGCCTAAATACTTTACTACTCTTTTTAATCACAAACTTCTAGGAAGTTGCAGATCACAACAAAACGATTTAAATACAATTTAATTAAACAATGAAAGGAGGATAGCAAGGCAAGGCTGACACAGCAGAAAATTGGAGGCCTCAAAGTTCACAGTTAAAACACAACAAAGTAATTTTCAGAGTACATCAGTCGCCTTCTTCAGCTGATTAATATAACTTAGCCATTTAGTGCCTTTTTTCTTTTCTTTTTTAAATACCATTTATTTATTGTGAAAATAGTATAAATGCTACCAACACAAAGCTGATACCTTTTAATAGCAATTAATTAAATGTAGGTGATGTGTGTCAAATCATTAGCCACATTCCAATTTCAATAGGTAAGTCAAGTCTTAGAGCTTTTAAAAAAATGCAAACCTATTTTTTTGTGGTCAAACATGATGACATTTTACTATTATTAGTGTTTTTATAGAAATCCATATGATCTAAAGTAGGCCCTAATATCTGCAGAATATTTGAGTTGACATATGAATATGTGAAAGTAGATCTATAGGCCTAACTTTGCTACCTATTAGATAAGGTTCTTATGAAAAGTATTGTAATGTACATGGCCAAATATAAATTACTTGATGAATACAATTAATTCTGGGCCTTCATAAGTGTAAAAAAATTGACACACTAGGTATATAAAGTAATTAAATTAACTAGGCCCTATATCAAAATAAAAATGTACCAAGTAGGTATTACAATAGGTAGGCCTACATATGAACTAGGGTAGGCCTATAGTTAGGAGATATTGAAACAATGATAGAAAACATTGAAATTTAATAAGTTAATCATGATTTCAGCATGAATGTTTTGTAAGGTGAAAATTAACTGTGTTATAATGGTAGGTAGGCCTATACCGCAAAAGTATTTCAATGTGAATTGCTTCTAGCATTAACAGGGGGTTATGTGAAACCTGTGCAATATTTAACCACATCTTAATTTAAATTATAGATCTATAATTAAAGCAATAAAAACTATCCTCAATTTTGAATAGGCCTATTCAAATTTAAGTTGGGCTAACTTCAAAAATATCAGTTTGACTATTAGGTCTAAGGCAAAGCCTAGAAATAATTGTGTAGCTTGAAAAAACACAAAGGGTAGCCTAAATCCAGGTAGCTTATACCAATGCTGCTGTAAATAATAAAATACATACTATAGTATTTAGTGAAATTTTATTAAATAAAATAGGCCTATCAATTTAAAAAATTATTCTAGTTTATTCAGATGAAAACTCAATTTCTAATCGTGTTGAGTATTCCTAGTATTTGACTTCCCAATTCCTCGTCCTGATTATCCCAGGACACATAAACAGTCTTCATCTCATCTTCACTGCTTTCCACTTTCACAAGAACAGACTCTACAGAAATGGTGCAGTCTGTGAACTGAAGGGGTAGGTCTCTTATTTTTGTCTTTATCAACTGGAGAAGTTTCTCCGCAGTCTTTGATGGTGAACCCGAATCTTCAAGTCGGAGGGTGGATGTGAATCGTATCAAGTGCCTGTTAATACCCGCCTCCTTACATGCATCGTCCACATCCATTACGCACAGAGATACATCCTTCGTCACAAGCACACCGTGGATTATCCGCTGTCTTTTAGGGTCTGGAGGGAGAATATTACTCTTCTTTGCTTCATCTTTCAACAGCTTAAGAGAGACTGAGGATGGGATATTAACATCAGATTTCACAATACACGTGTCTCCATTAGCGGGCATAAAACACTTGAGTTGAAATTCTTTCTCGATTTTTGTTTTCAGGAACTCCATCTTGGCTGCTTCACCATGAACCAACAACACATTTTTTGGTTCACAGTATTGAATGAGCTGCATAATTCCCTTGGCATCAGCATGAGCAGAAAAAGACATGTATTGAACAGACATTTTGATTTCCACTATTTGGCGATTCTCAAACTCAACTTTCTTAGCTCCATTGAGAATTTTATGGCCCACAGTTCCACTGACACAAAATCCTGGCATGATGACCATGTTATTTTCATTTGGGGCCCATTTCTTGAATATGTGTAGTGATAAACCAGCATGAAGCATGCCTGGGGAAGCAAACACTACCATCGCGCCAGGATTCTCAATGTAAGATTTATCAAACGGTTTTATGTGTTTGAAGTCAAACATGTTTCTTTGAACAAAAGTCTTACGAATCTTTTGATTTGTCCATGTGATAAACATCTTATAGTAATTGTTGCCTTTTCAGTCATTCCTGTACCGAAATAAACGGGAACTTTCAAGTTCATTCTTTCCCAGTATGTTTCCAGCAATATGCATAGTTCTTGGGCTCGGCCTAACGCAAAAACTGGTATCAACACTTTACCCCCACGCTCCACACATTCATGAACCTTTTTGAGAAAATCCCGTTCTCTGCAACGTTTAGAATCTCGGATGGTAGTGGCATAGGTTGATTCTGATATCAGAATGTCTGGGCGGCACTTGTCAATCCAGGCTGCACCCAGATGACGATCTGGGGTCATGTTGTAGTCACCAGTGTAAACAACCGATTGAGAGTCAACCCTTATCCAAAACATGCAGCACCCAGCACATGGCCAGCATAGTACGCTTTTATCTCTAGCTTGCTGTCAACCATAATAGACTGGTGTAATGTCACAGCTACTACCTTTTTCATACAATCTTTAATATTCTGTGATGTAAAAAAGTTACTTTCACCTTTACGCTCAACTGCTATCTTGCGCATGTCCTCCAGCAAGATAGGAGCAATCGCTTTAGTAGGGTGTGTCATATAAATGGGTCCGTTATAGCCGAAAACCTCTGTAAAATACGGCAACGCACCACAATGGTCCAAGTGGAAGTGAGAAATTATAACACAGTCAATGTAACTACTAACCGGACCTTCTGGGGCAATGTAAGAAAAGTCAGGAAATCGCCGATCGTCATTGAATCCCATGTGCATTCCGCAATCCAACATTATATTTTTCCCTCCCATCGAGAGTAAAATGCAGCTTCGCCCCACATCTTGGCCTGCCCCTAGTGGTGTAACCTTAATATCGGACATATTTCCATACAACATGTTTGAATAATTTACATAGAGTAACACAAGTTTGTACTTTACGTGTCACACACTTATAATAAATAATATCATCAGCCGACTGCGCAAAAAAACTTAAGTTTGTGTTTAAACTCTGCGATAACATAAGATTAAGATAAATTCTAGATAAGAATTAAGAAGTGATAAACAAAAGCTGGTTTCACTGAAATTGAATGAATTACCAACATTTCAAATATAACGCGCGCTTAGTGGTTATGTTAATGCAATATACATATTACATTGTACATAGCTGTCGATAATTTAGATAATATATTTTTAAAAAAATTTTACGAATAGCCTATATTAATTTGTCACGATTATTTGTCTTCATCGCAACGTTATTAGAATGTTCAATATTTTAGGGGAATATTTATATTTTATGTAGCTAGTTTCAAGTATTGCTCTTACACTTGCAGACTTACCTATAAGAATTTGAAGTTAAGGTGTTCTAAATTAAATAGTGATTCTCATATAACAGGTCATATGAAAAATTAGCCCCCCATACTGAATCGTGTATGTAGATATAATAACATGTATAGTTATCTCGGACAAGAATTTTTTTTAAACATTAAATAGTATGAGCGTTACCAAACACAAACACAACTTTCGGAAATCACACTAGTAAATAAAAGCTTAATTCATGTAGATATTCACGAGATCAAAAGAAAGAGAGGCACGTGACCATTGTCACGCCAAGCCCCTCCCCCGGGCGTGGTCTAGCTTGAAAATGAATCTGACGTTTCATTTTGCCAACATACTTCTGTAAAGTCATACCTAGCTATTAATACCAAATGACGAACGAACCGTCAATATTCAAGTTTATTTGTTGCAAATTACATACATTTAAATGATTAACTATATTCCTAGAGTTTATGGTGAAATAAATGGAATATAATACATACAGGCAAATTGTATCCTTAAAATATCTAGTTACTTTTCTTGACAGTATTAGCTTAAACTAATATAGTTTTGGTACTTCTAGTCCCATACACGTGACAGTAGCAAGGCCGCGTGGCAAAAACAGTGTGCGCGTGCTGTATATGACGTGTTGGTGTAAACGTCAATACGCAAATGTTTAGTAATACCTAGTAGAATAGCTACTGTTTAGATTTAGTGATTCTTTTAGAAAAATAGAAGAAATCATATTATTCCGAGTACTTCCTATTCCATAATCTAAGTGAAACTGAAAGATTTAAAAAGAAGTGAACTCTAGTGACATTAATTGGGTGATTGCGTGGCGTGTTGTCTGCGATCCATAATAGTCCGTCCACTCTTTGCAAGTAATATTTGTGACGTCACAACTAAAAGGCGGACTGTTCAAGAAGTCACGAGTAAGCCTTTGGGAGCCAAATACACGCGTCTCTGTGATAAGTCTTTAGCATAGGTCTAAATATTTTTAATTGTATAATTTTATGGCTAATACTCACTGAAGAAACAGTATTATTCTAGAGCAATCATGAGTCTGGAAACACTTTTAGAAGCTGCACGGTTTTTAGAGTTGCAGGAAGCTAGGCAACAGTTAAAAAAGACGGCCGTCACAGAATTTACTAGTGACTCTCCAAGACAAACTAAAAGAGAAGTTTGTTTCCACGTATCGATAGCAACAGCAATCTACAACAAAGGAGCCTAGAATTAACTCCTGATGATGTTCTCGTTCCAACAAGTGAACCCACCTCACGCCTGCAAGGTTTACTGCTTAATGGCGTTGTCCCCAAGTCTTCCGCGCTAAATACCTACCCTCAGGGTGAAACCCTGCCATCCAAATCACTTATAATTAATGATCACCTCCAAATTGGAGCTTCATTTTGTGAATCTTCAGTTCCCAGAAAAAACTTTTGCAACGAAATGTCACTACCTGATGTGCTGATGTTGAAGAACTCACTCACAAGCCCTACTCAACCCAACACCCAAGTTGGTACTTTGCTTCCGGTTAAAGTGCCAAAACTAGTTAATCAAATTAATTGTGAGGCTGGGAATGTTGATTTATCACTATTCAAAATTGAACCTCATGATGAAACACTTTCGAACGAGCTATCGACACTTAAAACCAATGGGTCGCTTCCTCCTAA
This sequence comes from Timema cristinae, assembly GCA_039000515.1. NCBI lineage: Eukaryota > Metazoa > Arthropoda > Insecta > Phasmatodea > Timematidae > Timema > Timema cristinae. The sequence goes on along the minus strand of JBCFYV010000003.1, from coordinate 29,521,695 downwards.
TTCACCTACGTTTGACAGTAGTCCCCAAGATGGACTGTCACCACTCAGCCCCAGTCTTACATCCTCCCCAAATGACGGAGAACACCGTCACAAGCGTACCCGTGAAGTGCATAACAAACTTGAAAGGCGACGACGCTCACACCTTAGTGATTGTTTCAAGCTGCTTCGTAGTAATTTGCCCACATGCAATAACAAAAAATGCACCAATTTAGGAGTTTTACATAACGCTGTGCGGTATATCCAGTCGCTTCGACATCAAGAGAAAGAAATGGAGCATGAAATAGAACGTCTTGCCCGGGAAAAGATTTCAGCACAGCAAAGGTTGAGATTGCTCGAAATGCAGGTGACAGACCAATGGAACTGTATGGATTTCAGCACTTTTTTACGCCGGTCTGACGGTTCTAATCATTCTCGAGCTGTCAACGAGCCTCAATCTACTCCTACAATTGACCAGGGAAGTGAAGTATCTAGTGCTGTCAGTGCATCTCTAAATAATGTTGGATATGTTTATATCCTCAGTTTGGGCTGATTTGTAACTGTTTAAACATTTATATGGTTTGATCTATCTAAAATTGAGCAGCTTAAAGGTTTTAAGTAGATTACCAATTTAGGATTTGTCTTAAGTACATGTGAACATCAGTTAGTTAAAAATGAATTTTATTTATTGTAATTAAGCCTACTCAGTATAAAATGTTTGTCTACATAACATTTATTAAAAGTTTCAGTCAGAGCCAATTCGATTATTGTAACCAAGAATTTGACTGTATTGATTACGTTGTGCTGTGCTTCAAAACAAAATTTCCAGTCATCAGTTGCTGTAATCTACAATTTCCTAGTTTGAAATGTATTTTATTTACTGTACCTAAAGGTTTAGAGATTAGGTAAAGATGAGAGAGTTTATTTATTTATATTAGTTTACTGGGATCTATTATGGTGCTTTGTTCTACTATTATTTTATTTATTTTTCAGCAAGCTAGAGCATGTTTTCATGATTTTGTAGATAAGTATCTACCTACTTTAATGGTAAAAAAAATTGTGTTGTAAGCCAATTCACTATGTTACGATCTTATGAGACCGACATGTTTTGGTAAGTATGCTGGAAACCAACTGTAAATAAGTTACTCTTAACAACAACAAAAACTATTACCGGTATTAAGTTTTGAAATTAACCGTTAAATTTAATAGCATACAATGCTGTAAATCAAGTTAAAATCCATACAGCCTACATCACTAGCGAAATGAATTGCATTGATTATTTTCACCGAAGTTAATGGAACCCTAAAAGTGTGGAAAGTTATTAGAACATATTTAATTTTATTAAAATAGACAATCTTTATTTAATTTACACTAATTGAATATAAAACTTTCACATTACATCTGAGGAACATTTTCTCATGTGAGCAATTTTCTCTGTTTTGAAAAATCCTTAACATTATTTGTAACTGTGTTTTAAATAAGGTTGCATGCTGAAAATACTTTTAAGATATTCATTAACATTCTTATCAAGCTTACCTGGACAAGAGTACAAACTTTCAAAATAAAGATTACCATAAACCAGTGATTCTTAAGACTTATTAGAGTTGAATGATTGAACTCTTTTTCCCATGTTCACACAATTCAATATACACCTTCCAAGTGTAATAGTATATGGGCTTCATAATTATTTTTTGTTACTGTAATATCCCTTTTATTTTACTTCTTGGAAGTACTCTACTCTCAACATCACTCTGATAAACACTATTGTAGTCTAATATTTATGTACACCTGCAGTATTGGTTTCATATAATCAGTTAACTTATATCCTATTCGATTAAAAATATCTCCAGACTACAATTGTAATTAAAGAAAAACTATTTGAAATAATGAAACATCTTTCATTTCTAAAATAGCTTCCATATGATGGAATCCTAATTTTAAAACAAACTAACTGTTACAAGAACCCTCATTCACATTCAGGTTCAAGTTTGTGAGTAAAGTGTGTCCATTTTACTTTCTTGTATCATGGTACCTACTTACATTTTTTTTTATTTACAAATAAAATGCTAACATTTATAAATGTGAAAATGGACCGTTTTCATTAGTTGGCTATTGGGTATTAAAAATGTATTTTTTTCTCAAAATGGAATAGGCCTACATGATTATAAACAAAGGGATTTTTTTTTTACTTGTACCAATGGACATATAAACTACATACATATAAGTTCATCTAGTCTGGCTTGCTGGAGGCAAGGAAAGGGTTTGAATCTCAGCCGGATGTGCAGAGCACTTTCTTTTTACCAAATGGTTTTCCACTCTGCTTACACATAAATGTGGGCACAGTGCCTCTGGATTCTACCTTCCTCATCCCTGTCCCAAATGCATATTACAAGTCCTTAACAAAATAATATCTTTTTTTGAAAATTCAATAGTTACCATCTTTAGTAAAAAAAACAATAATCACCATTTAAAAGAAAATTAAGATTTTTAAAATGTTTAGCAGTACTCTATTTTTACTAGAAACTTTCATTTAGCAGCAAGGGTGTGGATACTAGTGTTGAGGTCACTTTCATAATTGGTGACAAAATAATGTGTCGATAAGCCCTGATCTTTTCGGCTATTTGGTCCCTTTTATAAGAGAAAACATCGGTTCACACACTTTGACCCAAATGTTGCAGATATTTGGTGTAAAATTGTTAAATTTTTAAGAATCAGTCTCTGGTGAGTAAACCCTTACTTCCTAGAATACCCCAAATATTGATCAATTTCCAAACGACATAGGGCCAGTTTCATATCCAAACTTAGAATGCTTCAAATATGGTGCTATAATTAATACAGGACAACACTTACCTAAACTCAAATGGAATGGGCCAGTTCCACATACTCTTTCAAAATATATATATTTAGGGTTACGATTTTAAATTTTTTAACAATAAACTCAGAAAAATAGTTTGAAAAGTTGTTCAACATTTTGATTTGACTTCTTCGGACACATCCTTAGGAGGATTTAAATATTGGATGACTTGAAGGAAAGAAGAAAATTCTGGGAGCTTTTTTTTAGCACCTTATCTTACCTGTTCGGACTCTATGCATATGTACTAATTACGCTAATGAGTTAGGAGGTTGAATTTAAGGAAGTGTACCCACATTTGTGTGGAGGAAGATTAAAAAGACATTTTGGAAAAAACACCACCTTCAGTACACCCAACCAAAATCCGAACCTCAATCTCCTTGTCATCGTCCGGCTAGTCCAACACAAGAGTGACACCAGTCTGTAGTTGTTTTAGTTAGATATTATCAATACTTGTATTTAAAAAAAAAAAAAGTTTTCAATGTTGACTTCAAAAAAATATGTTTTTAATTTTTTAAAGTTTCTTCCTACCAAAATATTACTATAGATTGGTTTTTAAGTCATGTAGTAAATAATGCATATTAAATGCCTCTTTAAGAAATTCACATTTTAATCATGGCCATTAACTTTTCTATTAGCAATTAGAATAAAGGCAAGTTGGGGCTTGTATAAAAAAAAAATATTAGGCTCTAGCTGTAACCTCGTTGGTTTTTTGTAACATAATATTGTAGCATATACGCTTAGTCACACTTAGTTTCATTTATGGTCAAACACCTCTGTAGTTTAGTAATCAGCGTTTCTGACTACAAATGCATAGGTACCGGTTTCAATCCTAGACACTTCCAAAACATTTTTGTGAAGCATTGGGTCTGGAATGGGGTCCAACTAAGCCTCGTGAGGAGCTACTTGAATAAATACGTAGCAGCTCTGATCCAGAAAACGGAGATTAACAGCTACAGGGGTTGCTGTGCTGACCACATGACACCCTCTAGCCACAAACGTTGTCGCTATCATCGCTAATGGTGGTGGTCACTCAGTCAATATAGCTCACTCGCAGGCTTACACCATGCAGCGTTTTAATTTTTATTTTATGGTCATTGATCTCCAACAAAGTTTGTGCACTACACTCAAAACCTGTCTAGGATACCCACATATATACATTAACAAGGTAGGGATGAAGAAGGTCAAATTAATAGGTGTATTAAGGGAGCTTGGTAAATGATTTAGGAATAACCCTAATTATACCTTACCAGTTTTGAACCCCCCCTTGCCTTGGAACTTGGGGCTCATGTACAGCAAAATTAAGGGTATTTTGCTACTCATCTACTAAACTTAGTTATAATTGAACAATCCCAGATAAACTCTAGAGTAAGAGTATCGGCACATTAAGCCAAGGATTTCATGTTTGATTTTCTCATCCAGTTGTTTTAATCGTATATTTTAATTACATCTGTGTAAAGCACATAAGGCGAATTCAATATTAAATTCAAAATACATGGATATCCTGTAAATCATCCTATAACAGGCTTGTTATATTTACATTAACAAAATTAAATGTAGTCCACCTTGAAATTGCATATCAAATATGTTCAAAAATATATTTTATTTATCTGTTGACAAGTTTAGGTAATTATTGTACTCTTTCAAAAACATATTATTACAAAGTTTACAAATTGGTTTAATCTAGAACAACACACATAATAGTACATACTATCTAGCTGTAATACCTGAACTTTTACAAGGAGAGCATCCCCCTTCCCCCCTCCCCATTATTTAAATGTTAAATATCTTCACCAACATCACCCAGAATTGAATCAGGGTAAACTTAGTTGACTCCTAACCATCAGTTATCAATATAATAAACAAAGTCCCAAAAATATTAAAATATTTTTTATAACTTCCTTGTATCAACCACATCTTATATAAAGTCCAAATTACATTTTAGTATAAAATGATATAAGCTGGTCACCAAAGGAAAACCTTTTAGTAGTTATCAAAAATTAAATAGAGTTGCCAACATTTACAAAAGATCACCATATTTATCTTATAATATAAAAGTGATATCTACATAAACCATGATTGGTTTATGAATATATGAAGAGATTCAGTAACTTTTTAAACTGTCAGTTAAAGTTCTTCAGAAGGTGCTCAAAATTATACAGATATTAAAAAAAAAGTGTTTGGGGACTTTTGAGGAGTAGTGAGGGATATGTAGTATGTTTAATTGATTGTGTAAGAATTAGATTTAAACACAACTCCTTTATTTTTATAATATAAACACTACAGTTTCAGGTATTCACATTTAGTCCTTTACAATAAAACCAATAAAACTAGATAATTCAATGACTGGCACACTGGCTAAGAATAGAAAGTGTCTTGAGGGTGACATTGTGGCCATTAGTCCACTGAGCCGTCAAGTTACAGAGAACTGTGTTGTTATCGTGAATTAATACCAAGACAAAAAGCCATACAGTTGGGCCCTGCTTTACAGTGTTCCATTAATAAAGCGATTTTCAATTATATACAAGTTCACTATGTTCAGTACTGTCTTGTTTTTCTGACGTTTTTCAGCATTCCATGCGCAGTGAATGACTTTGACCACCATTTTATAGTGGTAATTCAGTCTGTTTACATTAATGATGTGCACTATTAAATTATTTCAACTATTGTTTATCGAATAATAATTCAATATTTTTGTATAATTTTTTAGCTAAAGTTCTAATGCGCACTTTATATATGATAGTGTAAACATGTTTTTAGAAATTTATATGCATTTGAAAGATAAAAAAAATTATGTTCCACTTTACATCGAAGCCTAACCTGCTGTATGAGCAGGGCCCTATTGTACATACAGAAAGTCTCATTAGAGAATACATTTTACACTTTATTCAGCCCTTTTAACTGATTAAAGTTCCCAAACAATATACTTTTAGTAAATTTGTTCATGCTAATGACAAATTGTTGTAAAGTTGATCACTAGGTTAATTTTAGATATATTGATAATTGATGACCACGAGTTCATTTATATATATTTATTTATTTTTTACCATGAAGCCTTAACATTGGGCTTAGCCTCTTAGATAAAAAAAATCTACACACTCATAAAGATAAACAATAATAATTTAATCGTGCTTTTTAAAATCTTTTTCATTCTTCTAAAAACTTTGCCTGGAGCACATAAACAAGTAAAGGTATGAGGTAAAGTTAGTTTAATTAAGTTGGCTATACTTGTTTTTAGTTTGTTTCACTGTCACTTGGACCTACACATCCACAATCCATGCCTTCAGCTGATTTTGTTGATGTATAAAGCAAAATTGCGGGAAAAGTTGATAATTTGAGGTTATGTAAGTGTGTTAAAATGGCCCGTAGAAAAAATAAGCTCTATGATGAATCTTTGATTGATCAAGCTCTTAAGAAGATAAAATCAGGTAAATCTAATATAAGAAAAGCGCGGAAGAATTTCATATCCTGTTTGCAACTCTTCACAGCCGTTTACACGGCAAAGATTCAAAGGTATATGGTAGGCTGCCTTAACCTCTGAAGAAGAGACTAATTTAATAGACTGCTTAGTGGTATTTGCTGAATGGGGGCTGCCTTTACGACCAAGATATGTTAAGGATGTTGTAAAACAATATTTAGATAAATGTAGTAAAGTTGAAAAATGTTTTAAATCAAACAGGCCAGGCCGTGAGTGGATTCAAGGCTATCTAAAACGCAACAAATGTCTAAGTCTCAGAATGTGTGAAAATATCAAACGAACACGGGCAGTCATAAATTGAACTATTCTTAATCAATACTTTGATGAATTACAAGTTTCAGTTGCTGGGGTCTCACCTTCAAATATCATTAATTTTGATGAAACAAACTTTCAAGATGACCCTGGTGCAACAAAAGTTTTAGCTAAGAGAGGTGCTAGACATGCTGAGAGGATCCTGGACACTTCTAAAGCTTCCACAAGTATCATGGTAGCAGCTAGTGGTGATGGTACAGTCCTATCGCCATTTGTTGTGTACAAGGCAAAAAATCTGTACGAAACATGGAATGAAGGCGGAGTAGAGGGATCCCAATACAAATCCAACTTATCAGGTTGGTTTTATTAGAACACAATTGAAGAGTGGTTCTTCAAAATATTACTCTCCTATGTTAGGAAACTTGCTGGCACTAAGATAATAATTGGTGACAATTTGTCTAGCCATTTATCTTTGGCTGTACTACAAAGTTGTGAGGATAATGATGTGCATTTAATATTCCTACCACCAAATTCAACCCACCTCTGCCAGCCTTTAGACATTTCAAACCTCTTAAGATTGCTTGGTGGCAGATACTAGAGGAATAGAAACAAAAGCATGGAGGAATCCTTCACCAAAGTGAATTTCCAAGAAAGCTAAGGGAAGCTTTGGAAGAAATGGGGATGAAAGACGCTGAAAATGTTAAGGCTGGATTCAGAAGATCAGGGAACATTCCTCTTGACCGGCAGGCAGTTCTTTCCAAGATTCTGACTATGCCAGAGCCTACCAGTGCAGGGACCAATAACAATACAAATTCTCTTGTGACACAAACCAGATGGGCCGATGCTCTTTTGGGATACTTTCAAGAATACAGAACTCCAAATAGAGGAGGAACAACTCATCGCGGAAGGGGCAGAAGACTAAATGTAGTATTGGGCAGAACTGTAACCTTCCAAAGTATTCAACTATCAGAAAGGCCAACTGATAGGCCTATGGCTACCATGTCAACCGGACCCAGATCAGCAAGGTGATCATTCAAGAAGAAAAATCACACCCAAAGCAGTGAAGAAGAGAGCCTCGATTCACCTGATTTTGAAAGCAGTGACTTCAATATGAGTCGCAGTTCAAGTGAAGAAAGAGAATCTCTACATGGACCGAACAGTCAAAAAATTCTTAATCCTTCTAATGTGCCTTGTGTGGGTGTCAACTCTGAGATTAATTTTCAAACTGAAGATTTTGTGTTGGTTCAGTTAAACTATGAGGGCAATTCAAAACCACGGAAGTTCACAGACAAAAATGTGGAATGTCACAAAGATGGAAACTACAGAGTCTCACTTTTAAGGAAACAGCAAGGCCAGAAACAAGGACAAGATTAATTTAGAAAAGAAGAACATACATAGGAAGTTTCAAGAAACTGATTTGAGACACGAACGCTTCAATTTTAAGTTGTTAAAAACTGATGATGTTGAAATAGAAATTAATTTTTAAAATAATTTTATTCAATACTTTTATAGTACTAAGAAAACACTATAATATTACAAGATTTTCAATTTTTTTTTAAATAAAAGAATTAATATTTTACTTTTATAATCCTATTAGACTTTTAACTGTGTAAAATAAATTGTTTTGACAAGTAAATGCATTTTTTACAGCCCAACCAGCACCTTCTAGTTTATCATGTAAACCAATCCAAACAATTAATTTAACAAAAAGAGTATAGTAAAGTTGATATACAAGGTAAACACATAAGTGATCAACTTTACCCAGTACTAGCAGGTAAAGTTTATCAGTCTTTGAATTTTTAAAAAAAATTACCCTCAAGGGTAGTTTTTTTTTACTGGAGTATGCAGCTTATATACTTTAGTATTTCAATTTTTTTTTTTTTCAAAATTTTTGGATGCACCCTTTAAAAATTTGAAATTTTCATTAACTTTACCCGAATTGACGGTTCCAGATATATTACTCCAGTTCTCAATTACAAATCCCAAACAAATAAAACAATGAGCCCTATACAAATTTGGTTTAAGAATAACGAATTAAAACTTTTAATACATTTCAGTATTATATATACCTTGTTCCATTCATATAATAACCTACAATAAACAATATTCCCTTAAATAACTGCAAAATTTATTGTTCAATACAAAATATAAACTTTTTTTTAAGTAAAAAACAATTTAAGTGTCTTGTTTAGGCTACGTTGATTCCTGCTTCAGTCTAAAAAAAAACCTTGTTTGGACATCAATGTCTTAATTTTCATTATATTAATATAGTGGTGGCCATAAAGTCTGAAAATATATTTTTATCTACATTTTTTGATATAATATGTTCTCAAAATACACACTGTCAACAGTCGTGCATTGATTAGCATGCTTCTGGAAGATCATGCAAACTTGTTCAAGTAAATTCTCTCCATTAAGGGGACGGAGGCGCACCACATGTGGAGAGTGCAACAGGTTTTGAAACATTTCTTTTTAATCAATTACGGTAACAAGAAAACTAATGTGACTTATGTAAATTAGATTATCAAATCTGTAAAGATTTATTAATTATCTACATTGTAAATGGTTTCTTCATATCTACAGAACTAGTAAAAATGTAAATTGAAATAATAATTTTAAATATACTGAATAGAAATAAAGAGGCCTGTCATTAACATTTGGACAGACCTTCTCTAAAACGATTTAAATAACATTACAAACCGTATATTTCTTTTACCATTTTTAGTATTTTAAAGTGAATTATAAGTTAAACATTTGTAACTAATCTTTGTTATTTTTTTAAATATATTATTTCACAATCTTGATTAAAGAATAATTTGATAATAAATCCAAAACAAAATAATTATGCTAAAGAATAGTTTTTTTCAACATACAAAATGGTATAAAACAAAATATTGATTCAAAGCCTTTTAATAGCTTAGTAAAAGCATCTTACTGGTTAGTGTATGCTGTGACACATTGGTGTAAAGTTGAACAAGAGGAATCTATATCTAGCAATTAAGGCAATGAGCCAGTTTTATGTGTGTAACTGGCCCGTTCCATTCGAGTTTAGATACATTGGACCATTATCAAGTAGTCTGCTTTTGAGAAGTATTGATCTATAAGACAAAGACAAGCCCCATGATGCTAATAATACTGTCTATCAAATAAAGACACACCCTATGCTAGAAATACTGTCTATAAAACAAAGACACCACATGACAGTAATGTCTATTAGATAAAGAAACACCCTATTCTAGTAGTACCTAGTCTATCACACACCCCATACTAGAAGTGCTGTCTATCAGATAAAGACACCCTATTCTAGTACTACTTTCTATCAAATAAAGACATGTCCCATGCAAGTAGTATTCTATATCAGATAATGCAGGTACATTTTCTTTGAATTCAACCTTATTCATTTTTTATCATTATGTCTTACTACTTGATCAGGTTATACACATATATGATGGTTAATACAATGGGTTATACACAGAAAAGTAAGATTTTTAGAGTTAATCTACCTGCATTTCCTTGGAAGAAAAGTGGGAAATCAATTAGAAAACAGTACCTTTAGTAGACCCAAATATTATAACCCTGATCTCCCCATCATCAGCAGAGTTCTTACTCATTAATGTAGTTAGTACATGTGAGTATAATCCATAAAGATAATAAATATGTAGTTACAAAAATGTGTATGCGTAGGCTATTATCGTAGTAAAAATAGACATGCTAATATTCTTTAAAGCTGAAAAATGTGAAATTGGTCTGTCAAAAAGATTGCAGGACTTCTCTTCCTCTTTTCCTCGAAAGTGTTCTATCTGGTTTCACTGCACTGACAACATTTTTTCAAGTTAATGAATGGTCGATGAAATAAACAACTCTTTGCCTAATCTTCTTCACAACTCTTTATCAGCACAAACTTGACAAATATTGCAACGCCGCTAACTCTAGGATGGAACTAGCTCAACAATTCAGTAAACATACATTTTTTGGAAGTGGCATTGATACGGTTTCTACCAATTGACAAGGTAATTCATCTGCTCAGGGTGTACAAAGCTTTGACTTGACTTAAAATTGTAAAGATTCTTAAGTAGGACTAATTTAATTTCAAGTCGTGATAATAACTTGATCTATCAGAATAAAACAAAAGATTACAAAGAAGTTTGCAATATAACATTTACAAATAGTTTTAGAGCATAAAGTTATAGTATAACTAAGCATCATAGTTATATAAATAAACAAATATAGTAATTTTTTTAAAGGAAAAAAACCACTAATAAAAATATTCGAACTTCAATTAGGTTTCGATAATATTTAATATTCTCACCACTACTGTTCATTGTAGTTATGGACGAAATACTGAAGGAAGTGGTAGAAGTAGTTGGGGAGAGAAAGATGAATGCAATGGTGTTTGCAGATGACCTGATGGTGTAAGCTAATGAGGAGAAATAAGTACAGGAGCAGCTGGAGTTTTGGGAAGTGGTGGAGCAGTATGGAATGAGGTTTAATGTGAGAGTGAGATGGTTATCATGACAAGTATAGGTATACAACTGGTGTGACAGTGAGAGGGAAGCAATTGAATACAGTAAAAAATTGTAATAATAGAATTAAATGTGAATAAAAATTAATTAAAAAAATTAATTAAAAATTGGAACTCATCTTTATTAAAAATAATTTTTAATTTTTATTAATTTTCATTCACATAGAATTCTATTATTACAATTAAATATTGTTTCCTTATTAAAATAGTAAAAAATGTATAGTATCTGGGCAGTATTGTAGAGGAGTGTGTAGGAAAGAGGAGAAGACTGGGCCAAGGTGGAGAGAGAAAGATGGAGGGAGTAAAGGAGGCGTTAGATAGGCTTTTGTTCCAGAGAGACCCAGCCAGTGGCTGTAAGCTATTCATGATTATTATTACTATTATTATTAGCACCGCGTCTTACTACCCGTTCGGGTTGTACGCACTTAAGCTAATGTGTAATGGTAAGGTGATTGTGAGATGAAATGGAGGACCTACAGTTTAACGTGGAATCCGAACCACAGTGGAGGCCTGGCATTCCCCACATTCACAAGATGTCTTGTCAGAGGTGAAGGAAGGGTTTGGTAATCAGATAAAACTGTGCCGGGACCGAGGTTTGAACCCCAGACCCCAGAACAGAAGTCTGACACCTTACCCCTAGACCGCCAGATGATGAAATATTTCATATATTCGATTCGAGTTTGCTTCAAATTTAAAAAGTGGATTTCGAATATCCCTACTGTCCACCAAAGGTAGGATGGAAGTCTACGCAATTTAAAGTAAAAAGTAACAAACAGTTATTTTTAATTTGTTATGACCAGTGTGGCGTTAGAACAGAAATTTTTTAAATAAATATTATTATATGTATAACATTAAACATAACTATTCTATTAGAGCAATATTTTATTTATTTATGATAAGAACTGCAAATATATTTTGACCAGTAAGCCCTTGTGAAACTTCCGCACATTTACACCCCCCCCCCCCTCAAAAAAAAGTATTTGGTCGGGTTGTTGAAATTAAATACTCAGTGAAGTGTATACACAAAATGGCAAAGGGAGTTTATTAATGTAAACGTATTTACAATTTACAATACCTCTTTGTATACAATATTTGACGTCAGAATGCAATAATCTTAAATTTAGATTTTTCTTTTAACTTAAATTTTAAATAAATAATGAGTTTTAACATAAACCGAGTATGCTATGTCAGAAGTCGGTAAAAAGTCCTATCCACTGATACCTTATTCATCGCTGTAGGCTTTGTATTAGTTGTGAAAGGGATGTTGAAAACAAAAATAATATATCGGATTAACTAGAGTTTCCTCTCACCCGGCCTTAGCCCATGTAAATATTTCAGTTAAGCGCTGCTTCAGATGATCAATGCCCCAGACCTTTCTGCAGTACACTTTTGACTTGAAAAATCCCCCAAAGAAACGTCACACCTCGAGATTAAGGCTCTGGGGATTCTTGAAACCACTTCCAGATATGCCAGTCACTCCAGTAAAAAAATTATGTATCATCCAAAAATAAATGCAGCATGACCACATGGTGAGATGGTAATTCATTGTGCAAGAACATCTCTGTAAGAGTTTGACCGATCAGATGAAACTGCAGCATTCATTGGTCAACTAACACTAGCGGTTTATTATTCAAGTGTTGAATTTATATAAAAGAATAGCCCTAAAACATGTAATCTCAAAATAAACCATATATCATAGCCCTGTCCATCTCATAAGGGAATTTTCAGTGGGTTGGTTTGGAAAAGGGATCTCTTGTTTTGCCCATTCCCCTATTCCATATATCTCTAGATTTAATGTACAACCAATGTATTATATTTGGAAGAAAGTACAGGAACGGTGGATATAAACATATAAAATGAATGACCCTATGGCTTTTATGTTTTTATGCACCTTTCCTGTACCTTCTTCCAAATATAATTCAATTACCTCAAAAAGCAAAAAAGAGGTTTCCTTAAAGAGATATAATATTGATAACATTATGGCTGTTGTAAATTCTAAAATGTGCCTAAAATATGTTGATATATTTAAAACAATTCTTGTGAGGTAAAGTAAATAGGTCCTACTTATTCCTTATAACCATATTGAGCAAAAAATATGCCACACTTATTTGACCAAAAATAGCCTTAACAAAACCTTTGTATAGCCTGTAGTCACACCCTTGGATAATACATAGAAAAATGTGTTTTCTTTGAAGACTGAAGATAGATTACTTTTTAAAAAAACTTTATAATTACCACAAAACCGCCTAACATTGCAAAGATAATCTATTGTTGCATGACTTGTCTAGGAACTTACATTTATACTTGATAAGTTTTAGGACTAGTTTCCAAACCTAGTAATCTAATAGTTTTTACACTAATGCATTACTCATTTTATTTAAAATCATAGTTTTGGCATATTTAACTAGGGCATGATTGGATTTGATAGTTCTAAAAATTAGTGAATATTATTTGATTAGATTCAAACTCAAAAAAATGCTTTAGAGGTGTCTAAATTCAATTATTAAATAACCTTTGTAGTTATAACCTAAAATAAATAGGTTATGTATAAAGAATTATTTATTTTAAAAGGCGAATGCAAACAATGTTAAAAACCCCCAAACTTTCCAATTAGTAGTGGTGTGCGAGTTTTCAAAAATTTGATTCCAAGTCAGGTTTTAGTGGTAGTTCGAAATCACCTTGAAGAAAATAATTATTTTACAAGACTTAGGACATTTAAGTACTCAGAATTCTTGGTTTTATCTGGAAAATTCTGAGTTTAATTATTTTGATTCAATTTTAAGATATTTTTGATGATAAATTTTCCTTATATATTTATTTTTGTCTGTTTAAAAAATATATAACTTGTATAGCTTCATTAATTTTATTTCAAAACCCGAATTTGTAACTTAACCTCACCCCCACCCCCCAAAAAAATATGTTATTCTAAAACATTATGTTTGTGCATATGGTTTATGTATGAATTTATTACTAAAATTAATTTGAGATATTTCCAGTACAATATAAAAAACTTTTATGTTTTCATCCAAACTCAACATGAGGTGAAAAATTACTATTCGTACACCTATACCAATTAGTGATAGAGTTTTGTGTTTTGAGAAATATGATTGTTTTCGTCTTTCTGTAATTGTTATGATGATGATGTAATAAGGGTAGGCTATTTTTAAAATCGTGTATTAATTTCACTGTGTATTTTTATCAAAACATTTCAACTAAGAACTATGAAGCTGTTCTTAACAATGTCGCCTAATTGTGACATAGCGTCAAGTCAAGCTCAGATTTCCCGTGTTAATGTGTGTGTATATATGTATGTATAAATAAAAATAAATAGTTTTTTTTAATCTAGAGCTTGGTCTATTTGGTATATTCATGAAATTGGTCAGTAGGAATCTTCCTGCAAGAATGTAGATTAAAAAGGTCTGTCAAGCATATGTCTAGCAAGTAACTTTGAAATGCAGGTCAATGATGTTCATGTTCAAATAGAAAAGTGAGTGTTTATACTCATCAGCAGAAGTGTTTTCAGGTAAACAAATTTTGCAAGTTTAACTAGTCAATATCATCCCTCTATTTCTTTTTAATACAATGACACATTTAGTGTGGTTGTGCTTAACAACATACTTATATAGAAGCAAACTGAGCCATTACAAAAATAAATATATAATCTGCTTATACTCTGTAAATTATTTTAAAGCTTTTAAATTTTGAATTTAAAATACTTTCAAGAAATAATGTTTAGGGTAAGTTGATTTAAAACTACCCTAAGTTACCTTATTAAGAGATGTGTGGTGCCATATTTCAAAGTAGTCAGCAAGCCAGTTTCTAAATTTTTTACTTTTTTAGCATTGCATCTCACTACCCATTCTGGCTCTACGCCAATTACCTCAACTACCCACAAAATTTCACATAATTGGTCAATAAATATTTTATAAAAATTTGGGTAAAAACAAAAAGTTAATGAAATACCTCAGAGGCCAGTTAAGGAGATTTCCAGAAGCCTTTTTTAGTACATTCTGAAGAACAGTTATTTTGTAGATATTATAAGGACATATTTCTTATATCAATGTTTGAGGGGCAAGATATTATGGGGGTATCTTACCGCTGATGGGCAAGATATATCGGTAGCCTGGTTTCTGTCTACTGATCGTGACATGGTTACTGTGTTATTGTTTTTTTTACATTTAAAGAAGTGAAACTAAGAATTTTGTTTCTGGTTGTAATATAATAAGTACAGTTGTAACAGCCCTAACATTAGTCTCATTCTTGCATGCAACCTTGTCTTAGATGGCCAGCTGATACAACAAAATACTTTTGCAATATCCTCAAAAGATCCAGTTTAGAAACATAACTTTATATGATTAGGAGTGTATATATATTTTTTCTTTTAGTCTTATAAAACATTAATATAAGCATATATAACATTTGTTAGGCCTATTCAGATATTCAGTTAAAAATTGTTTACTAGGTACCTATAACATTTTCATTCACAATCATTAATTCCAATCTTACAAAAGTTTTTAAAAACACACACCAGTCACATTTAATCAAATGGTTCTTGAAGTGCACAAATAATAATTATTAATATGTTACCTTTTTTTTTATCCATATAAAATTTAAAATATATTCATCAAATACATAAAATTTGAGTTCAGAAAAATATTTCTACATTTCTTTCCAAATAAATATAGACCAAGTTATTGTTGCTCAACAATTAAAGTAACTTATTGTATTAACAATGCAAAAACTTAATGAAAACTATAAAGGCGAAAGGAATGCAACTTCTCATAAAGATACAACGAAAAAAATGGTGCCAAACAGCTGCTGTATTTAATAAAAAGGGGATAGAAGGGCAAGGTCTACACATCTGCATAAACATGTAGGGCTCAAAGTTCATACACAATAATGGTGAAATAGTAAAACAACCAACACTCTCAACAACGACCAAAAAATTCATACAAGAGATCGATGATAAAATCTATACTTAACCAACATTGTTTCTTTTCACATATTTACATGATAACTAGTGCTAAAATAAATATATCTTGATCAAAACTATACAAATACATCTTCAATGCCATTTTATAAAAAGAAACACCAAAAGGAATATAAATGTTGAAAGAGGCTTAAAATTGCCTTAAGTTTTTATTCCTAGAGATGTAAAGATATCTCATTTTACCAGAAAAGATAGTCATGATGATCTCATAATTTATGTTTTGATACAAAAAAATTAATTATTTGTTTGATATAGTACATCCTGTTATGGGCCACACAACAAAGGCTGGATCTGACCAAAACTTTCACGATGTACTTTACTTATGCCAACACATTGGTAAAATATTTTACAAATTAGTAATTTATTGCCAATTAATTTCTTTCTCCCTAAAATGAATTATTGGTCATGACCAAAGTATCCTTTGTGAAATCCCTAAGCCTTAGACCTAATTTATATTATATAGTTCACATGTATAAGCTTATTTTACTTACAAACCTTATAGCTAGGGTTATACGATTTCTCAAAAATTCGAGTTCAAGCCAAGTTTTAGTTGTTGTGCAAACTAGACTTAAAGATTTTAACAAAACTCGAAAAATTTTGAATACTCGAAACCTTCGATTTTAGTTAAACAAATTTGATTTGAAGAGTATTTAATTTGATTCAATTAATAGATAATAATCAATAGCAAATAGAGTCCCTTAATATTTATTTATGCCTGATTAAAAAAAAAATTACTCGCACAACTGTATTGAATTTATTTAGAGATCCAAATTTTTTTGAGCACACATTTTTTGACAAAAAATTTCATTCTTAAAAAAATCTACGTTTGTGCATATGTTCTATTACAAAATATCAACTTTAAATATTCCTACAAACATTTATCCATATTACTCAAACTCGAAATAAACGCGATGATTTCATTCACACTTGAAGTGATAAATGCCGACTCGAACACCTTTACCTACAATCATGTTTTGCTATCATTACCGGTACACTTATAGTTCATTTGAAATGTATCAAACACAGATGTCATGATTACTTGCAGCGAGTTTATCTTCAGTCGCTAGAATATTTATCTTCTTAGTTTTCTGAGGAGAAAAGCATAGTAAGGTTTAATAAATATCTTTTACTAAACATTATTAAAAAAATAATTCTTGACCAATTAAGAATAGTATTCAGAGAAAACATGTTATAATTTGAGAAAAGCATAATCTAAGTGTGTCAAAATAAAAGTTACATGAGTAATTAAACCAAAATTATTAGAGATGGATTGAATCCACCATTTTACGAATTCAAATCTTCAGTTTACTTTCAAATTCCGAATCTCGAATTCAAATTTGAATCTTGGAAAAAATTATGAACCTTAGAATAAATATAACAGAATTATAGGAAAAAAAAAAAGTGAATAAATGTTTGCAACATTCTTTACAGAGATGGTCGAATCCTGTATTTCTCAAATGCAAATCTCATATCCGAATCTTGATGAATTTTGAATCCAAATTTGAATACTCAAATCCTTAAATATGTTTTATTCCAAAGTGAAAATATTTAAAATTGAATCTAAAACATGTTTAACCCTCGAGCGGGGCGCTGGGGTATAAAGTACCCCAATCTTATATTTATTGGTGTTGTAGCACGTCAATCCCCAAAGAGCCTGTTAATTTTTCTATTCCTTCACTGGGATCTTGACTGACTTTTAGTATAGTTGGAATTTAATTATTTTCTTTTATTGTCTATACAATAGATATATTTGAAGCAAACTCATTATTGGGGTATGAAATACCCACGCGCCCACTCATGCAGCACATTGTTTAGTCACTCACAGTCTAGCTACTATTTGCATATTTTGTTTTTTGTTCACCTATTGAATCAAAGGTCTTGGGTTTTATTCTCTGTGGGGCTATAAAGGTATCATTAGTGAATTTACAGTCTGAGTTCTGAGTGTTTTATACACCTACATTTGGAGCTTTGGGCTGTATGTAGCAGTATTATTATTATTATTAGCACCGCGCCTTACTACCCATTCGGGTTATACGCACTTATGCTAATGTGTAATGGTAGGGTGATTGTGAGATGAAATGAAGGACCTACAGTTTAACGTGGAATCCGAACGGTGTAGGCCTGGCATTCCCCATGAAGCAGTAATTTGGAAATTCTTGAGAGGAACTGTCTTCTGCATGACATCATAAGAAAGATTAAATATTAGATGACTTGAAGGAAGGAATACAATTCTGGGAACTGAAGGAGGCGGCGGAGAACAGGGCGCATTGTGGTGTAAGTTCATTGACAAGAGGAATAGACCTGTCATTAGACACCTGATTATAATAGAAATAAGTTAGTTTGTAAGTATTGTGATAATATAACAAATTGGTTTTAGAAAATGTATAGTGCTCATTTATATATAAAAAAAAAATCTCTATTCTAGATTATGCCTCCCGCAGAAGTTGAAGTATTGCAGAAATTTTCAGGCGAGGATCGATAATTTTTCCTAATTAAAAATAATAATTTTATATCTTTTTTCTCTATTAAACGTTTGTATTACATGTGTAGTTACATGACCTAAACAATCTTTTGTTTGTGATAATAAGTATATCCCTTTTAGCAAAAGTTCCGTGTTATATCCTATAGCTTTTTCTATTTACTCTCACAACAATAAAAATTCCTTGTCAATTTTTGTTTGTGGAATGTGTCTAAATTAACTTTAATTGAAAGAAAACGTAAAAAAGTCTTCATTTAAGCATTAATAGTTTAGTGAAAACTGACTTGGGTATAGAGTACCCCATGCGCCCGCTTGTGTTAAATATATTAGCGTGCCCGCTCGAGGGTTAAGGGTTGGTGCCACCGACAAATTCTATTTTGTCTGTCATGTCTATTATCTAATACCTGCCTTGGTGGCATAGTTGGCTAATGCGCTAGTTTTGTGTTGAACTAGACTGCCGAGGATGGGGATATCGAGGTTTGATTCTCACTCGGGTGAACTGGGGTGGTTTTCCTTAAATGGATTTCCACTCTCTCCACGCAAATGTGGGTTCACTTCATCTATATACAACCTTCCCAATTCCTAACCCATTAGTGTAATTAATACTTAGGCGTATAACCTGAACAGGTAGTGAGACACAGTGCTAAGTATCTACTACCTAATAAACAACAAAGAGAATACTTTTAATCATAATGATTAGGGTGTACCTATGCGAATCCGATGAATCGTAATCGAGCGACTATTGGTGCATTGGCAATTAATCGTAATTGTGATATTATGGTGATTAATCTTTTTTTAAAAGCAAAATTTTCTAGGTAGGAATTTAGTGATCAAAATCAATAAAAAAAACACATATACACACCACATCTGGGCTGAGGGCTATGCAAAGATTACATAACCAGATAAAGAAATATAATTTATTACCATTGATAAAACTATCTAGTTCCAACTTTCGCCGTCTATGCAAAGATTACAGTAACCATATCAAGAAATATAAGTTCAAACCTTTTATAAAACTAACAGTCTAGTTCCAACTTTCGCCACATGCTTTTAATTTATATTTCAAAATTTGTAATGAAGACTATTGTAAAATAAATTTTAAGTGTTTAAAGGCAATTAACAACAGTACAATATTTATCAATTTTTTTTTTTTTTTTTTTTTAGAACCGCATCTTACTACCCGTTTGGGCTATACGCTTTAAGTACTAATTACGCTAATGGATTAGGAATTGGGAAGGTTGAATTAGAGGAAGTGAACCAGCATTTGCATGGAGGGAGAGTGGAAAACCATTTAGGAAAAACCACCCCCGACTCACCCGACCGATATTCGAACCTCGATCTCCCCGTCCTCAGCAGTCAAGCTCAAGACGACCAGCGTGTTATCCAACTATGCCACCGAGGCAGGTATTTGTCTTTCAAAGCTGATTTTTTTTTCTTCGGTTAAAAATTATAAGCAAAAAAAAGGTACAAAAATATTTACAAATATCCAATGTTCTAAAATCTGTCTGTCTAGTATTTAACTATATAACATATTAGCGTTTACATATATCTATAGAAAATAAGCTGACACTTTCTCAAACTAATGTGTAGATGATTATTATTATTATTATTTATTATTATATATTATTATTATTATTATTATTATATCTATCATCATCATTATTATTATTATATCATCACCATTATTATTATTAATGTCACTATTATTATCATCATCATCATCATCACTATTATTATCATTATTATTATTATTAATATTATAGCACCGTGTCTTACTACTTGTCCGGGTTATATGCACTTACGCTAATGTGTGATTGTGAGATGAAATGGAGTTTACAGTTTAACGTGGAATCCGAATCACGGTGAAGGTCTGGCATAGCTCTTTACACTCATTGTCATTGGCCACATTCTCAACATGGAAGATTAACTCAGAAGTTTATCCATAACGTTTATTGATTTTTTAGTTTTTATTTTAAAGTGATTCTACTATTTTTTATTTTAGAATGATTTTTATCAACTTTGATTTTAAAGTTTATTTTGATTAAAGGTGCTTTGACAAGAAATCAAAATAAATAAAAATGAAGCGTGGAAACATTTTACAGTTAAACATTTAAGATGCCATTTTTTCTTTTATTGTTCACGGAAAATCTCACGTGGAGGAACTCGTGGAAATGAATTAAATTTTACCATTACCAATATTTGGAACCATTTGAAAAGGTTTCACTATGAAAAAATGAAGCCAGCAGATACGTATACTAGATTTGAAAGGAAAATCACAGCATTACTGGCAGGCTTGAAGCATGTGTCCATAACTACACATATATGATAATCTGCAGCAATGGACGATTTCTTAAGCTTAACATGTCATGACATAAATCCATTAGGAGCTAAACACACTGGGGCCCTAATAGCAGAAAATATAAAATTTTGTTTTGAAAAGTGGGGTACAGCATATAAAGTTAATCATGTTATGACAGACAATGCCCCAAATATGTTGAATGTGGTAAGAATTATTGATTTGCCTTCATTATCTTTTTTAGCACACACCATTCAATTAATTATAATCAATAATATTTTTAATAAAGCAGTACCACAAAAGTTTATAGGAATGGCGAAGAGGCTTGTGTCACATTTTCACCATTCAATTTCTGCCAAAAAGGCTCTTCATTGCTCTCAAGAGAAAATGAATTAGCAAGTAAAAGGCCTAATACAAGATGTTCCAACAAGATGGAACTCTACTTTCAACATGTTACGTCATCTTCTGGAACAGGTTTACCAGTATATGACGTCCTTCCAGAATTGAAAGTTTATGTTTGTGATTTCAGTGCATCTGACTGTACAATAATAAGTGATTTGGTTCATATTTTAAGCTTATTTGAAGAGGTGAAACTTCATATCAATAAGCAAAGTTGTAGCATTGCTGATGTAATTCCATTTGTTCATACATTAAAGAGAGGCTTAGTGAAAATTGACTCTCTAAATATGTTAAAAAAAACACTGTAAGAGACTTGATTGCTGCACTGGACCAACGGTTTCTATATCTTGACAAGTCAAAGCCCCATATCATTGCAACAACTCTAGATCCCCGATATTAAGCAGATTATTTGGAAAAAATTGTGTATTTGAGTGTGTCAAACAATTTATTATTGAAGAACTTAATTTGGCTCATGTGTCAACAAATGAACCTTCACATGATTTAAACTAACCAGAGCCTCAACCATCGACCAGCACCTCTGGAGTTAGCCTCTTTAAACTGTTTCAAGAGCTGTTGGATGAAGGAGAGAAGACTGAAGAGCACATGAAAGGTAAGTTAATGAAACAATGAATTACAAAAGATTTTGTAATTATTAAATATTCACTTTACAAATTATTTCTAAATTAATGTATTGTTTTAAGTTAAAATTCATCTGATAAAGTCAAAAGAAGTTTAGTTTTCTAAATAATACCAAATAATTTGTTTAGAAATACCAACAAAAGATGAAGTAGAGGCATATTAATTTTGAAGATTAAACCAGAGGTCATCTCAACAGAACCATTGATCTATTGGAAACAAGAAACAAGATTACCTCACCTGAAGGGAAGGAACTAGTTAAAACGGTTTCTGAATTTACCTGGTGGATCAGTGGCTTCAGAAAGACTGTTTTTCTCTGCAGGACTTGTTTGCTCAAAAAAGAGATCAAGTCTTAAGCCACATAAAATCAACCAACTAGTTTTTATGAACAAGAGCTTATCTATTGATAGTCATTAATAAATAAAATAAGATTATTAAAGCTTTAACTGTTGATTTTTAAATAAAATCTTTTTGTGTTAATTACACTGTTATCATTCTTTTAAGTATATTTCCCAATAGTAATAAATAAATAATCGATAATCGGGATTAATCTGTGTAAATAACCATAGCATGGGCAATTATTTTAAACAATCGGTAATATGTATCAGTAATCGGTTTTACTGAGTCAGTATGCCTCTAATATTGATGCAATATTGTCAATTTTTTGTAATTTCATAGCTCTTCCAACTTCACACATTTATATAATTACTTTTACCAATTGCTTTAGTTGTTATTTGAAGTAAAAGTCTTCATAATTGTAGTTGAGATTTTTATGAATCTTAAATCTCTCAAATACTATAGGATTCAAGGGATTTGAAGATTCGAGCATCCCATTTCTAATTCTTTCTTATAACCAGGGCTGTGAGGTCAAGGTTTGAAGCAATTTTGGGTGCAGTTGGTAAAAATGTACCAACTCCCGACTTCATAAAAAACTTATAGTGTTCCAAAAATATATGTTAAAAATATAACTTTAATTTAATACTATTTTTTATTCTTTAGAACCAATATTTGTAATTTGGATTGACAAATCCATTTAAATATAAATTCCCAATACCAAAGAAGCTTCCCATGAAGTCATCTGTATTGGATCATATTACTGCAATAAATTTGTTATTACTAATTTATATACATTAGCCATTTCTGAAGGAGTCAGAGTCGAAGGCTTGGCATATTGACTTGGCAACCCTGCTTATAAGCCACTCATTATAATATTTATACATTCAGCTAAGTGTTAAAATACTGGTCTGGAGCCTGGTTGTTGAGTTTGTCCTATAATTATGTTGGTTATGAACCACCGAGAGGCAGTATTAGCGCTTTGAAACAAATTTCAAGTGAAAACAACATTTTTTTAAAGGATTTGAGTCTCAAATTTGATATTCCTTGAATATTCTCAAGGATTTGATCCCATTCCTAGTAATAATTATAGTTTTTCAATCCTTATTGCAATATTTAGGTTAAATATATAAAAATTTGTCTTCTTTCAAGTTGGCAAAAGCCTGATAAAAGAAAAAAAAATCTTATGAGATATAAAATAAGACAAGAGTCCCAATAAATTAACATGCAACATCCTCTGACTAGTGTTTTTTTACCAAATGTTTTGATTAAAGCAAATACCTTAAATAATGGAATTTGAAAAAAAAATTATAATATTCAACAAAAAAGGTATATAAATGGCTTCCTTTAAAAGCTAAGGATGTGGGTAGTTTTACAGGAAATTCACTAATATAAGCTAGGCTGGTTAAACCACCCTCTGTGAATTCCTTCCCGCCAAATGGGGAGTCTAATGTCTTAAATGAAGAAAAAAGATATATACTGAATTTATTAGGTTTCGTAGAGTGGGTGTTTTTGATGGTTTTACCTCAAGATGATAATTTAACTAAAGGCGGGGAAAGGATTTGAATGATTTGGCTTTGTTAATTTTATAAAGTGAGTTGGTAGAGAAAACATACATTTGTTTTTTGTACCATATCTTACTACTCGACCGGCTATCTGCATATTTACACTAAGGTGAGAGAGCTGGATAGGGTAAAATGTACCCAAATTTGCATGGAGTATGAGTGAAAAGCCATAAAAGAAAATACACCCATAGAACACCCGGCTAGGAATTTATTCCTGACCTCCCCATCACCAGGCCAGGCAAGCTGAAGATAACCGTTTTAGCCATGTACCCATCGATCCTGAAATATTAATTTTAAATATCAACTTATTTGATTTTCCTTCCACTTTTTCTAGTTGATTTTCAACTATAGATTTAATAAAACTGACTTAAGCAACATGTATAATCCATTGATGATAGGTCTTGGGTGACCTGGATGACAGTTCAAAAATCATATGTTTAAGTTTTGAGTTGCCAACACTGTTTTATTATAAATGTTAAGTTTTTTAATTACATGTTAAAATTTAAATTTAAAATAACAGAACTTAAGTTTTCTCACATTATTTCATTACTTTTAATCATTTCTTTTAACCCTTTCTGAAACAATATTTTAAACATATTATTAAAAGTACTTTTTCTTCGTTTTGGAATGTTATCTACTCTGTGTAATATAGTGCATCCATTAATACCTTGCGTATAACCCGAATGGGTAGTAAGACGCGGTGCTAATAATAATAATAACATTAATACCTTTTAATACAAGCATCATATTTACTTGGTAAAGATAAAATACTTTTAATTTATTTTATATATAATTATTTTATTGATTTAGAACTATTTAACTGAATAAAATATGTGTGGGTGCACCATTTTAAAGAACTTGTTTGCGTCATGATCAACCACATGGTTAATATTCGTTGGTTGCCCTTTTAAAGCCATATTTGTTAGACCTCTTGTGAAAGTGCTCTGAATAATAATTATTTTAACTGGAATAAAAGGATAAATAAGCTTTATTGATGACCTCAAATTATCTTAAAGTTTGTTTAATTTAAATATAATTCATTGAAATTATTACTGTGCGTGTTTGTTATATTTTTAACTTTAAATTCAATCTCTAGCTTGATAGCCTTTCTCTAACTAAAAATAATTTATAACTTTAATTTTAATTATTGGGCCTCTGTTTTAACGTAAAAAAAAACTTAATCATAGATCATTTAACTAATTATTTTAAGAATAACTTTGTGTATACAGATATTATCTCGTTTGTTCAAATAGCCTACATATTAATTTGGCTAACTTTAATCGGCGCATTTTATATTTATTTAATTCATTTTGTGTTTATTTACAGGCATTTCACAAAATTTTGTAAGGGTATTTTTTATTTGTGCATAGTTTTTTGTGTTTTTTTCTGATAATGAAATCCCAGGAAAAAAAATAATAGAAATTACAGATCACCAAAGACAACTGGATATCATCAACTGTGGAAGAGGACTCAAATTAATGATTAACCATGGCCTAATCAAAGGGTGGGGTGAGGTGGGGATGTAGGCAGTTAATTGCAGATCTTCTATCACTCTCGAAACCTACTGTATTGAAGTGAGTAGAAAATAATATTAAATATTAGAATTATAATGAATATGTTTTAATAGCATCCCAATTGGTTTATTTAATCATAATGAGGGTTCCACATTTCATGGATTTGCTATTCCTATTTTCTTCAATAGATATAGTGTTTTGTATATTTAAATCCTGAATCAAACAAATGTTTTGACTGGATTAGTGGCAGATATGATAATAGGCAGTGATCTTTTTTCATCAATTTCATATATAACCTAAATAAACTAGGGCTTTATCCAAATAGTCTACTTCACGCGCCGTCAACCCTTAACGTTCACATGATAATTCCATTGGCAATCACGTGATCAAGCCTAAATCTGCCCAAATAGTCACAAAGTGTGATGATGCACCCTTCACACACCCTTGAGTCTAAGGGCAATAGCACCCTTGATGCGGTGTTTGACTCACAATTGTTTATTTTTTCATCTACTAGAGCTAGAGCTCATAGGGTAATAGGATCTGTTATAACCCGGCGAAAGATGTTGTTTAAAATAGTTTCTAAGCTCATTGGTAGGAAGCAGTACTGCGGACTCTAGGGTGTGGAAAGGATAGTTTTCCATACAAATAGTCTTTTGCAGTCTTCGATCAAGTGTGTGATAAGTGTACATTCATCAAATCTGTATCAAGTCAAGTGTACTTGACTATTCAGATACAGCCCTAGGTATACATTTTAATAGGCAATGCTCTTTTCATGGAACGTGTGTTTAAGTGGATTTGCATTGCTGTATATTAAAACCCAGATAATAATAAAAGTTTAGCATAACTCATTTGGAATTGTTTGATTAGGTTAGGTTTGCATATATTCTTGAAAACTGGTTTTTAAATTGTGTGTTTGAGTATTGGGGCATATGATTTTTATTAAAAAAATTTGGTGAAACTTATTTTAAAAATATTTTCATTATTGTTGACATATAAAAAATTGCTAGAGTCACAACTGAAAGGTACTAAAGCTATATTTTCAAACTATCAAAAATATAACAATAAAAACCATAAAGAAATGTTGTATCATCACAATCATTTGCTTGTAATTATAATACAAATATATTTTTAAAAATGTGTTCCATTTCAGTTTGATCAAAAACGTCGACCACACTAAGAAGATATTTAATGATGATTGGACAAGATAAATGAAGATGGATGCAAGCAAAACCCAACCTTTCATCATACAAATAGGCAACAACGAAAGTGACAGGGAAGAAGAAGTGCTGGCAGTACGCTATTGTCAGATATAAGGCACAAGGTGCTGATAACCTACAGTGTTAAAGCGCCTTTAAAATAACAGTTAAATCAAACATGTTTTACAAGTAACATATTACAAATAAATAACATTCCAAAACCATAAAAATTAATTTGTGCTGTGACTATAAAATATAGGCCTAATATATTTAGGAGCTAAATATGTATTAAACTTTGCAATAACGCTTTCTTTCATCTTATACTAAGCAGTTTAAAGTGTTTTTTCTTTCTAGATTATACAAATTAGTTTAATTTTTTTTTTTCAGATTATAATAGATATATATTAATATATAATAATTGGTTTCTAGTGTTTTCTTTCACCTTAGTGACTCAAAAATCTCAATTTCAAAATTTTTTGGAGGCATAATATTGGCCTATAAATTATTGTGGTTAACTATCACATTCATACATTATCATGTTTTCATCACAGTTATCCAAAGTGACAGATGTCAGCGGTTGGCGTTGGGATATATTAGGGACTATTTCTAGCAACTTTTAGAGCTGTCATCCAAGTAAACTCAGGTCATGAATGCATTATAGTAATATTTTTAAGCGTTTTCTAATATGGATGTCGATACTCACATATTGATAGGTTGCTCCTTGTAAATCCCTTCTTTCTTCCTCTTAGTCAAGCGACAGGGACGTCCTGATGATAAATTTGTTTCATCTAAAAAATATATATATATACATACATGATAGATAACATGGACTTAAATGTTCTTAGGAATAATCTTATATGAAAGCGAAAAAATACTAGATCTATTTTCACATATTCATTCAAGTCAGATGATTTGGGGCTGTCAATTTTGAAAGCTATCCTTGACCTTAGACCACTATTTAATACAAAAACTGTGTTAAATATACTCTAGAAACATCACTCGCTTCTTTAAGTTCACACTCCCTCCTGATGAGTTCCGATGGAACAAAAACTAGGTCGAGAGATTGGGCAGTAATGATTGATTTTCTTCAAGAGGCAGCCACTACCTCTTTGTCCAGTGGCAGCAATGTAAAATACGAACTGGGTTATTTTCAATGTAAAAGCCACAGTGCGTTTGTTACCGTTTTAATGTTTCCATCTTTCTTGTACCTTCTTCCAAACATAACAACATTGAAAATACCTCCATCAACAAAGAGGTTTTCGTTGAAGCAATTTCCTTATCATTATTTATTAGTGATAGCGCAACTATTAATGACAACTGAGAAAAAACAAAATTGATTTGTTCTTATATTAATAGAAAGTGGTGGAAGAGAAATTGCCATATTCTGTAATTACCTATGGTTTTAGCAAATCAAGTGTTGCCACCACCATAATAAAAATAGAGCTTAATGTATCCAGGTCTTTCAAGACATGTTGTGCAACATTTGTTGGGAAATAATGGCAAAGACATATTCAACAGCACTTTATAAATCTGTGTTTGGTGTTGTTGTGTTCAGAAACTATGCATCTGATTATTCTATTAATTCAGAATGTATTTTAAAAAAATACAAAAGAAAAGGGATCGTTCAGTGAGCATTGGGAAGAGTATTACCTTTTCATAGTACACAACTACAGATTTACATGTTTGATTTGCAGAGCAACATTCACTGTGTTTACACCTTCGAGTGTCAAGAAAAATGACCAAAAAAAATGTGCTAAAAGTGCCAAGCTATTTTGCTGAAAAATACAGGATTTGTTTAAATTTTAATAACTTACTAGTCTTTGAACTACTTGCACTATTTTTTTTTACATAAACTAGCTAACATGTTTGCCAATCCGATGATATAATTATACATATACTTTTTTAATTTTTAAATATAATAAAAAAATCACTAGCCAAGATATTTAAAAAAATGTATTGCTTTATTTAACATTAATTTTTAAACAATGAAAATTTAAATGCTTGAAATAGAAAAAAATCACTGGAAAGAACATAAAAAACTGAGTAAATAACAAAATTTACAAAAAAAAAAAACTAATGTTAGATTTTACGCTAAAATTGGGTTATGATGCATAGCAGCTGTTTCAGTGACAATCAACTTAGCAGGGTCATAGTAAAATAAAGTCTAAAATAAATAATTGGCTTAGAATCAGAAGGGGAGGGGGAGGGGACTTCAAACCTGGTACTTTTGCATAAATATGAAGAGGTTGTGGTGGATTATCCTGATCTTCAAGATTTATTTCATCCCTATAGGAATCACTAGTATTCACACTCGTGTTATCAATGTCAGCTGCCACTCCTACTTGGTCTGATATTTCACTTTCACTAGAATATAATTCCTGTTCAGTTTAATTATTTACAAATTCAGAATCACTGCTTTCATAACCACTAACAAATTGATCACTCTCGATTGAGCTATCAATAAATATTGCAAGTATTTCTGTGTCTTGAATCCCAGCTTTCCTCTTAGTAGCCATGTTTACAAACAAGGCCAAAGATAAAACTCATAGAGTTAGAAAATAATTTTAATGTTCGATATATCGACACTCTAAGTGCAAAGACAAATAAAAGTAGCTTGAACATACAAGAATACAGTGAAAATAACATCTACCCTATTTTTTTTTACTTAATACTTAACTAATAACTCGAAAATAATGGGATCGCTGTGAGTGATGCTGGCAATTTTAGCAAATATTTCGCACATAGCTCTGAGTGACGTTGGCACTCGAATGGTTTAATGAATAAAATGTTAAAAGGCATCATGAAACAAAACTGAAAAAGTGTTGATACTTGGGTTTCCATTTCACAATGTTTTTACTGTCACCCGAGACTCTGCAGATGGAAGTAATTAATTTACAGTCATGCCTGCCACAACATCAAAAATCAACTTTTACAACACTTATCTGACAGTGGAAAAGTATCCCAAATTATGATTTTTTGTACAACAAATTCTGTCTGAGTGCTTTCAAATCCACATCCTATGTTTGCGAAACTTTTTTAAAATCAAACTTAATGAACGTGGAGCTCAAGATTCAATAACAAATGAAAATCTGGTAAATCAATTGGGATGTGCAACTACCAATATTGAATTAGATTTTTAAAAATTGAGTGATAGCAAAGAAAAGCAAATATCTTACTGATGTATACAAATATACAGTTAATGAAAAAAAATATTTTTAGGGACTTTGATTTTCAATTTTTTTAAATGTCTTTTATTTTATGTGTGGATCCCGGAAAATTAAATAGTTTGTCAAAGTGGTCAGCAGAACAATTTGGGTTGGTCAGGCTTGGTCTATGACATAAATGTTTCTCCAAAACATTCCAGCAACACAAAGTTGTGACATGTTCCGTTTCACTCCAACTAAAACATGGTATTTGACAAAATTGTTTCTCAGCCAAGGGTGGTACAAGCATAAATAATTTTTCATTGAATTTTGTGATATTAAAATATAATGGCTTCAAGCAAGGGTTATGGAGATTGTTTGTCCATTATTGACACATATCAAATTTAATTTCCATTCAAACTATCAAAAGTATTAATAGGAAAGATGGACAGTTGATATAAGTATGAATCGTACACAAGGAAATGAAAAAAAGAAGTTTGTTTCCACCAAGGAGCCTGTCGATCTTTCAATTACATTATTTGACAGTGTTTTATAAAGTTTTCATGTTATACTAAAAAATAAGAGATCCCATACCTTCATGCTTCTTCCCAGTGGTAACATTCGATTCTGGCTCACTGTAAAGAAATTATATTAAAAAAAATTATTTCCACAAGATAAAATAATTTCAAGTATTTCTGCACCTACCACATTTGATTTTAATTTCAAAGTTACACAGTGTATTTATGGCTTATGAGAAAATGCTGTGATTTTGGAAACTTCCGATTTATTTATGTCCATTACTGTTTCCAGAGTTAATTTATCACTGTGAAAGGGTAAACCCACATTTCACCAATGATACATTTTTTGAACATGCCAGGAATCAAACCCGGTACCCTTAGCTAAGTAGAAAGACACACTATCGACTGAGCTAAGGTGTCAAATGGATACTTCCAATTCACAATTCTAAAACAAATATTGTTGGAAAAAAACATTCCGCGTTATTATTCTGGTTATATCAGTCACTGTTGTGTTATGATTGAAGTTTATCTGCCAAAGACCTAAAACTTTAATAAGCGTGTGAATCTTCTTTATGTAACAAAACAAAAATATTGTGTAAGTTCCCTAACAACATTATTTCAGAACTATGGACTGTTTTAGAAAGATCCAGTATTTTTCTCACATCAAATTAAATGCTAAAAATGTTTAAAATGTAATAAACTTATTATTTTCAGCTATTTTAATGAAATGGGCTGTGAATGCCCATGACTAGATTGGGTATATAATAAATAGCTTGTGCAGTGCCTGCTTTCGCAAGAGATTGGAACTTCAAATACTCCATTACTAAATTAGATTCAAGATTTGAGGATTCACGTAGGATCTTTAAGAATTTATTTTTAAAAGCTTTATTTAGAATTTATTTTACATGCCAACTGCTAATTGGTGGCTTAGCTCTCAACATAATTATAGGACAAACTCAAGATCAACAGCCAAACCCCTATCCATTAATTTACCACTTAAATTAATGAATCAAAACACAGGTTGAATTACTGTAGTTACGGTTAATGTCCGTATGGAGGAGACCCCAATTCAATTTTTTTTTATCCATTACATCTTAATACCCATTCATGTTATATGTTTATGTACTAATTACACTAATTGTTTAGGGATTAGGAAGGATTAATTGAGAGGAGGTGCATCCACATTTGTGTGGAAGGAAAGTGGAAAAGCATTTTAGGAAAATCACCCTCAGTGCACCTGTCCGGGATTGAACCCTTATCTCGCCATGTTTGCCAGTCTAGTTCAACAAGAGAGTAGCACGATGGACACTACGCGGCCACCAAAGCAGGTTCCAATTAATTATGTTAAGTTGAAGTAATTAAGTTGAAAAATTACAACTAGACACAGGAATTCTGGATCATCCACAAGTTAAAAAATATTGCAAGCAGTAAAATTATTTTTATAAAATATGAAGCACGGGACTAGTTTTAAGCCTATATCTTCATATATACACTTTGATGATTAGTAAGGGTGTGGAAAGCTTTGAAATCTTTTGATTTTAACTCCAATTTTTTCAGCTTCGAAAAATTACCCCAGCTTAAGCAATTACATAGCCTTGCCAGTATAAATATTGAAATCTAAAATACAAATTTAGGTCCACTATAATTAGCTAATATTTAGTCACTTGTTGAGTAATATTGAACAAGTAGAGAAATTGCAGTATCAAACAAGGTATAACTCAAGGAAAAGTAGTTATAAATAACATCAATACTTTTTATGAAAATATTCTACTAGGTACTTACGGTGTTTTGTATATATTACGATTGTTGGTCAAAGATGATTTTTTTGTAGATCTTGCACGTTTATGTATAATACTCACTCTCTTTTTGTTCTCTGAAATTACAAATTTTGAAAATTCGGGCACACCATTCACTTGGTTATTTTCTTTTGTAATTAACAGTTTGTCCATGTCTCTAAGCCATTAGCCACTTCATAATTTGTCAAAGGCTTCAATCTTGATAGTACGTAATCCTCTACTGAACCATTGATATTTTGCTTTACAGCAGTGTTTTCCAAAATATTGGTTTTATGATGGATCTTGACTTGTTGTTTGGCACTATTCATTTGTTTTTTAGTATTCTTACGTTTCCTTATTGTCACGCACCTTTCCAACTCTCGGATCAAGTCTGCATTTCTTTCTTCTTCCTCAATCATTTTATTGGCGCATGATGGTGTTTTGGTCTGGTCCTGCGGAACCATTTTCTCCGAGGCAGTGTTCATTTCAACATTTCCTGTGCACATATGTAAAACCAGTGGTATATCATCGCTAGACGTACACAATCGAGTAGTACACATATTTGTCTCTGTTGATTTGGTCTCAGGTTTGGGATATGATTGCGCAGAGACATTTTCAGATACAAAAGTATCATTGATGTTCAAAGAAACTTTCTTCAGCACCACCTGATAAAAAAAAAAAAGATTAACTGGCTAGTGAAATAAATATTAATTAGGAAAATAGCGGCCAAGCTAAAGTTTTTTCATCATAATTAATCTTTCAGTTACTATCATAAGTATTAGGAATTATTTTATAGTTAAAATTATTTTAATCTTCAATTTATGTACTTTTCATTGTAAACATATCAATGTAATTGTCTTTTCAGAGTTGTCTTAAAGTTTAATAATTATTATTATTAGCACCGCGTCTTACTACCCGTTCGGGTTATACGCACTTACGCTAATGTGTAATGGTAGGGTGATTGTGAGATGAAATGAAGGACCTACAGTTTAACGTGGATCCGAACCACGGTGGAGGCCTGGCATTCCCCACATTCACAAGATGTCTTGTCAGAGGTGAAGGAAGGGTTTGGTAATCAGATAAATCTGTGCCGGGACCAGGATTGAACCCCGGCCGCCAGCACAGAAGTCTGACACCTTACCCCTAGACCGCCAGGTCATCTGTTTAGTAACTAAATAGTTTGTATTTACTTAACTAAATTTTGGTATCGCATATAATTTTAATGAAACAAGACTAAACTCAATATTTGAAAGCTTTCTAAATAGCTTATTCAAGCTCAGCCAGAAAAACAATTTCTAACAAGGTCACAACAAAGTTTTTTTTTAGTGGTTTTTAAGATTCAGAACTGCCCTTCCTATATGAAATACAGCTATGGGGAAATATTTCCCTTTAAGTAGATGCTGCCCTCGACTAAATTACTTTGTATAGATAGCTTACATTCTTTACAATCAGTGATTTTTGATATACATTTTTACTTAATTTTGGTTAAGGTGATACACTAACTTTTCATACTTTGCATCAAATTATTATGTGGATGGTTGACTAACCTTTGGATTTCTTGACCTCGCCTTTATTTTATCTTCGGCTGAGTGCCATTTTTTATCTTTGGCAACTTTTGGTTCAGTACCCAAATACCTAGGCAATGTTTTGGACTCAGAAGAGTATTTAGACTTTATCTTCTTCTTTTCAGCTTTGGGCCTCCAGGTTTCATCATTCGGATCATTGCCTTCTAAACTTGATGATTTCCGAACATATAGGTTTTGGTCCAATATTTCCTCCTCACTCCAGCCACGATGGACTGGCGACTCAGCCCTATTAGCTTCCTTGTCTTCAACTACTTTTCTTTCCGGA
The DNA here is from genome assembly GCA_039000515.1 of Timema cristinae. Taxonomy (NCBI): domain Eukaryota; kingdom Metazoa; phylum Arthropoda; class Insecta; order Phasmatodea; family Timematidae; genus Timema; species Timema cristinae. The sequence goes on along the minus strand of JBCFYV010000003.1, from coordinate 29,487,921 downwards.
GTAACTGGCTTTATTGGCAGTTGCCTCTCTGGAATTAGTTTATCATCAATTCTGGACAGAACTAGAGAAGGTATTTGCAAAAGAGAAACGGTTTGATCTTCCAATACTACATCATAATTATTAGGCTGTTGGATCATCTCAGTTGTTAAAACAAAATCACAGTTTTTGTTTTTTTCAGGTATTTTCAACTCTGCCTTCTCAATGTTTGGAAATTTAGATACTGTTACAATATTAGAAGTTGAATCATTCAAACTATTAGTGTTTCCTACTTCTTGGATAGGTACAACATTTTCAACCTCTTGTTCTTCATTTTGAACTACACAAACAGTTTCAGTGTTGCTACTATCAACTGTTTTGACCGAATCATAATTTTTATTATTCTCAAAGTTTTTCGGGACCACATTTGCAATGTTCTGTGATGGATGGCCGAGTACATAGTTTCCCACACATTCTGTTAACTCCATTTCCGATTCATTGTTACAATCACCATATATAGTCTTATTATCTTCAGGTTTGTCGATGATGTTTCGCTTGGGAATGATAGGTTCTTTGCTGGCGTGGTATTTTTTCTGAACCTGGCAAACAAAATGTGTTGTAATTAATATTTGGTTGTGTCAATCAAATCAATTAGGGATAGGCCCTCAAATCCTTAAAGATATTTTAGATTTAAGAATTTGAGTCTTAAATCCCTTTCCCCCCACCCCCAATAAAATTTGTTTTAGATCTTTAATACTATAATAATAATTATAATATTTAGCACCGCGTCTTACTACCCATTCGGGTTATACGCTTTAAGTCCTAATTACGCTAATGGATTAGGAATTGGGAAGGTTTAATTAAAGGAAGTGAACCCGCATTTGTGTGGAGGGAGAGTGGAAAACCATTTAGGAAAAACCACCCCCAGTTCACCTGACCGAGATTCGAACCTCGATCTCCCCATCCTCAGCAGTCGAGCTCAACACATTAGCGTTAGCCAACTACGCCACCGAGGCGGGTCGCTTTAATACTGTTTATTGGTGGTTCAGAACCTATTATAATTATAGGATGAACTTAAAAATCAGGCCCCACACCAGTAATTTAACACTTAACTGAATGTATGATTGTTATAATGAATGGATTATAAGAAAGACTGTTAACATTTAGCTACTATTTGTATTTTCTATTATTCTATTGTATTTTTATTTCCTCTTATATTGATAATGTTTTCCATAATTTAGATTTGGATTCAGGATTCTAATGTAAATTGGAAATTCAGATTCTAAATTTGGTTTTGTAAATTTATTATACACAACACCCCCTCACAAATGCGTGTTAACATATTAATGTATCTCACTCCAAGACACTGTACATACTTAGGATGACTCGGTTCGAACAGAGCTTTGGCCAGCACATCAGCTATCATCTCGTTTGTTGGAATGTATTTCATGTTGATTTATCCTCACTCGAAAACTTTGCACAACTAGTGATGCCGAATGTCAATATGTTTGGTGTACAAGTGGTACACTGGATGATGCATGAGTTTTCCTGCTCCATCAATGGCACAATAAACGAGGGTCAATTTTGTAATGACACCAAAAAATAGGAGTGTGAGAAGCTTCAACTTGGCTTCAAAACAAACATAAGTTTCGACTTCGCTTGGAAACAGATTCCGGCTTCGAAGCTTCGCCAATAAAAATATTGATAGCTAAAATACTCCAATTATGATCAATTACTGCCATTTTTAGCTGTTTAGTACATTACAAATTAATATTTATATTGAGAAAATCTGTAGTAGTTGAATTGCATGTTATTATAATTACTTATTTTGTTGAATTGCATGTTATTATAATTACTTATTTTGTCAAATTAACTCAAAATATTATACACAGTTGAACAATCAAATATTTTCCAACCAAGTTTAGTGCATAAAGTATATAAATAACCATGGTATAATATTTTTTCAGGCATAAAACAAATAAAAGAAAATATTAAAACTTTGATTTGGCTTCGAGAATATTTCATAAATTCGATTCAAATTCACTTTGAGTTGAAAAAGTGGACTTTGCACACCTGTACTTAAAAACTACCTTTTTTTTTCTAACAGGTTTCCCAAGCAAACTGTCTCTTTTGCTGCATATGTGAGAGCCATGTACTTTGCTTCAGTGCTCAAAAGAACCATAGTGGATTGTTTTATTGCCTCCCACGCCATAGCAGAGCCTGAAAATTGAAAAATGTAACCTGTGTACAGCCTCCTATTAAGGGCTTCAATATCTGATCGCTTGTAAAACTAGACCATGGTTGCTCACACTTTTTAGGTACCACAGGACGTCTTTTGCTGCAACCTGGTGTATTTTCCCAGGGTTTTGATTGTACTAGTTCAAGGAACTCACAACATATGCAATGTTAGGTCATGTTCATAATGCAAGGTACATCAGAGACCTGATGAGTTGCTGACACGAAACTTCACTCATTTCCTCTGCCTCCTCCTTTGTAGATGGCTTCATGGAGTGTTTACTGGCTTGCAGTCTTGCGTCCTGAATTTCTTAAGGACGTCTTCTTTATAAGATCTCTGAGACATACTGACTAACTTTGAATTCTCATCTTGGTTAAATTCAATTTCATGACAGTAGTGCAGCTTTCTAAAGGTCTTCATCTGTGAGTTTTGAGATAAATCTTCTATCACTCTTGTGTAAGCTTTTTCAACATTGGTAACAATGATTAAATTATCTATATCGACAACCACAATCAGAGTTACACAACATCATTCATAGAAGACACTGTTCCCCATCTAATTGTTTAAGTCCAAAGGTTTCTAGTCTCTCGTGTGACTTTTTAAATCACTGACGGCATGTCTGCTTTAGTACATATACAGACTTTTTAAGCAAACAAATTAGATGCTCCATTCCATATAGATCTGTTCAATAAGATCTCTGTTTACATAAGCCATTAATACATTAAGACAATACAAAGTAAGGCTAAAGCAACAACTAAACAATATTAAGCTATATCGAGCAACTGGTGAAAAAGTTTTATGGAGGTCAATTTCAGGGTCTTGAGTGTGTGGTTGCCCTTCACTACCAAGATAGTGATGTGGCATTCAACCTTACAATCTGATCCATACTTCATTCCAAGTACCCATCAACAGCCAATGGTAGTTTTATTTTTCGGGCATGGCCCCAATTTTCAGGCTATGCTATGTGTCAGTTGAGTCAAACTCAGCTGACGCAGCTTTATGCTGCATACAATCCTTCTAAGGCTTCTTTTAATGACAAATTTACTGTGTGTTAATAGGCAAAGGTCACAATTTTGGGCTTTAGCACAAACAAATTAAACGATTTTGGTGGTCTTTCCGGCTTGCCAGTTTTAATCGATTGAGGTCAATCCTGTGTAGTCTTGGCTTAAGTTTTCTAAAAGAAATTCACATGAATTATTTGATTGGAAGTTATTCTTACTAACCTCAAAATCAGGATTATTGGGATCACTTTCCTGGATTTTATCTAAGCGTCCATCAGCTTCTTCAGAAATGGTGTCTTCCGCACAGTGATCAACATTTAGTTAAGATTCCTTTTGCCCATTCAAACCTTTTGCGAGTTTCAAAATTTTCTAATAATTTAACAGATCAGATTATCACTATTTTCCTCTTTTCTGGATTCCAAATTTGTTACTTCTTTGACTATGTGGAATATCACACAAAAATATCTGCTTTGGGTCTTAGATCAAACTTTCCTTTATTTGGAGTCTTATTCAGTATATACATTTGATATTGCACACAACCTTGGCCTTCGTTTTGTTTAAGCTAGCTTCACTAGTGTGGGCGGTCCTTTCCCTAATTGTAGGGTAGCCGACTCAGCTCACTAAATTGTCCCTATATTTTTTAGAAGTAAATAATTGCAACTAATTATCTTGCTATTGTATCATAACTGAAGCAGCATTTGTTTGTTGAAATGGGGCTACCCGTGTCAAGCATTCACAGGGACTTGTCTGTTGTGTATTAATATCGGCGCTTCATGCCGACTGAACTATTTGAGTGGGACCACTAGCTCGCTCGTATTAGAGTAATGTATTGTAAGGTTTCTTAACCAGCCTAACCTGAGCATACTGGAAGGTGTCTGTAATTTATTTAACCCATGTATTGTTAAACTTGCCATATTAAAACTAATTTATTTATATGAGTCTTTATCCTTTGCTTTCACGTGTCCATGAATGTCTTCCCTGTCTGCGTATCTGGGGTCTCTAGAGTTCTCTAGAGACCACAGTAAAAGCTGTTCTTAAATGATACTAGAATTAACATACTTGAGTATTTTAATGAAATTACTAATGTAGCTTAACCATTTTTTAATCAAGCTTCTATACAATGTACACAGCTTAAGATTATTTTGATAAAAATAAATCGATTACATTTAAAAAATTTGTCAGTGTGTTTCACTGGTATCCGTTCGAGTTATGTGTATATATATACTATGTACTAACTACTAGATATGCTAATATGTTAGGGACAGGAAGGTTAATATAAGAGGAAGTGCACCCATATTTACATGGAGAAAGAGTGGAAAGCAATTTATGGAGAAAAAAAGACTCAGTACACCCGAGTGAGGTTTAAACCCCAAACTCATCATCAGCAGTCTAGTCCACTGTTAAGTATGACACCTTAGACATTGATAAGAGGAAGATAAGCGAGTTTATGTTTATTATTTTTGTGAAAGGGGGCCCTCCAAAATTATGTTGCCCCAGGCCCCCTGAGATCTCTGAACAACCTTGGGGAGGGAGGGGAGTTCAAAACAATAATCCCTAGACACCACCCAAAACAAAATGATATATCTTTTGGGTCACATCTTGTTTACCATAAATAGCTTACTAAACAGGATAAATATTGGATGCACTGTAACTTTGATGATATATTGGCTGCTTTGTATTAATCTATGACATGAGCTTAACTATTTTGCCAATGAGATGACACATTCATTTGTATAAATCATTACTTACTTTTTGGGAAAATTAGAAAACAAGAATAATTTGGCCCCCTCTGTTTTTGGCCAGGGTTGAGTGGGGGCCAATCGCCCCCATAGCCCCCTTCCCCCGCCCTGGTCCAACACCTATGATATGACTAACACCAAATAATAGGTATTTAAAAATAGCAATAGCTGACAGGTAGCTATCATAAAAAATAAATCAAAACACTCACTGGATATTTCTTAGACTTCCTTCTTCTTCGCAAGTTGGATTGGTGCATCCAACTAGAACCTTCCAATGGATTCTCACTGTAAACTCGTTTGAGGAACTGATCATGATCTTCCCATTCACTCGACGGGCTACCAACACAAATAAAATGGTAAAGTTAGTTGGAAAAAAAAATTTGTCAGACTGATCCAAGGTTAAACTCCAAACAAATGAAATGCAGGTGTTTTTGATTTTTAACAATATAGTCCTTAACTATCCCATTGGAAAGTAAAGCTTCTTTAAAATTAAATTGACTAAACATGAAATTTTCAGTTAAAATCAAATCACATTTTTGGACTTTTGCAAAAATCTTCAAGTCGAGTTCGGACAACTAAAAATTGACTAACTCGAATTTTTGACTAATTGCACATCCTTAATAATTGTGTATTTTTAATCTCAAAAGCATTATTAATATAAATAAATTTAAAAACTGGATTTTGAGATTGATTAAAAAATTTCCTAAGTAAGAATTTCATGGTGTGAATTCTAAAAGCTCCTTGCATCAACATATTTAAACTAGAGATGAGAGCCTTGAATCCTTAAGGATATTTGAGATTCGAGGAAATTTTTGATTTGTCATCATCATCATCATCATCATCAACTGTTTCCAGCCTGTGTCTGAATCAGTTTAGTAAAATGTCTCCATCTTCCTCTACAAAGTATGCCCTGTACAAGACTTCCTTACACTTCAAAGGCACTTCTTCTCTATAACAGGTCTCTTACACACCTATAGAACATTCAACTCTCCCCGCTGACCTCTTCTCATTTAATATTCTCTACTTCCACCCTTCTCCTCAATCATGCTTCAAAATTTCTTATTCAAGACTCAAATCTTGAACTTTTTTTTTCTCTTCAAGTGAAATTTGTTTTAAAGCTGTGATAATGCTTATTGGTAGTTAAGAACCAACTATAACAAATGGGTATTTCGTAGGGGTGGTCAGACACCCGAAATTTCGGGCAATAAATCATTCATCTAAAAATCCTGGAATATCGGGCGACTATTTTTTATGCCCATATTTCGATCAGGCATCTCAAGAACTTGTTTTAAGTATATGATAGCATGTTAGCACTAACCTCCAATTAAAACTTTGAAAAAGATAGTGTTTAACTGATATTCATAGTTAAAATATTTCAATTCAACTAATATTAAAGAAAGGTAAGAATTTTTTTTTAAATTTATTTGTAAATTATTGTGTTTGCTTTCAATAAAACTACAATAGCATTTATCACAGGTTTCAAGTTTACTACATAGCTAAATCAAGATTCCTACGATTTAATTTTCTCTATCAATGCCAACAACATAACAAATTCAACATTTTCACATTGAGATTTTTAGGCCCTATGCTTGCAAAAACTTAACTCAAATCAGTTTTATTTACATTACTTTAATTAATTATTATTAGCTAGATTTGTTAAGATATAGATAGAAAAGTACACATCAAATGAACATTGAATTTGAAACTGCCCTTTTGCTTCAATTAACACAATTTCGATATATGTATGTTCCAAGTTTCATGCAGACTGTATCATTTCAGTTTTTTTAGATATTTATTTGCAATTAAGTAGTTGCTCAAACCTTTAATTTTGAAATACTTAACTATTCCTACCACCCAAATGGCAAACAAACAGATATTTTCAAATGCTGGAAATGTGTGTATTATCCAGAGGGAGCAAGTGCTCTAAGAAAATGTAGAGGAACTGGTTATGCTTCAATAGAACTTACACAAAGCAAAGTGAAGTCTGCTCTATTATTATTATTATTATTATTATTATTATTATTATTATTATTATTATCACCGCGTCTTACTACCCGTTCGGGTTATACACACTTAGCTAATATGTAATGGTGGGATGATTGCGAGATGAAATAGAGGACCTACAGTTTAACGTGAGATCCAAACCACGGTGGAGGCCTGGCATTACCCACATTTACAAGTAATCAGATAAATCTGTGCCGGGACCGAGGATTGAACCCCGGCCGCCAGTGCTCTAGTATTATAAATAATTCTTGAGCAAAAACTGACAGTTTTATTAATTTTTTGATCAAATGTGACTGTTTTAACTTGTAATTTGAAATTTAATAGGCCTGTGACAAAGTTGTTTCTATCGTTTTTTAAATTAAATTAGACTGTTAAACTTATAATTTGAAATTTTATAGACCTGTGACAAAATTGTTTGCAAAATCAGATGACATTTCAAATCTGCCGTGCCCAAGTATAATTTTGTAATGTCCGCTAGAGCCCGCCCATTACAAATATTTGCTGCCCATCAGCCTCCCTAGAATTTCGTGCATTATTTAAAAGCCATGTTTTTCATTATTTTGCACTAAAAATTGTTATCCTGGATTACATCCATTCACAGATAAATATTACCATCAATCTATACTTATAAAATAACATGTCCTGATTGATTGATTGACTGACTGACTGATTCATCATCGCCGAGCGCAAACTATCAAGGCTACAAGCATGAAATTTGGACTGTATATTCATTTTGTTATGTAGGCACCCATTAAGAAAGGATTTTAGAAAATTCCACCCCAAAGGGGTCAAAATAGGGGATGATAATATGTATGAAAGTCCGTCATTTTGAAAGTTACATGAATAAAATTTTGTATTTCGGTTATTGACGTAAAACAAATAAATACGTGTTTCAGGAATTTTGGAAATTTTATTTAATAAGGGATGAAAAAGGGGGTGAAAGTTTGTATCGGACTGACTGACTGATTCATCATCGCCGAGCGCAAACTATCAAGGCTACAAGCATGAAATTCGGACTGTATATTCATTTTGTTATGTAGGCACCCACTAGGAAAGGATTTTAGAAAATTCCACCCCAAAGGGGTCAAAATAGGGGATGATAATATGTATGATAATATGTATGAAAGTCAGTCATTTTGAAAGTTACATAAACAAAATTTTGTATTTCGGTTATTGACGTAAAACAAATAAATACGTGTTTCAGGAATTTTGGAAATTTTATTTAATAAGGGATGAAAAAGGGGGTGAAAGTTTCTATCGGACTTGCATTATTTTTGATCTGAGGTCAAGTTATGGTCATCAACGTAACGTAATATTTTAAATTAATCTGTAAATACATATGTATATTTTCGTATTTGTATATAATCAACTTCCACGCGAGCAAAGCCGCGGGCAACAGCTATCTAGTTACTTATATGTGACTAGGTAATCCCAAAATAAAAGTGACTGAAGTTTATTCTACCCATCTAATTAACAAAAGGTAAGGTTAATTTAAATTTAATAAACTGATATCAATATAGTAAACAATAATGCTAACGTGACATTGATAGATGTTCCTTAACAGTAACTTTTTAATATACTTATTTCCTGAAAAAGTCAGGGAATAACTTCCCCCTACCGAGTTCCGTGAACATCTAATTTCCCAATTTTTTTCCCCCATTAGTTATAGGACCCGCACATGTCTAGCTTTTTCATTTTCATAACTATAAATCTAATCAGAGGTAAAGCAAAGCCATAAGAGAACCCTAACAGTACCTGGATGATTTGAAGTTATTGCCCAAAGTGCTGGATGAAGCACTCTGTGCTGACATTTGTGGACTTCTTTCTCCTTCAACTGGGAACATGCTCTCCCCCAACTAGAGAAATACACAAAATGACCGTAATTACAAGAATTATATAAAAACTTGACATGTCCAGATTGTGCATGTTACAAACCCCCTATTTCATCCTGATTTAACACAAAATACATGTGTATCTATCTATTTATAAGGAACAGTAAAGATCACTTACACTTCAAACAATAATTTGATGAAATTTTGAATATGGTTGAACAAAAGATTTTATATGCACAAGCGCCACAAATAAATATTTTTCGATACCTTGATACAACTTACATAAAAAAGTGGTGACTTCCGGCACCATACAAACTGCTAGACAAGCTATAAAAAAATATTTGGAAGGCTGGGTGGGTCAAGTGGCCGACACGACTTGGACCAACTGCTAGACAAGCTCAAGTATAGGAGTACAAAGTGATAGACAACCAAGCGGTCGACACGAGAGAACAAATCTGTAAAAAGACCAACTGCTAGACACGCAGAAACGACATGGACCAAGTGATCGACACGAGCTGGACCATGTGATAGACAAGCTCCCATATAAGAGGACAAAGTGATAGACAGCCAAGCGGTCGACACGAGAGGACCAACTGCTCGACAAACACCAGATGAATCCAGTTAAGAGTGGCTCAAGTGACAGACAAGTTATTTCAAAACTAACAACGTGGTAAACATGGGCTTAGAAAGTTGGGTATAAGGATGGTCTGGATCCTCCTAGAAATTGCTGTCCTCCCGACACCCTAGATTTAACTAGCCCAAAAAGGGTGAGGTCCCCTTATATGTGTATAAACTTAAACTATTGTGTTTTTAATTTTAATAATTTACTTACACATTGCACTCTTCAAAACATATTTTCTAACACGGGTTTAGTTATAATTTCGAATAAATAATAGGTTTTGATACATACAATATGGTATCTGAAAATAAAGAATGTTTCTCTGAATGAAACGAGTTATCGGATCTGAGGAACGGAGACAAACGTTTTGTTATAAATGGTAAAATCATACTTTAAGAACTAACAGGATGAAATAAAATTTTATATAAAAGAGCAACTGCCAGAAACTAAGTTGGTAGCTTATGATCAGGGTTCGATTCTGCCAGGTACAGTGGGGTGATTTTTCTTAAAAGGTTTTCCACCCTGCCACCACGCAAATTCAGGTGCACTATATATAAATTTAATCTTCCTCATTCTCAACACATTAACGTAATTAGTAAATACGCGTATAACTCAAACAGGTGGTAAAGACACAGTGCTACAAAAAAAATTCTAATTGCACTAATGGATTAAAGAAGAAATGTTGTTATTATAGGATATGTGCTCTCATTTGCATGTAGGGAGAATGTAAACCATTAATGAAATATCACCCTCCATACACCCGGCTGGATTTGAAGCCTGATATTCCCGTCATTGACAGTCCAGTCTATTTTGAGAATGACGCTTAGACCATCAACCATCGAAGCTAAGAATATTTTGTTGATGTTGCGTTAGCACCAGGTTTATTAATATGTTAAAATAAGGAGCTAAGTTAAGATGAAATAATCCCGCATTAGTGTAAAAGTTAGATGTAAAAATCACAAGGGTGGTAACTATCAGCCCAATCCACTCAGTCGGAATGATTACTCTTATTCAAGCTACTCTAAAACTGGTCTAGGGGTAAGGTGTCAGACTTCTATGCTGGCGGCCGGGGTTCAATCCTCGGTCCCGGCAAAGATTTATCTGATTACCAAACCCTTCCTTCACCTCTGACAAGACATCTTGTGAATGTGGGGAATGCCAGGCCTCCACCGTGGTTCGGATTCCACGTTAAACTGTAGGTCCTCCATTTCATCTCACAATCACCCTACCATTACACATTAGCGTAAGTGCGTATAACCCGAATGGGTAGTAAGACGCGGTGCTAATAATAATAATACTCTAAAACCTTATTAGACCGTATGACAAACAGCGTTATTTAGGAGGTAAAACAACACTTACACCTAGCATAGTGTTATTTAGGAGGTCAGACAATACTTAGACCTAGCAAACAGTGTTATTTAGGAGGTAAAACAACACTTACACCTAGCAAACAGTGAGGTCAGACAATACTTAGACCTATCAAACAGTGTTATTTAGGAGGTCAGACAATACTTAGACCTATCAAACAGTGTTATTTAGGAGGTCAAACAATACTTACACCTAGCAAACAGTGTTATTTAGGAGGTCAGACAATACTTAGACCTATCAAACAGTGTTATTTAGGAGGTCAAACAATACTTACACCTAGCAAACAGTGTTATTTAGGAGGTCAGACAATACTTACACCTAGCAAACAGTGTTATTTAGGTTAGACAATACTTAGACCTAGCAAACAGTGTTATTTAGGAGGTCAAACAATACTTACACCTAGCAAACAGTGTTATTTAGGAGGTCAAACAATACTTACACCTAGCAAAAAGTGTTATTATTAAGGAAGTCAAACAATACTTTACACCTAGCATAAAGTGTTATTTAGGAGGTCAAATATACTTACACCTAGCACAGTATTATTTAGGAGGTCAAACAATACTTACACCTTGCATACAGTGTTATTTAGGAGGTTAAACCATACTTACACTACTTGATATATGTTTGTAGGGTTTGCTAAAGTAAGAATGTAGGTGAAAATAACTTGAAATCAAGGACAAGCGTGTATTGAATTAACTGTTCTGTCACTTAGCCCACTCTTAACTGGATGATATCAAAGTTTGTCGAGCAGTTGGTCCTCTCGTGTCGATCGCTTGGTTGTCTATCACTTTGTACTCCTATACATGAGCTTGTCTAGCAGTTGGTCCAAGTCGTGTCGGCCACTTGACCCACCCAGCCTTCCAAATAATTGTTTTCATTTTGTCTACCGGTTGGTTGTCTATCACATGGTCCAGCTCGTGTCGATCACTTGGTTCGTGTCGTTTCTTCGTGTCTAGCAGTTTGCTGTCGACCACTTTGTTGTCTATCACTTTGCCTGCTCCCGTGACTTCCCAATGAAGGTAGTTTATAAAACAAATATTCTGTTGAGTCATTGTTCTATAAGTGTGTATTGTATCCCGGATTTGCCGGCGGTCAGAATATTATGTAGGAATGTGCACATCTTAATCTCAAAATTATCATATTCATAAATATTAATACTCACCCTAATGCTATTCGAGTCATCCAAGAAAGATCCAACGTCTCGTAGAGGCACTACAGGGTATCGATGGCCAACATCAATGTCACCCAGCAATCTGCGTCCACATGGGGTTTTCATGAGCCTCATTGGTGTAGTAGGACAGTTGGTCCTTTCCTCTGATAAAGAGTTAGTTGCCCCCTCACCATTGGCGGGCAATGAGGCTTTGGGCTGTGACCCGGATGAGGGACGCTCATCCAAATGAGTGGCAGATGACACGGCAACAGACATGACTCTGAGAGAGTTGGCAAGGTTGATAGTAGCTCCCAGAGAATTTGTCAAGGATAGACGTTGTAGCGACACTGAAGGGTCTGCGGCAGTAATAGTGTGCAATTTAGGGACCGTCAAATACATCTTTCTAGTCTTTAAGAACTTTGGAAACACCCAGTTTTACACATGTATTCCATATAAATTACACAGGTTGTTTGATTCAAATTTTATTTTTGTCGACATTGGAATAAATTTCAAATCTTTGCATATGATTAAAATTTAGGGGTGTGTGTAATAGGCATGTTTCACTTCGAGTACCTTTTTTTTTAGTAGTATTATAGAGCATTATTTGTACAAGAAATATTTCAAGTTGAATTTTTGTAAAAGATCCATGAATAAACAATAAATAAGTTCAAACCTATTTTTTTAAGATTTTTTTATGAAAAAAAAATATAATCACACAAATTCAAATTTTTAAATGAATTTACTATCACATATAGAGTTTCTTAGTTAGACAAAAGTAAATATTGGGGGACTCTAATTGCTATAAAATTATATCTTGGGGTTGAAAAAAGAATAATCAAACAAAAAAAATTCAAGAAAAAGATAGAAAATTTCGAGTACTAGTGTGTCCAGCCAAACCATATTTTAAAAATTCACTGAGATTTACAGGTTTTACAGAGAAAATTTACAACTTTTTCAGTCAATTTTAATTACAAACATTATTATATCAAGATCACAGCTTGATGTATATTTTTATATACATAGGGCCTACACAAGCTGAAATTGTGTCACTCTATAGAGGGGTTAAATAGTATCAGCCTAAAGCAATGGGCTGTTTGGTGGTATGATTTAAGTTGAGAGATTAAAAAGATTTTCTTACACCTGTACAATTTAAAATTGTTGAGACACATATTCTTTATCAGTTTCTTCTTCCTATAACATAATCAAATTATCATGCAAGTGCATATAACCATGTCTCAATGTTGGTTTAAGATGTGTGGTAGAAGGCTGAAAAGACAAAGAAATCACATATATGGACCTTGAGAATTAAGATCGTTATGCTTAACTGTGTTAAAAAAGATTTGTGGTGTGTATTAACCAGAAGAAAAACCTTATTTTGACTATTAGTGCAAATAAAAGTTGTGTATTTTCGTGAGCTTGTGAAAATTTAAGAAATTCAACCAAGTTCCCTGACTTGAGTTTGAGCAGCTACTAAAACACAACTTGAATCCGAATTTTCGAGTACAAGCAAACTCCTACTAAAATGGTCAAGTGTACATTTTAGTCATGTAACGCAGCACGGTGGTAAAACTTACTTTTTCAGCAAGTGCAGATATGTATCATATGGTTAATGTTTTGCTGGTCTCTCTTTTTAAATTTGTGATTTAAAGCCATGAAACTAAACATGGAATAGTATTTCCCAGCCCTTTTATATTGTCTGCCAAAGTACTTACTGTAAGATGCCAGAAAAGGTTGGTTCTTTGATAAAGAGTGCTTGGGAACACTAAAAACTGCAGCATTCACCTGAAACATTTGTAAACAATAGTGTTTTAAAACTGGTGTGATGGCTGGCTTGTTGTGAAGTGTGAATTTATCTTAAAACAATTAAAAAGTAACCGATTTGTAGTGTTTATCTGACATCATGAATTTTTTTTGTCCAATTGAAAAAAACAATTTAAGGAGTTGAGTCTCAAACTAAAATTTTCTCGAATCTTAAATCTTCTTAAGGATTCAAGGGCCTATCCCTTGATGATAATCCAAGTTGGAATTCGTAGATATTAAGAGAGTGCATGCTGCATAATGAAAGCTTATTCCAACATAAATCCAGCACAAACCTAACAACAGACCTAATACCATTCATTTACTACTTAATGTGGATTCAAGTATTTTAAAAAAAATTGTTAGTATCCTATGTTGTTAAAAATCTGTAAAATGATAGTCATACAAAATATATGGGAACAATAAAACGTGGTTATTAGATATGTGACTCATTTCTTGCTCTCCACACATCACCCTTGGGGAATAACTTCAAATAGGGCCTACACATTTGGGGAAATATTAGGGGTGTGTGAAAATTTAAAAATCAATTTCTGAATTAATTGTATTCAAACTTTGAATATTAAATTCTTAAATTTTGAATTATTTGCGTATTTTTAAATACTCAAATCCCAGCATTGGTCCATTTAATTTCAAAAGATTTTTTCCATGTATGTTAAGCAATTATTATTTGAAGTGATGCATATTTATTAAGTATGGGCCTCGAATCTTTATAATAATTAAGGATATTTGAGATTCAAAAAAAAATTGAATTTGAGACTCAATTTTTAAAAACTTTTTTTTTTCAAAGTGGAAAGTGTTTTAGAGTTCAAATATTGCTTATTGGTTGTTCAGGACCAATTATATTTATTAGAAGATGAATTCAACAATAAGGCACTAGACCAGTAATTTAACACTTAAATGAATGTATAAATATTATAATAATTAATGGATTACAAGAAATAATGATAACATTTAGTTACTAATTGTATTTTATATTATTCTGTTATATTTATATTTTCTCTTTTGTTCATAATTATTCCAAGATTCGGATTCGGATTTGAAATTTGAAGATAAATGGGAGGATCGGAGTCGAGATTCGAATTCGTAAAATAGTGATTTTGGCCCAACTCTAATATTTATTCAGGTTATTTTAAATATTCACATTACTTTATTTGTTCACTAAAACAAACAAAAATTATCTGTCAAGAAATTATCAAGAGATTTCAACTAGCTAGCTGTCATGTTGATTGTTTATTTTGTGTTAGCGCAATAGACATAGTACTCTTAGAATGTGCATCAAATATTCAGGGTGGGGCAGAACGTGTTGACACATTTACTAATACTATATCTTTACTTTTTAAATAATAAATACTTCAAACTAAAATAACAATAAAAGTTGAATTTTTTTTACATCCCCTTGAATTCATTTTTTATTATTATTAAATATTTGTGTATGAAAGAGCCATGCACTGTGTAACACTACCTACCTATAAAGGGCACCGTTATTGGTACATGCATGGCTCCTTCATACACAAATCTTTACATCGGACTACTAGAAGAACGCTTTTCCCAATCCTAGCCCATCAAACACTCTGTATGGCTATGCTACATTGACGTTTTCATGATCTGGCCTCACTCTGAATCATTCTTGGACATCTTTCTAGATAATTGCAACAATTGCAGCCTCTTAAAATTCACCCACAATAAATCACAGCATAGTCTCACCTTCCTTGATATGAATCTGTTCCCTGAAAACAACCAAATTCGCACCACAGCACATATAAAACCAACCAACCCAATAATACCTCCACTATTATAGCAGCCATCCTTCATGCACAAAAAGGTCTCTACCATTCAGTCTTGCCACTCGAGCCAATAGAATATGTTCAGAGCCCTATGATCTAGCTGAATAGTGTAAACAATTCTCCACAGTTTTCCGAGCTAGAGGTTACCCCGAGAATTTAATAGGCAACCAAATCTCCAGAGCATTCTCTAGAGATGACAATGACCCTTCCAAAAAAAAGTCAAGGACATCCTTCTAACAACACAATACCCTTCTTGTCCACACTGAATAAACACTATCCTTAAAAGTGGTTAAAAGTTCATTGTCAGTTTCACTCATACCAAAAACCTTCTTGGTCCATCCCCAAGAGGCACTTTCAAACAGCCGCCCAATCTCCACAGTATTCTAGTGTGAGCTAAACTTCCTGACCTCAAGAAAACCTAAAAATAAAAACCTACTACCAAAGGTTCAAACCCTTGTGGTAGCCCCTGTTGCAGTACATGTGAGTGGAATCCACCTACCAGCTACATCCTTCAACAGTAAAATTACCAAATTGGAATACTGGTTTAGGAGGGATAGCTAGCACACTTACCTTGGAATACAAAATTCCTGGTCATTACAATTGCAAAACAAATAACTTTCTAAAAGAGGAAACCAAAAACAAAACACAAAAGGGAGATAGTGAAAAATTATAAAGAATGATAAAACACACAGATAGGAACATGTAAAAGGTATATCATAAAGGACAAACACAGGAAAAGGACATTAATGCGAATATATAATATATATATCTATAAATAAAAACCTCTTTTCGCTTTATGAGGTAATTGTATTATATTTGGAAGAAGGTATAGGAAAGGTGAATATAAACATATAAAAGGGGACAAACACAATATGCAAAGACCTGGACTAGCCTTACCCATCCATGCTGGTACCCACAACCAGGACATTCAAATCTGCAACACCACCAAAATATTAAGAGAACTTCGCAAACAATGCAACAATTCTCAACTTATACAGTGGGAAGAAGCCCACCAATGGTTTAGGGGTTTGCAAAGGCCACTTTTTAAATGTGAAGCGAAGCTTGAAACTTGAGAGTTGAAAAAATCAAAGTCGAAGTTGAAGCTACCTAGGATTTTTGTTGTTGTCACTTAACGCTACTTTTAATTTTTAGATCAACAAATATTTTGCAAACTTTACATATGCATGTCTTTTTATCTGCATTTCTATGATAATAATTATAAATTAAATTCTGTTTTTATTTCCTACTTTCGGTATCAGCCATTTTGAAGAATAAAGGAAATGTGAAGAAACTATGAAAAACTTTTGTGTCAAAATGCACTTGTAAATTTGTCAGAGATAATTCCAAAGAGATATAATAGACTTAACATTAGACGCAAGTCGGATGATAGCACAACTAAAGTGCTTTCTCTGCTTCATACCAGTGACCATAATGTTAGTTCTTTATCTTTTATGTTGGCAATAGTGAATGTAATATATATTAACATTTACCTACCCGCTTTTGATCTATGCTTACTTTATGGTAGTTAAATTACTAGTCGGTGTTAAAATTCTGTTTAGCAACAATTTTAAAATTATCAAATATTGAAATGTGTAATATTTAGTAAGATAGAATTAAATCATTTGATAATTTATCGAAGATATATCCTTCCTTCAAAAATTTTCAAATATGCGAAGGTTATTGTAGATGTCAAAGTCTAAGTCAAAGGAGATTTGACCTTCAACTTCAACTTTTTGAAGCTTCGCACACCATTACAATGATTTAACAAATCAATTTTACAACTAGGTAATAGAAGATAGTTTCTTTCTTCCAAAATGATTAACCTTTATAAAAATAAATTATTTTATTAGTAATTTTCTATTTTTTTTCTATTATTTTTATTAGTACTTTTTATTAGCATTTTTTTATTTTTTACAATTTTTTTATTATTCCTTTTTTATATGAAATACATATTATTTTTATTTTATTACTATTATCTCTTTCAAATTAGGTATCACATATTTTTATTTAACTTATTATTTATAATGCTAACCATAGACAAAGCTCTAAGAAATGTATCTTTACTCCTAAAACAGTTGGCACAGTGTTTTTCTATGGTGTATTCCCTCTTATATTTTTTTTTATATATAGAGAGAGGCAACAGTGCCATAAAATTACTTAATTTGTGTTAATAGTGTTTAAATATGACTATTTCTACTATAGAATACAGAAGAAAGGATGGTGTCACCATTGTGCAGTGGATTCTTCCTACATATTTCCTCTTTCCTTTGATGGCTTTATTGATTAAATATACACTTATTAATTTATTTTTATTTATTTCTATCATTTTTCATTAGCATGAAAATGTATCCAAGCGAGACTAGAAAAGTGGAGGCTATGGGAATGAAGTTTATGAGGAGCATGTTTGTTGATACGAGGAGAAACTGGGTAAGGAATTAATTCATCTGGGAAAGAGTGGGTGTGGAGGGAGTTTGTGAGATAGTAAAGAAAGCAAGACTGAGATGTTATGGGCATGTAATGAGAATAGAGAAGGAGAGGATGCCACAGAAATGATGTAAATGAAGTATGTAAGACAGAAAAGGGGGCCAAAAAAGAGATGGGAGGAGCATATATCAGAAAGTGTGCAAGTGAGAGGAGAAGAATGGAATCAATCAAAGGAGACAGAATAGTAGAAGGATAGAGGAAGATGGAGGCATTTTACTCAACTGACCTGGTCACAGGCCAGAAACTGTTGATAATGAAAATGATGGTACAAGTGAGTAATACCAAGCTGCAAAGAGATTTTACTAACTATTTAAATTTTATTTGTATTCAATTCAAAAATTTCACTATCCAAATTTAAAAAAATTTTAATCAAAAAATCACTATTTGCACAACCTTAGAAAATATTTTAATCATAACTAAGGACTTACCGTTAAATCCTCAAAATCATCATCTTCCTCAATGAGGGGGGATACAATTGTAGGGTTAGTCAAGGTTGTCTCTTCTGTATCGGGAGAGTCCTCCGTCTCATCCTCAATATCCCCAGTTTGTGGAGTTTGCACCCGGTCGAGAGCATTGGTTGGATATGTGCGCCTTCTCAATACTGCACATACATCATATTTATCCAAATAATATTTGGCCCATTCACCTTTAGAACCGATTTACTCCCCTTATAAGCTATCAATAGGGGTTGCACATTCATGTTTGAGACTGTATATTTAAAGCCTGGTTGGGACAAAGGCGGATGAGATATAAATAATTCATAGTTAACTATAAACACAATTCAAGGAATTGATAGCACTTAACTTGTGTTTGTAAACTTAAATAATAAACAAAAATCTTAAGATATAAGAAAAAATAGCTCAACGATAATAAAAGCAAAACACCTAATTATTTGTAGTACATCATAAAATACCCCATTTGTTACACTTTTGTAAGCCTAATTTTTTATTGAAGCTCCCACATGAGTATCAGATCCCAGAGTCAACCACAGTTGTGTCTAGTTTAAAGTAGAGAGACGATATTAAATTTGATTAAGAAAATAATGTATTTTTTATCGATAGGAAAAGTCACATTCTTACAGCTTGTCAGTCAGTAATTCTTGTTTAGTATATAATTTTAAGACTATAAGATAGCTAAATTAAATTAACGCATGTTCATGTTAATAACAAATCACTTACCATTGGAAGTATGAAGACAGACATTGTCTCTAGACTCTTGCGTGAACTGGCTCATCAGAGGCAATGAAAGATTCACTCGCTGGAGTCTTACCTTCGGCTTATAGATCGTGTAGCCACTCACCATAGGTTTCACTTGCTGTGTGTCTAAACAAAGGAAAGATTCCTTATGGGGAATTTTCCTAGTCTTTGGCAAAGCTGCTCGTACAGATAGAGTACCTAGCTTTGACTCTTGAATTTGCTGTAATAACGGTTGCTTTCCCACAAATATTTTTTGGATTAGTGTTAGTACATATATATTAAATTTTCACAGATTAAATAGTTAAAATAATTTGTTGATAAACAAAAAAAAATTATTAAGGATAGGTCCTTCACATCCTCAAATTAATAAGTGGATTTGAAAAAATTTTGGATGAGATATTCTTTTACTTGTTTTAAGCTAGAAAATAATTTACTTTAGTGTGCATATTTATACAACTTTAAACATAAAGTATTGTTTGAATATGTTTTATTACAAAAAAATTTAAAATATTTTGTTTTGAACCGATTAACTAAGTTACTATTTTAATTCGACTTAATTTATTTATTTTTATTGAATGGGAACTCGACCATTTTAATTCATGTTATATTGTAATAACTTTATTAATTTATTGAATGTCAATAATTTTTATAAGATTTGTTTGATTTATTTCTTCTTTGGTTATCATATATTAAGAAGATTATATATACGATGATAATTTTATTTTATTTGTTTTAGTGTTTGTTTTGTCAATAGTGTTTATAATTATTAGTGCTAATTCAATTAAAATTACTAAAAACTAGGGTGGGGTGGCTTAGGGCTATATAATTTAATTTACTAAAGGTTTTGTCAGGAAAAACACAAGAGCATTAGGTGAATGTGGTTGGAATGAGACATCTAAGACCTGTATGTGGAAAAACTCGTACGACAGAGTCAGTAATGAATGGGTGCTGAATGAGTATGATTTGAAAGGGAATCCAATGGATCAATGTGAAAGAAGTGTTTTACGTTGGTTTGGACATGTTGAAAGGATGAGTGTGGATCAATTGACAAAGCAAATATATGAAAGTGGATGAGTGTTGATCAATTGACAAAGCAAATATATGAAAGTGGATGAGTGTTGATCAATTGACAAAGCAAATATATGAAAGTGGATGAGTGTGGATCAATTGACAAAGCAAATATATGAAGGTAGAGTGTGTGGATCAAGAGGAACAGGTAGACCATGTGAGTCGTGGCTAAATGTTGTAGACAAATAAATGGAGTTGTTTTTTTTTAGCTAAATGCACAGTTTCTTGCCTATATCATAAGGGAACGGCATAATTATGTATGTATTCATTTTTCTTATGAAATGTAATATGTATAATACATAGCTGCATGGACTGATCAAAATTGTCCAATAATGTATATTTAAACTGGCAATAATTTTATTGGCAAAGCAGGATTTTTTTTTAAAGAGGGGTCCAAGCTTATCCATTTTCAAAGCAAAGCCAAAGTCCTTGAAGTTTTTCTTACCATAATGAATAGATTTGATAACATAAAACTGTATAGTTAATTAATTATTGTACATATAATTATGTTACATAGACACAAATGTGGTGACTTTTATTTTATTTTATTTCACTTGTTATACCTTATACATTTTACCATGAAACCTTTAAGAACCCTTTTTTTTGTGTTAAATTATTTTAACAAATTGAACACAGCAGAATTTGATGTAAGAAAGTGTACTACAAATTTCTCAGATTATGAAAAAAATTCAAGGCTTAATGATTTGAATTTTTTTCATTAAAGATTAAAAAAAAAAAGTATTATTTATTTATTTATTCAACTTTCTTTTATCTAGTGTGCTGATAAGTGTTCCATCCTAATATAATTTCAGTTCAAACTCAGTGAGAATTTATTAGCCACTTAAGTGAACATGGGAAATGTGCCTTAAAATTCTATATTAAGGCTCTGCCTACCCTCTCTGGCGGTGTGTTGAGCTTTCAGCTCTCAAAAAGATGGTGTTGCTAACATTATACAAACTGGTGAATTCCAGCCATCAGGTTGGCAGCATTACTAGTTTGTTTAAACAATTGGGAGACTGGCTGACCTGTAATCAGTCAAGGCCACAAGCAAACTTTTCCTAGAACTGATAGAGATAAGAAGAAGTGTAGTGCCCAGTAAAGTGTGTATGAGACCAAGTTGGACTAAGCAGGGTGGAGATAAAACGTCAAGATACAATCATACTCTCGAGCAGAAAAATTAGCCTAGCAATCCTAGCCAGCTAGATGCTCCTCTCTGGGGTTCAAATCCCTGCTGAGGGTATTTAGGGAAGATCTTATTCAATTGTTTCCTTCTACTCTCCCACACAAATGTGGGTACATTTCCTTAATTAATTCTGCCGGTTGGTATTAACTAATTACGCCATTGGGTTAGGTATGAATATGTTTCAATTTAGAGAAAGTGTACCCACATTCGCGTGGAGAGAGAGTGGGAAAATATTTAGGAAATATCATCTGATCATGATTGAGCCATGATCTCCCAGTCATCGACAAACTAGTATATTGCAAGAGTGACGCCTTAGACCATGTGGCCACTAAAGTGGGATATTACCAATCCTCCTGTCTATAAAATAACTAAGTGACTAAAATAGCATGACTTACCAAATCTTTAAAAATTACGTAACTAGAGAGGTGGGAGGGAGCTTACGAAAATTCTTCTGATCACCCACGTGAGGGAGGGAAGGAGGATCTAAAATCATGTAAAAAAAAGCCTTACGTAATTTAAGGATGGCCCCCTTGCAATAAAAACTATGGGCTATATATACTAGGCCTAACAGCCGGGTCATGTTACTGAGCAGTAGAAACAAACTCAGGTCATTGCTTTATAAATCACCTTTTTAAAAAAAATCTTGAATTTTTTTTTTTTCAAATGAATATCTGGGGAGGGTACTGATAAATAATACTGTATACTTATTTTTCAGAGAAAAAATTATTTAAGGTAAAATTACAGATAGCTCATTTTTGAAGATTTTGTCACTAACTATAATAAATAACCTATACGAGAGAGTATGTAGCTAAGATTTTGTCGCACCATTTATTTGAGTTTATTAGTAGGCAGGTAAAATAAAAAAAATGGGTGTGTGTACTTATGTACGCGCGTGAGAAGTTATACTTCTTTGGCATCATTAAAAAATAGTTTTTAATTGCATGCAAATAATTAATTACAATAAAATGATAAAAAGACTGGAAAAGGATAGTCAACACAGTCAATAAAGTTCAGTTTAAATTTGAAAAATTAAATAAATTAATATTTATTTTCTTACATTAAGTGTAACATAAATTCTCTCATTATTCGAATGTTATTTTTTCTTTATTTGTAAATATTAAATAACCAATAATAAATATTTAACAATAATAATTTAATAATATTTAGTATTAATTATGTTAAATAATAATATTTTAATTTATATCAATAAATAATACATACGGATAGTTAACCTCAATATATTGGAGCACTTGAAAAAGTCTATAAGCACAATTTTTTTCACTAATATTTATGAATAGTAAATAATATTAATCAAAATATTCAATTTGATCAGAGGCGATGAGCGTACCAACATGCGCGACTAACAGAGGTTCTATTTCTATTTTGTTGGTAGCTTTTTTTTTCCGAGACTTAATGAGCGGTTTAGCTTCAACCTGTTACTTTTGTGTTACAGTGATGCGCGCGCATCTTAAAATTTCACTCTCATCATTTTTTCATAACGCGCCTAAAGAAGTATAACTTCAAAAATAACTCAAATTTAATGTGCAAGTTTAGCCACTGTGCTTTGATTAATTTTTAAACTTTAAAGGCTAAAGAGGCAATAAAATATTTAAAAAAAAGTTTCATTTCGAAGACTAGAACAATTTTGACTAAAAATATATGTTATTTTTATTACTGATATCACCGCGTCATACTACCTGTTCATGTTATATGCATATATGATAATTAATTTGGTAGTAATGAGGAAGGAAGCATTTGAGAGGTTATCTACCAGCATTGTTTATGTAAAAAGATGGGGAAACAATTTAAGAAAAACTACCCTCAGTAGACCCGACCAGGATTTAAACCCCAAGCGCTCCGCTATCAGCAGGCCAATTTAACACTGGAGTGACGCCTTAGACCACTCGGACACTGAAGTGGGTATCTGTTATTCAATACGGCGTTTATAGTTTTCAAACATCTATAGGATTTACACAATTTTCCAGAAATAAATGTTTCTGGAAATAATTTTTCATCCTATTGGTAGATTGGTAATATCTCCATGGTGTCGGCCTGCAAGCAGGCTACAACAATCAAGAGGCTGCAGTATGTTGGCGAAGATAGTAAATTGGCTCCATGTGGTCATCACAACGAGCCCTCCAGCCTTCTATCTTAGTTTTTAAACTGAAGCGCTACTTATTCATTCAAGTAGCTCCTCATTTGTACTCATGAGGTTGATTTTGGTTCCGTTTCAGACCCACTGCTTTGCAGACAGAAATGGAAGCACTGGGGATAGAACCCGGGACTTCGGGATCTGACACCAGTAAATCTGACACTATACCACAGAGGCGGTCAGTATCAACTACTTACTAACTTTGTGACATAGGGAACACAAAAGTTCATTAACTTTAATGGTTTTAAATATATTTTACTTATCATCGACTCCATATTGTAGTCAAGAATGCTAAAGTACTATGACTGCACAATGATTGCGTAAATTAATCAGCTCTAGTAACTTTGCTGGTTAGATTCCCTGTAAGGTTGAAATTACTTAGTAATAGTGTGATACGAACTCGGCCAAGGCACAAGAGATTTTAAACATTCTATAAGTGTGTTACAAAGTGTTAGTAACATTTACTTTCAGCTAAGAGCTTTTTTAGAAAAAGTACTTGAAACATCAGAATAATCTTTTTAAAAAACATGATGGTTGTAGTAAGGAAGCAGATATAAATTGATTAAAGAATTCAATATAATTCAATAATTGATGAAACAATAGATTATTAAAGTGAACCATAAATAAGTTTATAAAATGTCAGTGTGATTTAGTAAAAGTGAATAATATTAAATTTCTATATAACTTAGATAAAAAACATTGAGAATGTGAGTCAGGTACAACACATAACATTAAAATATAACACATTAAAAGATTGACATGAATTAATATACTGGAAAAACGTTAAACTTGTTATAATTTTGAATGAAAATATTATTAATATTGAGTAATTATAATAAGATTAACTGTAATAATGACAATAGATAATGTAGTAAAAAAATTTTAAGAAATAAATTTTATTGAATTCTAAATTCAGCTAAGTAATACGAAATAAGAAATAAATTTTATTGAATTCTAAATTCAGCTAAGGAATTTAGAATTCAATAAAATTTATTTCTTATAATTTGTTTTATTACATTATCTATTGTCATTATTACAGTTAATCTTATTATAATTACTCAATCTTAATAATATTTTCATTCAAAATTATACCAAGTTTAACGTTTTTCCAGTATATGAATTCATGTCAATTTTTTAATGTGTTATATTTTAATGTTTGTGTTTACCTGACTCAAATTTCAATGTCTTTTTACTCAATGTTTTTTATCTAAGTTGTATAGAAATTTAATATTATTCACTTTTACTAAATCACACTGACATTTTATAAACTTATTTTATGGTTCACTGTTAATAATCTATTGTTTCATCAATTATTGAATTATATTGAATTCTTTAATCAATCAGAATAATCGTTACATTGTTATATAGAAATATTTATTTGTATCTTAATTTTGATATTATTTGTACAGTAAATAAAATAGTATTGCTACTTATCTGTTGTCTTAAATTAGATACAGATAGCCTAAACACCAGTAATATGCATATCATTAAAAAAACTTACCCTACATGACAATCAGTTAAATAATCAATTTTATCTTTGAGTTTCTTTGTGTGCCCTTTCTTCCATCACCCATGCTTCACAAACTTGTTATTCACAAGGTTATAAAATAATATTATTTAAATACTTTTCCACCTCAAAATTTATACAATCCATTGGATCTTGTTCGAAAGCAAAAAAAAAAAGTCACATTTTGTTAATTATATAAAAAGTAATCACCGTGGGTACTTATTGTTCGGGATTCAGTACATTTCTTCTGAAACGAAACGCACAAACTGTGATAATGCAACAGATTCAAATTAAAAGTAATCACATTTAACAAGCTAATAAAATTAACATGTTCACACTTTGACCACCAAAAAATTCACTCATTAATTTTTTGAAAAATAACTTATTACAAAATCCAATTAGTCAAATCCTAGGCCATAAAATAAACATAGTAGATAAAAATATATTGAGAACGTCTCCAAAATTAAATTTAGACCCTATTTTATTTAAAATAACTATGTTTATTTTTATTTATTATAATAGTGGATTAAAAATTCAATGTACAGTAGTTTTCATATACTCTGAATATTAATACTTATTATTACAACGTGTAATGCTCAAGAATGAGAAAACCCGGAATGAATGTAGGATACTAGTGAAGAATTTTACATGTTTTACTGCCTCAGGTAAATAAGGCTAATGTCATAAAACTTTGTATATGGAGAAGCATGTGGTTTTTTCTTTGAAAATAATGTATCACTAGAGTAATACTCTCATTGAAGTAAGTAGGGACCAACTATATTTATTCACACAGCAGCTAGCACTTTGTGAGTATTTTAGTTACTTAATATAGATGTTTATATTTAACTATGCAAATTTTCATAATTGGACATTGGCCCTTCTTATCCCAATGCACATGGTATTAATGTTTCTTTAACTCAATGTCACAGAGATTAATCACCCTCCCCTGCCGCCTGGATTCTGATACAGCAGGTTAGCCAACGCTTGCAAAACGATACTAGCTTGTAAATGGGTAACGATCATACTAACGATCAAACTAACTGCACCTATTATAACTAAGATAACTATTTGTAGAAGGAAAGGTTGTATTTAAAACTATGTATTTTGACTAGAGTGTCAACTTCGGAGTCGTTAGAGCTCAATATCATTGTGATTATTGAAGCTAACCCAAATTTAAAAAGAAAAAGAAATTATTCATTAAATAATATGTTATAAACAAACACTCTAGCTTAATTGTACAAACAAAATAAATAAATTGATTAATAATTTTTGTTTTTCCATTTAAAATGCATTGAAATGGAAACATTTTAACAAAAATATTTCAATAACTATTTTTAGCATGGTTTGAAAATTCCATAAGAATTATAAAAGATGCCCAGATATGTTACTAAAATAGATAAAAAAAACAATGTTGGATTATCAATTTTTTTTTTTGTGTTTAAAATTGTGCATTTATGGGTAGGCTCAGCCTTAATGTGGATCCATAATAAAACTCCATGGTGTCAGCCCACAATCGAGTCATACCAACAGTGCGACCACCGTCTGTTGACAAAGAGAGTGCAAACTTCTTGGAATAAAGGGTGTCATGTGGTTGGAGCAACAAACCCTCTGGTTGTTAATCTCAGTTTTCTATACTGGAGTCACTACTTTTTTATTCAAGTAGCTCTTCATTTGTCTTCACTAGGCTTAGTTGACACTTGTATATACTTTGTATACGTTTATTTCCTATAGCAACTTAAAATAGTGTTTTCCCAAATTAAAATTGAAGAATTGGACACAAAGATAAAATTAATATTAATTGTACAGTATAGTCTTGGAAACTTGACCTAATGTGGACTGAGACGGTGTTGAGTTATTGAAATGTCGAGTTTTACAGATGAACTTGCATAAGATGCATGTTTACTAAACAAAGATGAATCACATTACAGTAGCAGTAATATACGTACAGTACAATATATTACATATTAATATAATGGTATATATATATATATAACAAGTAATATACAGAAATGCAGTACAGTACTGTAAGTACATAATATTGTATTGATTTGAATAACATGTTAATGAATTGGAAAACTAACAAACACAGCACTTGTAAAAACACCAGAGCACACTGTTCCACTCAAGTTACACAAACTAAGAGGTTATACAGTTGAATGACCTTGGATTGTGAGGACTGGCACCAACAACTGAGTGCACGTGCATGTGTTGAGTTATTGAGTGTCGAGTTTCCGAGACTCTACTGTAGCTATGATTTGAATTTTAAAAAGTGTGAATAGATAATCTCAAGCACTGCAAGTATTAAGGGTGTGTGTGAAGTAAGCCAAAATCGAACATATAAAGTATTCTCAAAACCAAATTGATGTTCGTTTTTTTTCTTTCTTTTTTTGTGCCTGAAAAAATATTATATTGTTGCTATTTATATAACTTTATGCACTAAAATCATTTGAAAACATTTTTATTCCACAATTGTTTGAAAAAATTAATTTTGATCTGATGAATCAAGTCTATCACAAAATTCCATTCAATTACTTCAGATGTTTTTATACATGAATATTGATTTGAAATGTATACAAGAGCTCAGAATGGTAATAAGTGACCATAAATTGAGTATTTTGGCTGACAATATTTTTATTGGCGAAGCTTTGTAATTTTCAAAGCAGAAATTTTATTTCAGAGCGAAATTGTAGTTGATATTAATTTTGAAGCCAAGATGAATTTTTGAAGCTTCTCACATCCTTAGCAAGTATCCTATTTTAAATAAGGGCCTACCTTTGGAGTTTCCTGACTGCCCATCTGGCAGAACAATGGTGGTGGTGGGATTTGGTAACTTAGTGGTGTGATGTGTTGAATGAGCTGAAATAAATGTTATGAAATATTATCATTTGAATAGGATTCAAAATAAATAAATAAAGTACTTTTCAGTAGCTACAATATTAAACATTAAAATAATTTTTAAAACCCTAATGCTACATTTTGGTGGCCAGGAACCCACATAATTATAGGACAAACTCATCAACCAGGCCCCAAACCATTGATTTAGCACTCAACAGAATGTATGAATGTTATAATGGATCAATTATAAGATTTTTTTTTTTTTTTTTACATTTCGTTACTATATGTGTTTTCTATGTTTCCATTATATTTATATCTCCTCTAAGGTTCATAAAATAGTGGATTCAAACCAACTCTAACTATACAACATCCAATAGTGTCCTAACTATTGAAGTGTGTGGCCGAATAAGGGTCTTTGTTACAATTGGTAAGTTTTGAGAAAATACATTTTCAAACTTTTGAGCGTAGCAAAAGTCTGTGGCATCCAAGCAGGTTATATACAACCTTTTTTCCAGAGTATTATGAAAATACTTTAGTGCAATATTATTTCACCTGAAAATATTGCCTTCTGATAACTAACATTAAATAGGCACATTCAGGGTGCCAGGTTTAAATGAGAGAATGAATGAATGAATGAATGAGGTCAGGATGAAAACAAAGTCATACCTTTCTTACACATTCTAAATATTCTTTAACACAATACTATATTATGGTTTTTATTTTAACATCAGCAGATGAAAATATATGTTACACTAATGTGATCTCTTGTTTTCTCACCAAACTAAAATATTTTTAACAGCAAAAATAATCAATGATAATAATGATAATTAATTTTGGTTTTTTAAATGTACATAAAGTCAAATAAAATAATAGAGAATACCAAAATATTAATGTTCTGAGTCTGAAATAGTTAATATTGTCTCAGTTTGTTTAATCACTGGGCAGCAACAAAGAGAGATATTCACGTGTTCGCGATTTAATGGAAGCAATACAGTACCACAAAGTATGAAACTTTGTGTGTACAAATAAAGGAAACACGGTGGGACAATATGACATAGACTGCCTGGGGCACACAACATGATTACTGCACGAAGACCTTAATTTGAGAGCAAATACAGGCTGCGTTCTGTAGACAAACTAGTTTGTGCTGCCCTAGCTCACAGAAAATAACACAACTACCTTATTGGGTAAGAAGAGAACTTTATGTTGACCTCTTTTCGCCCCCAAAACTCAACATTTGTTTAAATGTAACAGACCCTTATTTGGTTGCACACTTCAATTAGCATGAAATATTAATTCAATTACCAGTTACAAACAAGATTTAGAGAACAAGGTTAACATATTAACTATCATAATTAATCAATATATTTGTTTGACTCAGATCATAGGTTCATAATATTAATTAAGTGGAAACTAACACCAAAACATAAGATACAAACTGAGGACTTTTAACGCTGTTGTTCATGCTTCAACCGATGAGATATCTATATTCATGTTTCAGAGCCAACTTGTAATTTTAATTTTATTTTAAGCACCGCATCTTACTAACTATTCAGGTTATATGCTTATGTACTAATTACACTAATGACTTTTAGGAATTATGTAGGTTACATTAATAGGAAGTGTACCCCCATTTTCATGGAGGTAGAGTTAAAAAACATTTAGGAAAAACAACCCTCAGTACATCCAACCGAGATTCGAACCTTGATCTACCCATCATCAGCAGTCCAGCCTACTGCAAGAGTAGCGTGTTAGGCCAATTATCAATATTTCTTATAATAATTTATTATTTTTAATAAAATTTGCTAAATTTGACTAGATACTAGTGATTAGGACTGTATTACCTATAAATAAAGGGCTTTTAAATGTAAACAATCTTCAATTCACAGAACAATTTAGGGGTTGCAAAGGGTAATTTTTTTACAACAAATATTTTTTATTCAAATAGTGAAAGTATAAGGAATTGTATAAGAATAATTTCAAATTTGAATAGTTAATAAAATATGGGTACAAATCGATATTACTTAAGTTTACTAGTAAATATCTTTTGAGCATAATTTTTAATAAAACCACGAGAAAGATTTTCTCAATTAAAACTAAAAACTTTCAATTGTAAAAAAAAATTAAAAAATTAAAGTAATTAGTTAATGTGTTTAAAAAAAGGACACCAAACAATGTATTAGACAGAGAAGATAACTTTCTAGGATGTTAAGTAATAAACTAAGTCTAAAATTAAACTTTTAAAACAGCTAGCATGGTGAAGGCTGCTGAAATTGCATAAAACCTCTTGACCAAAGGATGTTTTTATTTGATTTTAGTGAACTAATAAATTAATGTAAATATTAAAATAGCTTTGATAAATTATGCATCATTTCAAATAATCATGAATGATATATTAAAAAATATGTTGAAATCAAATGAATCAATTTAAAGTTTGAATATTAATAGTTAAGAAATTGATGTTTTTAAATATTCAAATTTTTTAATCTTCGCACACCCATAGAGAACATATCAAGTTTAAAGTTTACTAAGAAAATATTCGCTCTTGATAATATGTTCTTATTTTAAGTATGTAGCTGTTCTATTTCAACGACATATTACATTTCTCTCTTCATTTCTTCTTTCACTTTTCACACGTCCAACTTCTTAACACTTTCACAGTTACAAATTGTTTTGAATTTAAGAAATTATTATTTTTTCATATAAAGAGACACATACAAAAAACACAGTGAAATATATAATATGACTACATGCTTGAAGAATTTGAAAAGTGAAAGATGAAATTAAGAGAAAGAAGTGTGTTTGTTCCTATCTAGGCCTAACCTAGCTATCCTTTCAGGTTGACCTCCTTCGATATCACTTAATTTTCATCATTGTGCAGTGTTTCTACAATGTCTAACTATACATTTCCAAGCAATTAGTCAATAATTCATTCTATCATCATATTACTAACAATAGGCTTATTATATTGTACTAATGTGGATTGTCAAATTTTTTTTAAATGTATTCAAATTAAATTTGAAAATGGGGCTCATTCGCAGAAGTAAATAAACCCTTTAAGCCAAGAATCATAACCGATTTATTTAAGTCAATTGTCAGTCCAAAGCTCTACAAAAAAAAAAATTAGAGCCACACTTAACAAGCCCATATTTTTTACATCACACTATTTTGTTTTGACTGTGCCAGAGAAGCAGAAAATGAATTAAACACCCAGTTCAATGATTGTATGGTAAATCAAAATTACAGACGCATATACTAGTTTTTGCCCTGAAGTGACTTCAATAAAGGGTTGAAGTTCTTTTTCTATGCCCATTTTTATAACATTTGGAAACATTTCGTACAAACCATTTGTAATTTGGGTAAACAATAACTCTAACTTAGTGCTTAGTGATTTTGTCAGATGTATTTAAAATATTAGAAATTCCAAGTAAGAAATGTTTGAACCAACTTCATTTGTGTTATCAAACAGAGATGCATGACACTCTGGTCTATGTGGCTACATGACACACCAATGTGCCATGGCACATTTTTTATATAACATTGAATTTGTCCATATGGAAGTGAGAAGAAATAAAAAAAAATGACAATCATATGCTATCCAAGGTGGATTTTACTGCCATGGTAATCGAATAAATGCCAACTTAAAAAAAAAAAAGAGTGAGCATTGACTCGATGATTATTAAAAATAGTATTTTTAGAGCTAGGACGTTCAAATCTGAAAGAATATTTGATCTTAGAAAGGAAAAATAATCAAATTGTGAATTTGTTTTAAATCTTTACACAACATATTAACAATTCAGCCCAACACACTTGACTTGATCTCACCCCACTAAGCCATCCCTTTATAATGAATATATTTTGCATGAAAAAAAGTTACTATTTATATTTTCTATAACAACTTAAGAATTAATAAAGTAAAGTAACCTTCTTGGGTTTACAATAAATCAAAGATTTAGGGCAGTATGTAGGAACAATGCCAAAGTAAATGTAATGTCAAAGACTCAATTTGCTTGCTAGAGTGATTGAGCAGCTCTATTCCAAAAAATGATGCAATGAAGTTAGCGTCAGAGGTCTGGTCGAAGTCTGGTCCTGAGCAAGCTTCAGCCATACTTTGACAATAATCCAATGATCTTCCTCAATAGCGCATGGACTTATCAAGATGGCACATTTTTTAATATTGCTTTTTTTTTGTGACAGAATATAGCGGGCTTAGATTTTGATAAGCAAGCTACTCAATTAATATACATCTGTATAATATAACAAATCCAAATGAAAAGCCTATGAAATTATATACTGGTTAAACCACACTCATAATTTGGAAATCACCAGTAGTTAAAATTACTGGTTATTTCTTCACTGCCCTAGTTAAAACTCAGTTTTTATTAAAGTGGGGTCCTCAAACTCTTAAGGATATTTGATATTCGAGACTCAAATACTTTAATAAAATTTCTAATTTTTCAAGTGAATTTTGTTTTAGACCTTTGATACTGCTAATTTGTGGTTCAAAACTAACTATTATAACTATAGGAAGAACTTAACAACCAAGCCCCAAAACAATAGTTTAAAACTTAACTGAATGTATAAATGTTATAATGAATGGATTATAAGAAAGAATGTTAATATTTAGTTATTATTTGTATTTTCTATAATTTTATTATATATTTCCTCTTATGTTCATAAATTTTTTTCCAAGATTCAAATTTGGGCACAAATTGGAGATTTGGATTCGTAAAATAATGCATTAAACCCAACTCTAATTTTTAATTTTTTTTTATAAGCATTTGATTCTTGATCTGTTCCAATAACTAGATTCGCTTTTCAGCCATTTTAACAAATCAATGTTCATTCATAATGTTTTGTTAACTTGACAAGCAAAACCCTCATATGGAAAGCAGTGTATGTTTATTTCCCACTGGGGTGTGGAACCTCTGCTAGGATTTCATCACATGACTGCTAGCCAGGGCCTGGATTCACTAACGGGAGCAAGTCTGCTCCGGCGCAAGTATAGAAATGGTGCAACTTTGCGCCCAAGATGCTCCCCAAGATGCGCCTTATTTATTTGCGCCATTTCCGTATTCACTAAACAAGGTGCAAACTGGTGGCAGGAATAGGGTGACGTCATCATAAACGTCATCAATTGCTCTCTTTTCGACCAATCCTTGTGAAGAATTTACTTCCAAAGTCAAGGCTACTTTATTTTAAATCTGTAATGAAAACGACAGCATATACAAAGATTTTTAAACATTTTTCTCATAAACTAGCTATAAAATTAGAAGCGGCCTCTTTCCGGATGTTTTAGAAAACAATATTAGTACATTATTTTGTATTTATTAATATTATTAGTTTAAAGTTTAAGTTCCATTAATAAAACAATGTTTATAGAAACTTTAAAACTTATTTTAAAGTTATACTAGCTGCCATATTTAGTGACGAGATGTCTTTGGACTTTGGAATACAAACCTCTTTGGATCTAGACAAAGATTACACAGTTCGTAGTTTTGTTTTATAATAATGCAAGAAATGCCATTGCGTTGTTTTAATGTAAAAATCCAACAATAAAAGGTACGTAATTTTTTTGTTACCACTGTCTAAATTGAAACAAATTTTATGCTTGACATACGTTTTGTTATTTTAATTAATTCATTATTAATTGGAGTACAGTTATGTAACTAATTGTATTTTAAGCCAATACAATAATATGCCGCCATTTAAATTTATTGAAGTGACAATCATGATTTAATAG
Source organism: Timema cristinae (assembly GCA_039000515.1). Lineage (NCBI taxonomy): Eukaryota > Metazoa > Arthropoda > Insecta > Phasmatodea > Timematidae > Timema > Timema cristinae. The sequence continues at coordinate 29,454,226 of JBCFYV010000003.1, read as the reverse complement.
TTGCGCCTACTCTTGAGTGGTGGCAAATAAAAGGCGCAACTTTGCTCTCAAATTGCGCCTGCTCCTTTTAGTGAATAGGGATTTGGAAAATATTTGAAACTTGCGCTGGCGCAACTATTTGCTCCCGTTAGTGAATCCAGGCCCATATGTTCTAGAAAGACATGTTATAGACATGACTTGGATTTTCTTTGGCTTTACTCGTGCTTGACCGGTAAGTCAGTCGTGCTTAGCATCATTCTTCATAAGTAAAATTAAAATACGTGTTTCAGATTCATAAAATAGTGAAATCACACCACTCTTTAGTAATTTAACTTTAATGAAAAAAAAAGTTTGCAACCATTGTCATTACTTCTGATATGAATTCTGACTGACCTGATGGTTGAACAATGTCACGATTTGTGAGAACTTTTTTCTTCTTTATCTCATTGTGTATGGTGGTCATGCAGCTGACGAGGGAGCTAAGTAATGGTAGACATTCATTCGCCTTCTTCTCAATTACCTCCAATATCATCTAGTAACCAAAAGACGGTGTCAATGTTAGCTAAAGTATTTTTCTTAAGATCCTTTTAATTGTTTACTAGCCATAAGAAGATTAATAAAAAAAACTGCAAATTCTGATAAATTAGAATGCTACCATTAAACATGGAATGGAATTATTAGTATCATATTTTGATTAGGTATTTAAATAGTGTTACAATTATTTCATTGACAAATGGATGATCTGGGTAACTATATATACCCTGTATTTTATTTCAATCATGGTAGGAAGTAAAGTATTAGTATATTGACTGGTAAAAAAGATTCCAAAGCTGTCTTTATACACTCATACAACAAATCATTATGTTCTGCAATTATCGTGTGTGACAAATAGTATTATTATTATTAGAACCGCGTCTTACTACCCATTCGGGTTATACGCACTTACGCTAATGTGTAATGGTAGGGTGATTGTGAGATGAAATGAAGGACCTACAGTTTAACGTGGAATTCGAACCACGGTGGAGGCCTGGCATTCCCCACATTCACAAGATGTCTTGTCAGAGGTGAAGGAAGGGTTTGGTAATCAGATAAATCTGTGCCGGGACCGAGGATTGAACCCCGGCCGCCAGGACAGAAGTCTGACACCTTACCCCTAGACCACCAGGTTACCGACAAATAGTAGAGGTGTATCGGTTCAGTAAAACCGATTATCGGTTAGAAAAATTAATTGCTCAATATTAGATATGAATTTATTAATCTCGATTACTAATTATTATTTATGGATAGAAAGCTAATACAAACTAAGGGATCGGACCCTCTCTCTAATCATAAAGGCTAGAGGATTTGAAATTTTTTAAATTAAAAGTTTGAATTATTTTTTAAAGCTATTATAATCCTTACTAGTGGTTAGGACAAATATGATGATATTATGTAAAAGCTAACAACCAAACTACAGACCCTTAATTTACCACTTAATTTGAACAAAATCAGAAGTGATGGAAATTATCATACCCAATTGTGGAAGATAGACAAGTTTATCATGTTTTCTAAGATTCAGATTAGAGTTTGTGGTTCAAAGGTAAAATGAAGGTCCATATTTGAAAAAGTAGATATGACCCATCTCTAATAAGTATTTATATATTTACAAACACATATTTGGTTGAATGGCCTCCACCACCGCCTGGCAACGATCCTTTCCAACCAACTCATTTTATTTAATAATAATTTTGTTTAATAAATACATTTAATAAAGATACAGGATCCTTTATGAAAAATAAATAAATATAATATTAAGGAAAAATTATTTGGATGTAAAGATAATTGAAGACAAACGGAAATTTGTCAGCAACAAGTACTTCAACTCAGCAACAAGATCTCTATTAGTCTACGTTAAAGCAATGGCTGTTACCTCTATATTTTGTATTATTTATACCTTTTTCACTCCAAGCAATAGTTAAATAAGCAGTAGTTTAAACTATCTTTAATAGTCACTTATTATCATAACTATCATAAAACATTAAATAAGAACCACTAAACTAGTTTGGTTTAAAATAGTTGCACACCCCTGATATAATAAACATTATGTTATAAAATCTTAAAATTACTCTTGGTTTATAGTCTCACCCTTTGGTTGTTTAAGGCTATTTGGTAGTTGGTAATTTGTTTTCGATACCATAAGTTCTCTTGTTCCATTATAGCCTTATCCTGCTTTATCATATTAAGAGTTTTGGCCAAAAGTACATTGTTCTTCCTCAATTTCACCGTCACTGCAACAAGACAAAACTCTTAAGGTCCACACACAAATGGATCCAAGCCGCTGCACTATATATTACTTCCAATGAATGCACATACGCAACCCAAGTTGTCTCTGTCAATAGTAGATAGTAATGTTATATGAGAAAAGTGTTATTGTATCTTTATTATATGTGAAGAAGCTGAAAAACAAAACGCTATTTGGAAAAAATCAATGTTTCTTAATACATGATATATGTAAGATTTGAAAAACAGAATGTAAAATTTGCATTTGCACTTAGATCTACTTGAACATTATTTTGGAAGTTTTATACAAAAATGATTTAAGTCTAGTGATCTAACCCTAACAAAGTACTTACTTGAAGAGTTCAATAGGTTTGGTTTCTTAGCAGTAAATGAAACTCTTCTTTTTGCCGGCATTCTACCTAGAAAATAAGAACACAAATTTACACCAGTGACTACATTTTTATACATTTTTTAAGGCAATCTGTTCTAAAACCATCTCACGTGGCCATAGAGAGCCAAAAATCTTAAATGAAGTTATTCCATGTGAATTCAACAAACCATCCAACCTGACATTGTTTGTATTATGTTGAAACTTTGCCAAGTTTATTGTCATGATGCCTTATGAACATCTGACAAAGTGTAGTTATCTAGGTCAAAGCATTCTAGAGTGTTAAAGCTTTAAAATTTATGAGAGAATGTTAAATTTTCATCCAATTTCAAGTAATGAAATATTTAGAGTCCTAGTTAAGATAAAATGATCAAATATTCACTGTTTTAGAGCTCTTGGTTCATGCTTTGAATAAAAACAATTTAATAAATGTAATTTGGTGAATTTAAGGGTATAAAAATATAATTTGAATATTTTCAAAAGCTGTATGCTATGGAATGTTCTTAGAAAGTATGTTGTGGATGAATGGTTAGTAAATGCAATTATGGTGATATGTGAGGGAAGTAAAGCGTGTATTATGGTAAATGGAGCTTTGAGCGAATGGTTTGACATTGAACAGGGTGTTAGACAAGGCTGTGTTATGTCTCCATGGTGGTTTAATGGGTTCATGGATAAGTGTATGAGGGATGTTTGTGAGGACGTGGTTGGTGTGTGAATTGACAATGTGAATATGAGTGTGCTGCTATATGCAGATGATGCCGTATTTGAAACGACATGTGTACGATGTGAAAGTGACTTGCAGAATGGATCTTTTTTATAATGTATCTTAAACTAAAATGATAGTTTTTGATAAGGGTAAGTCAGAAAATGATTGTCAATTTGAATAAATGGAAAACTATTTCAACAAGTAAATGATTTTGTGTATTTGGGCAAAAGTTTTATAAAAATAGGAGTATAAATGGTGAAATTGGTAGATGGGTGAATTCATCTCGGAGATTAACCTAATTGGATGTACGTGAGCTATTGCAAAGAATGAAGTAATATCGAAAGAGGCAAAGATGGCAGTATATAAAAAAGTGTGTTAACACCAACATTGTTGCATTGATGTGCGTGGGTTTATCAGGAGAAGCGCAAGAAAAAGGTGAATGTTGTTGGGATGAGATATCTAGAAATGTATGTAAAAAACTTGTATGGACAGAGTTAGTAATGAATGGGTGCTAAAGGAGTGTGATGTTAAAAGAAATCCAATAGGCCAATGTGAAAGAAGGGTTTTACGAGGTTGGTTTGGGCATGTTGAGAGAATGAGTGTGGATTGGGTGACAAAGCAAATATACTAATTATGTAAGAGTGTGGATCTAAAGGAAGGAGTAGGCTAAGTAAAATGCAGTTAAATGTTGTTGACAGATGTGTGAAAAAGAGAGATATTAAGAGTTTTAACAATTAAAGAGCATGTATAGGCCTATCTCTTTGTATGAAGCGAAGGTAGTATACTAGGATAGGGAAGTATGGAAAAAGTTATTGAAGATGGATTAAGTATGGGGTTTTTTCTTTATTTTTTTTTAGCGATTTTAGCTATATGCACAGTTTCTTGCCTACCTCATAAGCAAACGACGTGAATAGGTGTGTATATACATTTAGAAATTTGAGAAAATGTATACACTATCCATATGTTCCTAAGCATATTGTACCCTTCATCTACCTTGAAAGGCAGCAAGCTTGTACCTTGTATGGTTCTACTATGCAGTACCCATTATGAAGAGCCCAGATTTGTATGTAATTACATATTTTAATCTTGGCTGTTAGAAATATGAGAGTGAAGTGTCGGCGAATTAGATTGTTTGGTCATTATTTTCTGTTTTAGTTTAAATATTTTGCTGAGTTCTACAAATTTTCAAAGATTTTACACAAAATTACATATCTTTAGGTTTTTTTTAATCGAGACGACATTACTTTTATAGCGTTTAAGAAATAGAAGCATGTCCTGAAAGCCCAATCAGATGATAAAGGGGTAACGGCCCTAAAATGTTTCAAATTTCATCCCGGCCACCATGTCAGAGACCATTAAAGAGGCTTATAGTGCATAACCAAAAGTGTACAGTTGCCTCTTTTGATGGAAATGATGAAATTGGAGGTGAAAGTAATAGTTTATCCCAAATGTTATGGTTCTATCAACAGCCAGCAGGCCCTTTCCCTCATATTTGTTTGGTAAGCAGTTCCGTACTAACCCTCCATTGAATTGGGGGAAATCAGATAATGATACAAAATCTGCTTCATGGTTTGATTGGATGAAATTAAAAAAAAGAGCTGGTTAGATTTGTGTGAACAGTTATTGACAGCCGTTGCAGAAACAGCTAACCTTGAACGCATATGTTCAAGTTTTGACATAGTCCAATCCAAAATAATTATTATTAGCACCGCGTCTTACTACCCGTTCGGGTTATACGCACTTACGCTAATGTGTAATGGTAGGGTGATTGTGAGATGAACTGAAGGACCTACAGTTTAACGTAGAATCCGAACCACGGTGGGACCTGGCATTACCACACATTCACAAGATGTCTTGTCAAAGGTATAGGAAGGGTTTGGAAATCAGATAAATCTGTGCCAGGACCAAGGATTGAACCCCGGCCGCCAGCATAGAAGTCTGACACCGTACCCCTAGACCACCAGGTCACCCCAATCAAAAATAAATTGAATGGTAAAAGTAAAGGCAAGTATATGGCAATCACGAGCTAAGTTTACCTGGATGACAGCTCAAAATGTTACTAGAAGTAATCCCTAATATATCACTACGTCAACAGCTGACATCTATCACTTTGGATGACTAATGAAAACAGATGGTAATATATTAATGTGATAGTTAACCACAGTAATTTAGGCCAATATTATTTATATATTTATTTGAGGTCGGACACAAAGTTTATTTATAGTTTTATTCCCCTTAAAAAAATATTAACACCACTTTCACAAAAACTGCTAACGAACATAGCTTCAAAATGGCGGCTGACGAATCTACACCATATGATTGAACATAACGGTAAACAAGTTTTTTACAATGATGCAACACACAGTTGATGAAAATATTTTATTCAGTTCAATATTTCAAAATACGATAAAATAATCATAAAATCATTTATTGTATGTAAAAAAATGACAACAATTTTCTCTTTTCCATGTAAATATGATGCCTGTATTGAAAAATATTGATGTGTGCACTATATTACACAAAATCAGTAACGTTCCAAAACAAAAAAATAAGTACTTTTAATTATGTTTAAAATATTGTTTCGAGATGGATAAAAAGAAATTATTTAAAAAAATGAAATAGTATGAAAAAACTTAAGTTTACGTTATTTTAAATGTAATATATAACAGGTAATTAAAGATCTTTACATTTATAACAAAACTGTGATCTTACAAGTGTGGGCAACCCAAAACCTAAACATATGATTTTCGAACTGTCATCCAGGTAAAAACCTATCGTGAATGGAATATAAGTCAACTTCTTTTTTAATCAAATATTTGAACAAGATTCATGCTGTAAAAAGTAAAACTTAGTATGTGTCAGGGGAAATTGAAAGCCAAAATATTAGTTTAGTTAACAGTTACTTTTTTAAACCACGATTATAAGTCACTAGAGACACTGAGTATAACTGGAAGTTCTTCTGTTAATTTTTTTTTTTATCTAGAGTTAATATTAATACATGTTCAACACATTCACAATTAATGATTTACCTTTTTATTCACTGTTCAATGTTGTGTTCACAACCTGTACTTATATGTGTAACTGGGTTAATAAAATATTGAAAAAAGAATTAGTGTAGCCTAAAAAGCCCTAAATTAGTTGCTTTGACTAAAATCATTAAATCGACTTTATCCATACATAATAATAAAGGCCTAAATAGTTAATACAAATAATCAGTGTAATCATTTGTATATGATTATTTCTTTACACATGGTACAATTTATCTACACAAACATTTTTACATAGTGTGTGAGGGGGGGGGGGGTAAGTATGTGTGTGGGTGTATGTATGTATGTATGTGTATTATTTGAAAAATGTTATATATAGAGACCTTGAGATATATATATATATATATACATATATATCCGATAGTTGTATCAGGGTTTCCAGCCAAATTGTATTTTAAAAATTCCCTGAATTTTACGGGCTTTCCAGAGCAAATTTACAACTTTTACAGTCAATTTGAATTACAAACATTATTTTATTAAGATTGCAGCTTGATATAATATTTTTATACACATAGGGCCTACACAAGACGAAATTGTGTTGCTCTATGAAGGGGTTTAAGGGTATCAGCCTAAAGCAATGGGCTGTTTGGTGGTATGATCCAAGTTAGATATCAGTGAACTCATATTCAGAGATTAAAAGAGTTCCTTACACCTGCACAATTTAAAATTGTTGTTAAACACATTCTTTATCAGTTTCTTTTTTCCTATAAAATAATCAAATTATAACGAGTGCATATAAACATGACTCAATGTTTGTTTAAGATGTGTGGTAGAAGGACATAAATACATAAACTCACATATGTTGACCTTGAGAATAAAGATTATTATGCTCAACTGTGTTAAAAGAGATTTGTGGTGTATATTAACTGGAAGAAAAATGTTATATTTTTACTACTAGTGCAAATAAAAATAATGTAATTTTAGTTAATTTGTGAAAATTCAAGAAATTCAATCCAAGTTCCTCGACTTGTCCATGATTTTTCCCTCGCTAAGCAAATTCCATAGATTTTTCCTGCAGTTCAGGTCGCCAGACACCATGTTTTATATTAATACTAGATAGCTGTTGCCACGGCTTTGCTCGCGTGGAAGTTGATTATATACAAATACGAAAATATACATATGTATTTAAAGATTAATTTAAAATATTACGTTACGTTGATGACCATAACTTGACCTCAGATCAAAAATAATGCAAGTCCGATACAAACTTTCACCCCCTTTTTCATCCCTTATTAAATAAAATTTCCAAAATTCCTGAAACATGTATTTATTTGTTTTACGTCAATAACGGAATTATAAAATTTTATTTATGTAACTTTCAAAATGACGGACTTTCATACATATTATCATACATATTATCATCCCCTATTTTGACCCCTTTGGGGTGGAATTTTCTAAAATCCTTTCTTAGTGGGTGCCTACATAACAAAATGAATGTACAGTCCGAATTTCATGCTTGTAGCCTTGATAGTTTGCGCTCGGCGATGATGAATCAGTCAGTCAGTCAGGACATGTTATTTTATAAGTATAGATAAATACCATATTTTCTAAACCTGTTCACTTTTCCATTTCTCTCCATACTTACTAATACTTCTTAAATAAGGTTAGAGGAAAGTAAAAGGTGGCAACATAGAAATGTTCCCAAATGCATATGCAGCCCAAAATAGAGTGATAAAACCACTTTCTCACTAGCACCTTGAGATGGAGATAATAAGGCAGTATTTTACTAACAAGAGGCATATCAGTGGCTCAGAAATACCTTTCAACAGTAGGCCTACAGTTCAAAATAAATTAAACCCGAGTTTCAAAGAAGAGGAATCTTTTGATATTGCAAATAGCATTTTATATGAGAGTAGTTTATTTGGAAATTACTCTTGACGAATTTTGGATATACATTAAAGATGAGTAACCTCATATGTATAACAAAAAAAGCTCATAATTATTGCACAATTTTCTACTTCTTATCTGTGTGAGCTCGGGTTTTCAACACTCACCATTATGAAAACTGTTAAAAGAGAAATGTTATAGAAATTGATGAAGAAATGTGAGGTGTGCTTATCCACTTTTCCTCCGAATATTAAAGAAATTTGCCTCTTAAATCAAGGGCACTTATTCCATTAAGTGTGGGAGCTTGGTTAGAATTTTTGTTTAAAAATAATTGTTTATATAATACTTACAGATAGTTTCCTCAATTACTTATTTTTGCTTAACAAAGTGTTTTTAAATAAAATAGTAACTAGCCCTAGTGTATGAATCGTCTTTAATAAGCCTACACAAGTGTTGTGTTGGATTGCAATGCAATTAGGCTAATAATTCTAAATTTTACTGTTAACAAGTTTATAGTCTACAGTTCATTAAGTCTCTATTTTTCATATAAGTACTGCACCGTTTTGTCAGCTCTCACATCGGAGTATTGAGTAAAGTCACTGGACACTGCTAACAGGTAGCTTCTTCACATTTAAGATCAAGGGTAAAACAATCCTATTTGCAGCCATGGTTAAGGTTTTATTAATTCTAAAACATTAACATAAAGATTTTTGTTATGTAGTATTCATTTATGGTTAGGTTGCCAAGTATCAAGTTGTGCTGTGAATAAATAATCTACCCAGAGCTTAAGGTGCGGCAGAATAGAAGACCAAATTCCCTTTTGGGTCTTATCTTCCTTCTCGAACTGAGTACCTGCTTGAGGAGAGGAAATACCCCCACCACTCTATTACTTTCCCTACCCTGGCGTGTGTCACTCTTATGGTCGATTGGTTTTCTGTATTCTGAATGACAAACAAAGCAGAGACCGGCCGCCGCCTCTACCTGAAGCACTGGGTTCGCAAAGTATTTGAATAAACAGGCTACACTGAATAAGCTTTGTTCCTATTTCTAATATACAGTACTTAGAAAACTGTTTTATTTTTCTAGTAAAAATGAAATACTTTTAAATTTGCGTTTGATGAAAATATAATTATCATATGCATATTGATTATTGCTAGGTGGTTTGAAAAAAAAGTGACTAATTGTATTATATAGTGCTTTTCTAAATTTTTAAAATCAATTGGAAAGTTATTCGTGCACTTTCCTAAAAATTGGCTATATTAGCACATGACCTACAAACTTTTTTAAAAGTATAATTGAATATAAAACGTGCACTTTCTGATTACCTTCACTGAAATGTGGTTATATAGGCACATGATTTACAAACTAGCATAAACCTAAGACAGAACTCGAGACCGTAAATTCATCAAAATATGATCAATACGACGTCCCAGCGGGAATCTAACAATTAGCTTAGTAAGAGGACGCGTTACGAATTTGGCCCAATTATCTAGAGCAGCGGTTCCCAACGTGGGGTACGTGCCAGGACGTTTGGGGGTACGCGGAATCATTTTGATAATGGCGGAAAGAGCTACATTTGCTAGCAGTGTAAGACAAAATATCAGTCAAAAGTTCAAAAGTTATTAAATTAACTCAACGATTTGGCGAGAGGCGGGGCTATATATATGATCTTGAGAAAATGATTTTAATTTCAAACATAAAATAGTTTATATTTATTAATAAATAAATAAATTAATTAAATGTAATTCTTTGGGTATATTTTTGCTTTTTGAATGTAAAAATATATGAACTCTTTATTCACCTTATTATAACATTGTTTTTTAATCTCATTATTAGCCCATATTTTTCAGTTGCAACAAATAAATTATTATAATTATTATAATTGCTAATGTAGTAATCAAACATTTCTATAATTAAGGACACAATTCATGAAAATGCCAAGCGGTACGCGAGCGATATAAGGTTATGAACCGCTGATCTAGAGGGTATCTTTATTTTATTTTTTAAGCACCGTATCTTACTACCCGTTTGGGTTATACACTTAAGTACTAATTATGCTAATGGGTTAGAAATTGGGCAGGTTGAATTTATAGTAAGGGAACTCAAATTTTCGTGGAGGGAGAGTGAAAAAAACATTTAGGAAATCCCCAGTTCACCCAACCGAGATTCGAATCTCGATCTCCCCGTCCTTGGCAAATCTAGATTTTATATGAATGTCTAAAAAAAGTTGCTTCTCTATTATTATAGTCCCCATTTGATAACAATATATGGGATATTTAGGAGCTACTCTCAAAATGGTGAGAACCAACCACATATGCAAGATTTAATATTTTACTGTAGGAGGGCACTTATGAGGATGGAGAATTTTTTTTGTGGGGGTAGCTGATTCCAACCCCCTCAACTGCCAATGGAAGGAGTTTTTTTTTACACTAAATACTTCTTGTATTGATTAAGTTGCGACAGAAGGGAGCACGAGTAATTTTACAGTTTTTTTAGAAATGAAATTTGTTGGCCAAAATTAATCAAATATTCTCCAGTAATAAAGTAGAGTTTAGTTTTCTGCACATGCTAATATCAACAGATCTTGAATAACTGTCAAGGGTGTCCCGGAATTTGTCAACCATTTTTAAATGAAGAGAGTTTTTTTATGGTATCTTTGGACTTGTGTTTAAGTCTTTCTCCATTGTGTAAAAATATACACATTTTACCATAAATTTATTGAAAGCGTTACTGTTGAACACATTTTGAAGGAACCCGCACCAAATGCCCAGTTGACTAACGCGTTTTTCTCTCATTGCACTTGATCATAGTAACATAGCACAATTATATAGAATATCTAGTAGCCATTACAATAACATATATTTTAATGGTTTTATTGTAGGAATAGAATAAAGCTAAGCTATATACAAAACTCTGGAAGTAATTTAATAGATGACATCTTCAATTACTTTTATTGCAGGAACATAGCACAATTATATAGGTATCTGTAGTGATAATTACAATAAAATAAATTTGTAATAGAATATTGTAGGAATAGATTAAAGCTAAGCTATATACAAAACCCTGGAAGTCATTACAATAGATGGAAGCTTCAGTTACTTTCATTGTAGGAACAAAACACAATTATATAAAAATATCCAGTATTAATTACAATAAAATACATTTATAATAGTTGTAATGTAGGAATAGAGTAAAGCTAAGCTATATACAAAACCCAGGAAGTCATTACAATAGATGAGATCATCAGTTACTTTCATTGTAGGAACAAAAAACAATTATATAGAAATATCTAGTAGTAATTACAATAGAATACATTTATAATAGTTGTATTGTAGGAATAGAGTAAATCTAAAATATATATAAAAAAATGGAAGTCATTACAATCGATGATATTTTCAGTTACTTTTATTGCAGGAACATAGCACAATTATATAGATATATCTAGTAGCAATTACAATAGAATACATTTATAATAGTTGTACTGTAGGAACAGAGAAAAGCTAGGCTATATATAAAACCCTGGAAGTCATCACAATCGATGATATCTTCAGTTACTTTTATTCCAGGGACTTAGTACAATTATCTAGAAATATCAAGTAACCATTACAATAAAACACATTTTTACAATGTATTAAAATATAAACATTTTAAATCAATCATAGTGTCTTAGTGACAGTTTTTAAAATAAAGAATAAAAATGTATATAATAATTGTATATAAACAAAAGTCTAAAACTAGGTAAACAACAATTTTGAAACAAAGTAATTATTACTTTGTTTAAAAAAAATTTGTTACTTTGTTTTAGAATTTTGTGCATTCAAAATATATTCTGGATTTCTTATTTTCATTGATCTAGTGTGCCTAGGATCTATTAACTCTGGCAATATGCAATCTAAATAAAATCTAGTTAATTTTGATTCCATTTCAATTTTCCAAAAATTATCATCTTTTTCTACCCTTTTTACTACCATACCTTTTTTTTGTCCATACTACAAGTAAACAGTATTTTCGTTGGGTTATGTGAAGCTGACCTTGAATTTGATAGAAATAGTTATGGCGTTTGTTAAGAACAAGCTCACCTTTATTTTCCTTAAAAACTTGTATTTTCCCTGCTAAAATACCTTCTTCAGGAGTCATCTCAGCTGCAGAGAATGGACATTTTACCTCCACTATCCCATCCTCACCAATAAGACCATCTGGTGAAGCTCCTAAATAAGGTATATCTCTGTCTAAAAAAAGGCCACAGGGTACTACTTTAACGCTTTCTTTTTTTTCAAGGTCATTAATTGCATCTCCTTCCTTTATCTGGCCATACATAATTGATTGAGATTGTAGTTCAGAGCTGTACAGCATTTGCTTAACCAATTTTTCACAACCAGTATCTGCTCTACGTTTGCATACTGTACCAAAATTCGATGCCGTCAATAATTTTCTTCTTTGTTCAAGCCATTCGCCACTTTCTCTCTGTAAGATTGTAAGACGTTCTAAAGCTTCTCTTTCTTCTTTGGTTCTTCTTAGAGAGATTAAAAACTGGTCTTTCTCTCTTTGAAATTCCTCTACACTCATGTCTGGTCGCTGCACATTTGCACCATAGTCTTGGTCCTGGCTACCTTTTTCGCAAAAAAGGGATCTTGCTAGCTTTGGCTTCTTTCTACGACGTTCTTTCTCAGAGTCTACCTTCAACTTTCTCTTCATTTGAGATTCCTTACAAAATCTCCCGGGACTTCTACCGTAGATAGATTTGTGGAGTACGTAATGGGCCTTTCCCGTGTTGTGTTGGACCACTGCAGCCACACATCTTACTTTATAACTGCCAGACAGGGAAAAATTTATTCTTTTCCCACCGATGAATTTTGCAACGGCACCATTATATTGTTCCGCAGCGTTGCTGTCTACATCTTGTATAAGGCTGCGACTGTTCTGGGCAAGATATTTAGATGGGGCCAAAACCTTTTCAAAGAGACCTACTTTAATTAAATCAGGAATTAGGTTAAATTCATTTGGCTTATTTTTTCCCTGGCAAAAATATCCACGCTCTTTGCATTTCGAATGGTCACCTAACACATGGCTAGGTCCATTCAAAATATCTTTTCTTAATTCATCCATTCTCTTTTCTAGGGGTGCATCTTGTTTTTTCCTATATTGTATAGCTTTACTGACAGCTGTTCTTAACCTGAGTGTATTATTTCCTATTTTCTTACGTAACATAACTGGGAACCGTCCTCCATCACTTGTTGTAACTATGTCTCTAATTTTATTACAATAATTCCTGAGTAAATGGTTACGGCATTCCACTTTTTCTACTGTCATTGTTTTATATGGCCTGGCGTCAAGTATTTTCTTATACACGCTGCTATCACCGTCAGCCACTAACTTTGCATATCTCACTCCATAGATAGCCTCACTAACAAGAAATCCTTCTACAATAATTGCAGCTTCCATGCTGGTTGAACTAAGATCCCAGTTCTTACTGCACACGTGTTGATGTGGATCTACACCTTTATTTTTAGAACGTGTGCAAGTTGTGCAGAATTTGTTTTTTACGCCGATGTATAGAACTTTTCTTGTATAGAAACCAATGATCGCAGCCTGTAAAGCACACATGTATCACTTAACAATAGTATTTTACAATAATAAGGACGACACTTATGAATAGTGAACTTGAATAAACTAGAAATAGTTCTGAGAATGGGACGATTCCTGGATAGCAAAACATGCATAGTAGAATGTCCCGGATTTGATTTACGTGTTCAGTATTTTTTTTTTCAAAGGTAAATGTAATTACAAACTTTGGCTAAAATCGAGTTAAATCGAGTGTTTATGTTATCTAAATACATGAATTTTTTACTATTGGTTTATGGTAAAAACCTAAATATATTTGTAGTGTTTAGTTAAATAAATTTGTGTATACTTGATTTTTTACAACTTCATTGTGATTTTATGACACTCAGTTGGATTAAATTGATTGAATGAATAAAATTATCATAATTAATTGAGCCCTTTGAGTTTTAATTTGTGTTAACCCAGTTAGATTAAAAAAAGTTTTTCTTTTTCTTTTTAGGCAGCGCTCTATCTTGGTTAGTATGGCACAAAAATTTAATTCGTCATATAATAATTAATACAAATGCCCAAAAAGTGATTTATATTCATATTTAACAGTGTGGAAATTTGTGGGATATACTTCCATAAGGCTTAAAAATAAGCGTTTGAATACGAAGAAAAGCTTTACTTACCACACCCGACAACGAACTGTAGTTGTTTCTGTAAGATCGCTTTCCCCAGCTGCCATCAGCTGCCACGGTTAATAGAGGAGTCCCATCGGCTGCTATGTGCCCTCGTTTCTTTGCTTCTCTTATCTCTAGCTTGACTGCGTCTTCCATTTCACACTGTGCTGCCTTTTCCCACTCATCTCCTAGGCGATCATGATACTTTTTGAAGGTGTTGCTACTCATACATGGAATATTCATTGTCGACATCATTTCATCGAGCTGTGCATGCCCTCCACCAGTACTCATTGTTCCTGATACGGCAGCATTGTTAACGTCCATGAAAAGAGTTTCTACTGAATTATCAGGAATATCTGTCCACAACATACTTTCCAATCCACAGAGTCTACATTTGAACATGAATCCAGAATTCAGTCCTCTTCTTATTTCACGTTTTGGATCCATGTCTTTGAAAGAGCAGTGAAAAGGAAGATGGTCATCCATTGATATTATTTGTTCAACAAAATATTTAAGGTTGATTATTCTTCTTCCTTGTAATGAATATGTTGAAATAGGGGTTAATTTGGAATTAGTAGTTATTAATGTATCTGGGCTCTCTGTATACCTGAGAAAAAGGGTCAAATGTATTAATAATAAGTCGGAAACAAAACACATGTTTTTCAAACAATGACACTCTAAATGTAACCTTGCGTCTAATACGACAAAAAAAAGTACTATGTATTAATTTATTTGAAACAGATAGGTAGTTAAGGTTAGGTTAGACTTAATCTGTCTTGGTCCAGAGGGCTGGCTGTAACTGGGATTAATCCTAACTGGACATTATTCCGGAACCGGGTTTAGTCTTCGCTAACATTATTCCAAAACTGGGCTTAGTTTCGACTAATACTATATTGGAACTGGGTTTAGTTTTGACTAATACTATTTCGGAAACAGGTTTAGTTTTGCCTTGCGTTAATAAGATATTGGGCATAGTTTTAACTTATGTTATTCCAGAATTCAGTTTAGTTCCGGGTCTGATTTGTCACTAACAAGGTTAATTTATAATCAGGACTGACAGAACTGATTTCAGAGCTAAGCAAGTAAAATTTGATGGAGTCCACTCCGGGGATTATTCCAGGCGTTATCAAAATTGTGAGGACAACAACATTTTTAAGTTTATTAATTAAAAATGAATGAACTAAAATCATTTAAATCAAAACGAATATACTTGTACCGGAGATACCTACCCGAATATTTAAAATCTAGTTAAAGTTATCTTTATAAATTGTCTAAAGTTGGCATGAAGATTAAAAATGGGATTTGGTTGTATTAAAGCTGCTCTTGATACACTTATCAGGTGTAAAATGGCCATAATTATGTTTATACATTTTTTATTGTATTAGGCTTACTATGTATAATTCGATCGTAGATTATTCATAGTTTAAAAAAATTACAACTTATTATATTTGGGGATTATAAAGTAGGCCAGTATAAAAACAACGTGCTAGTTTTATACGATTTAGTATGACTTCACAATATATATCTTCAACACAAAATAAACTAATAGTGTTTTAGTTTCTTAAGGTGGATACAATGCTCTCATTTAAATCTTTAAAACGTTTTAATTGTAATTTTATTATATATGATTTTTATCTTTTATTTTTTTCTTTATGAAATTTCAAATTTTTATCAAGCTATTTTGCATTGCTTCGAGACTTTTTCAAGAACCAGTCAGCTTTTTGGATTTTAAAAACCTATTATTGTTATTATTATTTATATTATTATTATTTTAGAACGTTATTCATCACAAAATTGACAAATTTAATCTAGTGAGGTAAGGATTAGGAAGGTAAGTGATTATGTAAGCACACCCGCATTTGCATGGAGAGGAGATGGGAAACTACTAAGGAAAAATTCACCCCCAGTCCCGCGGCTTATATTCGAACCCCAAAAAAAAGGGTTGATACAAACATGCACAAAGAGAGAGAGAGACACAAAAACACAAATAATGGTCGCATCCATGGGACTTTTTCCTTAAAAAATTAAACATCTTAAAACTATTGCATGCTACTTACATAGATAGATCAAAACGAAGATTTTCATTTTGAGGCTCTGTTATGTTAGGCACTTTTAATTCGCGTTCCTGAGCTCCTCCGTGAACACCCCTAAACAAACAAATAAATACAATAATTAATTATGTTTGTTTCAACTTTTATTTTGAATAATCAATGTGGAAATCCCGATTTTTAAATACTTAAATGGAAAGAAAGTGTGGTTCTTCTTGGTTCCTTGAGGTATTTTGAGATGAATTGTCTCTTTGTGAGTCCTCTGTACTTTCAGCACGTGAACTAAAGTTTGGAAAATATAAATTTGGTTAGATTTCTAAGCCATCGCAACAAAATTATATAATGTTAACTTCTCCTTTTTACAGCTTCATTCTTTTTTCCCCTGATACTAATGGATTTAGATCTTTTGTTTATGTTTTAATGAAAAATACATACCATTTTGTTTTCCAGTAATTTGCTAGCCCTTGAGGCCTACGCTTTTTCTTCGGTTTTCTTGATGGACGTACAATCTTGTTACCTTTAGTAGAGTAGCGCATCAGTCCCCTCACACGTGTTTCTGACATAACGCTGAAACTATGCACTTTCCTCACTTTATACTATTTACGAACACTAAACGCTAACCGGAGAGACAACTGACTAACCTACCAAAGAAAAGATTTCAAACCTCTGTAGCAGGTAGAAATAGTTTCTTGCAAGGACGAGTTCATTAGGAACTTTAGGGAGGCTATGTCATTTTACTAGTCTACTCATCAGACTTCGGCTGGCCCATCTTCCCTTGAGTTTCTTTAGTCTGTGCGCCCTCAGCACAGGCTCCACCTCGCTCTTGGCGAATAAAATTTGCAATGATGAATCTAAAAAAAAATTAAATTCAAAATAATATTCGAATAATAAATCTTAGGCGGGGCCGTTGAGGTGAAATTAAATTTAGAGTGAGTACAAATTTAGAGGTTGGAGGATGTACGGCAACAAGGGGCGATCGGCGCCGGCCACATTCGGAGAGAAGGCACACCTCGTCCATGATCCGTGTGGCTGTTGTCATGTGGTTTGCCCTTGTAGCAGTGGAAATCAGCTGTTTAGTGTTTGTGATAGCGTTTGGTGATGATTTTACGCGTGTGTAATTTTTTGGCTCCTGCGTAATTTTTCGTTGCTGAAGTAAGAATTAAGAAAACTTAAGATATTAAACAACAAGATCTATTGTTTAATTACTAAGTTTGTTTGGTAAGGAGAGCCTTTCGTAGGCCTTCAAGTTAGTTCCCACATAACCTTACGGAGATCGTTACAAAACTCTCTCCCTGGAATAAGCTTTGATCACCGTTTCAATTTTTAATTTCTCTAATGAACTTACTGTGACTAGTAATATTTGATGTAATTACACGTATTATTATGTTATAAATAGGATTTGTAGCAGTGTCTATCCCTTATTATAATTTGGATATGTAAAGTTGAATAATTCATTCAATAATTTATAAATTTAAAATATTTGAGAGCTTGGCGTAAAATTGAAAATGTATTTTGGAATGTGTTGGTGTGTGTCCTTGGAGGGACTTTTATTCAGCGTTGATATAAGTTTGGTTTAGTTGAGGTGATTGGGGGTGTGATGTAGTACCCACCCTTTTTTCCCAGACAAACCCAGTTTGCTCAGGATAAATGTTGTTGAAACAAACTATATCCAAATAGTCCGAGGATCCTTTCCAGGGATATAATATCTTGTACAATTTGTTCCTTAAATGATAGATTTTTTTCCAATTTTGTGAGATAAAATTCACTTACCCCATTAATTTTTCTTTATACTATTTGATTAAAAATAACCTATGAAAGTCACATTATCCAATAATAACGGAAAAACAAAAATAATGTTATTTTGGAAGTCTTTGCAGTAACCACTAATAATAATTATTAGTGAATATTATTTAATTCTACCAGAATTCGTATAGCTATTTTACAATAAATAGGTAAACTTTTTTGAAATCATCTAAATATATTACGCCCTTTGGAAAGCCAAGCCCTTTTGGGGGGCCCATTCCAACTCTGGTCTACTTGGAAGATAGCATATAGTTTCCGAACACTTCGAAATGCTACGCTGACCTCAAAAAGATCATTCATAGTTTAGGAGCATACAAATAATTGCATGTTTTAGAAAAGTATTCAATCTTTAATACAAAATAAAGATAAATAATTTAATACTTTGTGTGTTGAGAGTCATCATAAGTTGCGGCAACTTGCACAACATTTAAATTGGATCCAATTTTGATATTGAATATTATTTTATCAAAGCTACGCTTTGATCACTATATTTTTTTAAATATTTATTTAAAGTGGCTTATCATATTTTACGTAGTACGTTCTCATTATATTTTAACTGATACTTTAGTTAGGAACTTACTATGCTAAGGGTCCCGGTTTTGATCCCAGGTAAATTCGCTAATTTAACTTTAGTAAACCGTTATGTACGTCATAGTTAAAAGCTAGTTGTAAGTCGTATGCTTATATAATCCTTGTTTTCATAAATTACATGTTAAAAACCTCCATTAAAAGTATATTTTATTAAATAATGTTGATGTAGGTTCACCTTCTAGCTTGCAATTTTTTTTTTTTAAGACTCAGGAAAAAAATACAACTGAAATATTCCAACTGGTCCTCTGGACATGTTTCAAGGCTATTAGTGTTGTTCTGTCAAGCGAACAATAGGATTACTGCCGACTGCTGAATCTTGGGTTCTTCCAGACACTTCCTCTCTCTCTCTTGGCTTGAGTAGGTATGGTGGGGGTTGCCACCCCTATCTTGTAATACAACTAAATTTATGTAACTACTGCCAAATTTATGGCCCTATGAATAGGTTTACGTGATTTAAAATATTATATTTTTAAACTACACACACAAAACTTAAGATAGTACGTTTTTGTTTTTTTTAAATCAAACTATTTTCAAAAATGTGTTTTTTGAGTTGATTTTAAAAATTTATGCATAAAAAAATTAGTTATATAATTCAATATCAATTTAGAAAAGTGTCCACACAGTCATAATAAAAAAAATAAAAAATGTATCATAATTGGTTCATCTAGAATTTCGGTCGCAAATCAGTCACTTTTACCGTGTATTAGTAGCTATGCGACCGCACCTTAAGTCATTCAATTTTATCAATTTTTCTATGTGTATATTTATTTCTGCAAGTTTCTTGGCGGTGTGTTAAAGAATGAACTAGGTAAGTTTTTTAAAAATAAAAAATCTATTATTTAGAATTTTTAAACATTATCTACCTGTTAAGTTATAAATGTAAATTTACTTAGCTTATGTTATGTGTAGAGGCCAAAGTAATAGAAAACATTATATTTCTAATGATTTGACAGAGAGAGAGAAAAAACAATTCCTCCCTCTGCTTGTACTATCCCTAGTCGATACTCTGAACACTGTTCTTGATTCCTCTAAAATAGCATTGCAGTCTGGTCCACCATAACCTATGAAATTTATCATAACGATGTCTAGCTGTAGAGGATATGCAAGTAATCTGTTTGTAACCTGTAAATTAATGTTATACTTTAAGTAGATCTAAGTAGTAAAATATTGAAATGTATGGAGGTGAGACACCAAAGCCCCCCACCCTTCCCTGGATAAGGCTTCGCCTTCGACTACTTTCAGTCCCAAACCCCAAGGAAACTTACCGAGTAAAAATAATTGTTTATATAATACTTACAGATAGTTTCCTCAATTACTTATTTTTGCTTAACAAAGTGTTTTTAAATAAAATAGTAACTAGCCCTAGTGTATGAATCGTCTTTAATAAGCCTACACAAGTGTTGTGTTGGATTGCAATGCAATTAGGCTAATAATTCTAAATTTTACTGTTAACAAGTTTATAGTCTACAGTTCATTAAGTCTCTATTTTTCATATAAGTACTGCACTCGTTTTGTCAGCTCTCACATCGGAGTATTGAGTAAAGTCACTGGACACTGCTAACAGGTAGCTTCTTCACATTTAAGATCAAGGGTAAAACAATCCTATTTGCAGCCATGGTTAAGGTTTTATTAATTCTAAAACATTAACATAAAGATTTTTGTTATGTAGTATTCATTTATGGTTAGGTTGCCAAGTATCAAGTTGTGCTGTGAATAAATAATCTACCCAGAGCTTAAGGTGCGGCAGAATAGAAGACCAAATTCCCTTTTGGGTCTTATCTTCCTTCTCGAACTGAGTACCTGCTTGAGGAGAGGAAATACCCCCACCACTCTATTACTTTCCCTACCCTGGCGTGTGTCACTCTTATGGTCGATTGGTTTTCTGTATTCTGAATGACAAACAAAGCAGAGACCGGCCGCCGCCTCTACCTGAAGCACTGGGTTCGCAAAGTATTTGAATAAACAGGCTACACTGAATAAGCTTTGTTCCTATTTCTAATATACAGTACTTAGAAAACTGTTTTATTTTTCTAGTAAAAATGAAATACTTTTAAATTTGCGTTTGATGAAAATATAATTATCATATGCATATTGATTATTGCTAGGTGGTTTGAAAAAAAAGTGACTAATTGTATTATATAGTGCTTTTCTAAATTTTTAAAATCAATTGGAAAGTTATTCGTGCACTTTCCTAAAAATTGGCTATATTAGCACATGACCTACAAACTTTTTTAAAAGTATAATTGAATATAAAACGTGCACTTTCTGATTACCTTCACTGAAATGTGGTTATATAGGCACATGATTTACAAACTAGCATAAACCTAAGACAGAACTCGAGACCGTAAATTCATCAAAATATGATCAATACGACGTCCCAGCGGGAATCTAACAATTAGCTTAGTAAGAGGACGCGTTACGAATTTGGCCCAATTATCTAGAGCAGCGGTTCCCAACGTGGGGTACGTGCCAGGACGTTTGGGGGTACGCGGAATCATTTTGATAATGGCGGAAAGAGCTACATTTGCTAGCAGTGTAAGACAAAATATCAGTCAAAAGTTCAAAAGTTATTAAATTAACTCAACGATTTGGCGAGAGGCGGGGCTATATATATGATCTTGAGAAAATGATTTTAATTTCAAACATAAAATAGTTTATATTTATTAATAAATAAATAAATTAATTAAATGTAATTCTTTGGGTATATTTTTGCTTTTTGAATGTAAAAATATATGAACTCTTTATTCACCTTATTATAACATTGTTTTTTAATCTCATTATTAGCCCATATTTTTCAGTTGCAACAAATAAATTATTATAATTATTATAATTGCTAATGTAGTAATCAAACATTTCTATAATTAAGGACACAATTCATGAAAATGCCAAGCGGTACGCGAGCGATATAAGGTTATGAACCGCTGATCTAGAGGGTATCTTTATTTTATTTTTTAAGCACCGTATCTTACTACCCGTTTGGGTTATACACTTAAGTACTAATTATGCTAATGGGTTAGAAATTGGGCAGGTTGAATTTATAGTAAGGGAACTCAAATTTTCGTGGAGGGAGAGTGAAAAAACATTTAGGAAATCCCCAGTTCACCCAACCGAGATTCGAATCTCGATCTCCCCGTCCTTGGCAAATCTAGATTTTATATGAATGTCTAAAAAAAGTTGCTTCTCTATTATTATAGTCCCCATTTGATAACAATATATGGGATATTTAGGAGCTACTCTCAAAATGGTGAGAACCAACCACATATGCAAGATTTAATATTTTACTGTAGGAGGGCACTTATGAGGATGGAGAATTTTTTTTGTGGGGGTAGCTGATTCCAACCCCCTCAACTGCCAATGGAAGGAGTTTTTTTTTACACTAAATACTTCTTGTATTGATTAAGTTGCGACAGAAGGGAGCACGAGTAATTTTACAGTTTTTTTAGAAATGAAATTTGTTGGCCAAAATTAATCAAATATTTCTCCAGTAATAAAGTAGAGTTTAGTTTTCTGCACATGCTAATATCAACAGATCTTGAATAACTGTCAAGGGTGTCCCGGAATTTGTCAACCATTTTTAAATGAAGAGAGTTTTTTTATGGTATCTTTGGACTTGTGTTTAAGTCTTTCTCCATTGTGTAAAAATATACACATTTTACCATAAATTTATTGAAAGCGTTACTGTTGAACACATTTTGAAGGAACCCGCACCAAATGCCCAGTTGACTAACGCGTTTTTCTCTCATTGCACTTGATCATAGTAACATAGCACAATTATATAGAATATCTAGTAGCCATTACAATAACATATATTTTAATGGTTTTATTGTAGGAATAGAATAAAGCTAAGCTATATACAAAACTCTGGAAGTAATTTAATAGATGACATCTTCAATTACTTTTATTGCAGGAACATAGCACAATTATATAGGTATCTGTAGTGATAATTACAATAAAATAAATTTGTAATAGAATATTGTAGGAATAGATTAAAGCTAAGCTATATACAAAACCCTGGAAGTCATTACAATAGATGGAAGCTTCAGTTACTTTCATTGTAGGAACAAAACACAATTATATAAAAATATCCAGTATTAATTACAATAAAATACATTTATAATAGTTGTAATGTAGGAATAGAGTAAAGCTAAGCTATATACAAAACCCAGGAAGTCATTACAATAGATGAGATCATCAGTTACTTTCATTGTAGGAACAAAAAACAATTATATAGAAATATCTAGTAGTAATTACAATAGAATACATTTATAATAGTTGTATTGTAGGAATAGAGTAAATCTAAAATATATATAAAAAAATGGAAGTCATTACAATCGATGATATTTTCAGTTACTTTTATTGCAGGAACATAGCACAATTATATAGATATATCTAGTAGCAATTACAATAGAATACATTTATAATAGTTGTACTGTAGGAACAGAGAAAAGCTAGGCTATATATAAAACCCTGGAAGTCATCACAATCGATGATATCTTCAGTTACTTTTATTCCAGGGACTTAGTACAATTATCTAGAAATATCAAGTAACCATTACAATAAAACACATTTTTACAATGTATTAAAATATAAACATTTTAAATCAATCATAGTGTCTTAGTGACAGTTTTTAAAATAAAGAATAAAAATGTATATAATAATTGTATATAAACAAAAGTCTAAAACTAGGTAAACAACAATTTTGAAACAAAGTAATTATTACTTTGTTTAAAAAAAATTTGTTACTTTGTTTTAGAATTTTGTGCATTCAAATATATTCTGGATTTCTTATTTTCATTGATCTAGTGTGCCTAGGATCTATTAACTCTGGCAATATGCAATCTAAATAAAATCTAGTTAATTTTGATTCCATTTCAATTTTCCAAAAATTATCATCTTTTTCTACCCTTTTTACTACCATACCTTTTTTTTGTCCATACTACAAGTAAACAGTATTTTCGTTGGGTTATGTGAAGCTGACCTTGAATTTGATAGAAATAGTTATGGCGTTTGTTAAGAACAAGCTCACCTTTATTTTCCTTAAAAACTTGTATTTTCCCTGCTAAAATACCTTCTTCAGGAGTCATCTCAGCTGCAGAGAATGGACATTTTACCTCCACTATCCCATCCTCACCAATAAGACCATCTGGTGAAGCTCCTAAATAAGGTATATCTCTGTCTAAAAAAAGGCCACAGGGTACTACTTTAACGCTTTCTTTTTTTTCAAGGTCATTAATTGCATCTCCTTCCTTTATCTGGCCATACATAATTGATTGAGATTGTAGTTCAGAGCTGTACAGCATTTGCTTAACCAATTTTTCACAACCAGTATCTGCTCTACGTTTGCATACTGTACCAAAATTCGATGCCGTCAATAATTTTCTTCTTTGTTCAAGCCATTCGCCACTTTCTCTCTGTAAGATTGTAAGACGTTCTAAAGCTTCTCTTTCTTCTTTGGTTCTTCTTAGAGAGATTAAAAACTGGTCTTTCTCTCTTTGAAATTCCTCTACACTCATGTCTGGTCGCTGCACATTTGCACCATAGTCTTGGTCCTGGCTACCTTTTTCGCAAAAAAGGGATCTTGCTAGCTTTGGCTTCTTTCTACGACGTTCTTTCTCAGAGTCTACCTTCAACTTTCTCTTCATTTGAGATTCCTTACAAAATCTCCCGGGACTTCTACCGTAGATAGATTTGTGGAGTACGTAATGGGCCTTTCCCGTGTTGTGTTGGACCACTGCAGCCACACATCTTACTTTATAACTGCCAGACAGGGAAAAATTTATTCTTTTCCCACCGATGAATTTTGCAACGGCACCATTATATTGTTCCGCAGCGTTGCTGTCTACATCTTGTATAAGGCTGCGACTGTTCTGGGCAAGATATTTAGATGGGGCCAAAACCTTTTCAAAGAGACCTACTTTAATTAAATCAGGAATTAGGTTAAATTCATTTGGCTTATTTTTTCCCTGGCAAAAATATCCACGCTCTTTGCATTTCGAATGGTCACCTAACACATGGCTAGGTCCATTCAAAATATCTTTTCTTAATTCATCCATTCTCTTTTCTAGGGGTGCATCTTGTTTTTTCCTATATTGTATAGCTTTACTGACAGCTGTTCTTAACCTGAGTGTATTATTTCCTATTTTCTTACGTAACATAACTGGGAACCGTCCTCCATCACTTGTTGTAACTATGTCTCTAATTTTATTACAATAATTCCTGAGTAAATGGTTACGGCATTCCACTTTTTCTACTGTCATTGTTTTATATGGCCTGGCGTCAAGTATTTTCTTATACACGCTGCTATCACCGTCAGCCACTAACTTTGCATATCTCACTCCATAGATAGCCTCACTAACAAGAAATCCTTCTACAATAATTGCAGCTTCCATGCTGGTTGAACTAAGATCCCAGTTCTTACTGCACACGTGTTGATGTGGATCTACACCTTTATTTTTAGAACGTGTGCAAGTTGTGCAGAATTTGTTTTTTACGCCGATGTATAGAACTTTTCTTGTATAGAAACCAATGATCGCAGCCTGTAAAGCACACATGTATCACTTAACAATAGTATTTTACAATAATAAGGACGACACTTATGAATAGTGAACTTGAATAAACTAGAAATAGTTCTGAGAATGGGACGATTCCTGGATAGCAAAACATGCATAGTAGAATGTCCCGGATTTGATTTACGTGTTCAGTATTTTTTTTTTCAAAGGTAAATGTAATTACAAACTTTGGCTAAAATCGAGTTAAATCGAGTGTTTATGTTATCTAAATACATGAATTTTTTACTATTGGTTTATGGTAAAAACCTAAATATATTTGTAGTGTTTAGTTAAATAAATTTGTGTATACTTGATTTTTTACAACTTCATTGTGATTTTATGACACTCAGTTGGATTAAATTGATTGAATGAATAAAATTATCATAATTAATTGAGCCCTTTGAGTTTTAATTTGTGTTAACCCAGTTAGATTAAAAAAAGTTTTTCTTTTTCTTTTTAGGCAGCGCTCTATCTTGGTTAGTATGGCACAAAAATTTAATTCGTCATATAATAATTAATACAAATGCCCAAAAAGTGATTTATATTCATATTTAACAGTGTGGAAATTTGTGGGATATACTTCCATAAGGCTTAAAAATAAGCGTTTGAATACGAAGAAAAGCTTTACTTACCACACCCGACAACGAACTGTAGTTGTTTCTGTAAGATCGCTTTCCCCAGCTGCCATCAGCTGCCACGGTTAATAGAGGAGTCCCATCGGCTGCTATGTGCCCTCGTTTCTTTGCTTCTTCTATCTCTAGCTTGACTGCGTCTTCCATTTCACACTGTGCTGCCTTTTCCCACTCATCTCCTAGGCGATCATGATACTTTTTGAAGGTGTTGCTACTCATACATGGAATATTCATTGTCGACATCATTTCATCGAGCTGTGCATGCCCTCCACCAGTACTCATTGTTCCTGATACGGCAGCATTGTTAACGTCCATGAAAAGAGTTTCTACTGAATTATCAGGAATATCTGTCCACAACATACTTTCCAATCCACAGAGTCTACATTTGAACATGAATCCAGAATTCAGTCCTCTTCTTATTTCACGTTTTGGATCCATGTCTTTGAAAGAGCAGTGAAAAGGAAGATGGTCATCCATTGATATTATTTGTTCAACAAAATATTTAAGGTTGATTATTCTTCTTCCTTGTAATGAATATGTTGAAATAGGGGTTAATTTGGAATTAGTAGTTATTAATGTATCTGGGCTCTCTGTATACCTGAGAAAAAGGGTCAAATGTATTAATAATAAGTCGGAAACAAAACACATGTTTTTCAAACAATGACACTCTAAATGTAACCTTGCGTCTAATACGACAAAAAAAAGTACTATGTATTAATTTATTTGAAACAGATAGGTAGTTAAGGTTAGGTTAGACTTAATCTGTCTTGGTCCAGAGGGCTGGCTGTAACTGGGATTAATCCTAACTGGACATTATTCCGGAACCGGGTTTAGTCTTCGCTAACATTATTCCAAAACTGGGCTTAGTTTCGACTAATACTATATTGGAACTGGGTTTAGTTTTGACTAATACTATTTCGGAAACAGGTTTAGTTTTGCCTTGCGTTAATAAGATATTGGGCATAGTTTTAACTTATGTTATTCCAGAATTCAGTTTAGTTCCGGGTCTGATTTGTCACTAACAAGGTTAATTTATAATCAGGACTGACAGAACTGATTTCAGAGCTAAGCAAGTAAAATTTGATGGAGTCCACTCCGGGGATTATTCCAGGCGTTATCAAAATTGTGAGGACAACAACATTTTTAAGTTTATTAATTAAAAATGAATGAACTAAAATCATTTAAATCAAAACGAATATACTTGTACCGGAGATACCTACCCGAATATTTAAAATCTAGTTAAAGTTATCTTTATAAATTGTCTAAAGTTGGCATGAAGATTAAAAATGGGATTTGGTTGTATTAAAGCTGCTCTTGATACACTTATCAGGTGTAAAATGGCCATAATTATGTTTATACATTTTTTATTGTATTAGGCTTACTATGTATAATTCGATCGTAGATTATTCATAGTTTAAAAAAATTACAACTTATTATATTTGGGGATTATAAAGTAGGCCAGTATAAAACAACGTGCTAGTTTTATACGATTTAGTATGACTTCACAATATATATCTTCAACACAAAATAAACTAATAGTGTTTTAGTTTCTTAAGGTGGATACAATGCTCTCATTTAAATCTTTAAAACGTTTTAATTGTAATTTTATTATATATGATTTTTATCTTTTATTTTTTCTTTATGAAATTTCAAATTTTTATCAAGCTATTTTGCATTGCTTCGAGACTTTTTCAAGAACCAGTCAGCTTTTTGGATTTTAAAAACCTATTATTGTTATTATTATTTATATTATTATTATTTTAGAACGTTATTCATCACAAAATTGACAAATTTAATCTAGTGAGGTAAGGATTAGGAAGGTAAGTGATTATGTAAGCACACCCGCATTTGCATGGAGAGGAGATGGGAAACTACTAAGGAAAAATTCACCCCAGTCCCGCGGCTTATATTCGAACCCCAAAAAAAAGGGTTGATACAAACATGCACAAAGAGAGAGAGAGACACAAAAACACAAATAATGGTCGCATCCATGGGACTTTTTCCTTAAAAAATTAAACATCTTAAAACTATTGCATGCTACTTACATAGATAGATCAAAACGAAGATTTTCATTTTGAGGCTCTGTTATGTTAGGCACTTTTAATTCGCGTTCCTGAGCTCCTCCGTGAACACCCCTAAACAAACAAATAAATACAATAATTAATTATGTTTGTTTCAACTTTTATTTTGAATAATCAATGTGGAAATCCCGATTTTTAAATACTTAAATGGAAAGAAAGTGTGGTTCTTCTTGGTTCCTTGAGGTATTTTGAGATGAATTGTCTCTTTGTGAGTCCTCTGTACTTTCAGCACGTGAACTAAAGTTTGGAAAATATAAATTTGGTTAGATTTCTAAGCCATCGCAACAAAATTATATAATGTTAACTTCTCCTTTTTACAGCTTCATTCTTTTTTCCCCTGATACTAATGGATTTAGATCTTTTGTTTATGTTTTAATGAAAAATACATACCATTTTGTTTTCCAGTAATTTGCTAGCCCTTGAGGCCTACGCTTTTTCTTCGGTTTTCTTGATGGACGTACAATCTTGTTACCTTTAGTAGAGTAGCGCATCAGTCCCCTCACACGTGTTTCTGACATAACGCTGAAACTATGCACTTTCCTCACTTTATACTATTTACGAACACTAAACGCTAACCGGAGAGACAACTGACTAACCTACCAAAGAAAAGATTTCAAACCTCTGTAGCAGGTAGAAATAGTTTCTTGCAAGGACGAGTTCATTAGGAACTTTAGGGAGGCTATGTCATTTTTACTAGTCTACTCATCAGACTTCGGCTGGCCCATCTTCCCTTGAGTTTCTTTAGTCTGTGCGCCCTCAGCACAGGCTCCACCTCGCTCTTGGCGAATAAAATTTGCAATGATGAATCTAAAAAAAAATTAAATTCAAAATAATATTCGAATAATAAATCTTAGGCGGGGCCGTTGAGGTGAAATTAAATTTAGAGTGAGTACAAATTTAGAGGTTGGAGGATGTACGGCAACAAGGGGCGATCGGCGCCGGCCACATTCGGAGAGAAGGCACACCTCGTCCATGATCCGTGTGGCTGTTGTCATGTGGTTTGCCCTTGTAGCAGTGGAAATCAGCTGTTTAGTGTTTGTGATAGCGTTTGGTGATGATTTTACGCGTGTGTAATTTTTTGGCTCCTGCGTAATTTTTCGTTGCTGAAGTAAGAATTAAGAAAACTTAAGATATTAAACAACAAGATCTATTGTTTAATTACTAAGTTTGTTTGGTAAGGAGAGCCTTTCGTAGGCCTTCAAGTTAGTTCCCACATAACCTTACGGAGATCGTTACAAAACTCTCTCCCTGGAATAAGCTTTGATCACCCGTTTCAATTTTTAATTTCTCTAATGAACTTACTGTGACTAGTAATATTTGATGTAATTACACGTATTATTATGTTATAAATAGGATTTGTAGCAGTGTCTATCCCTTATTATAATTTGGATATGTAAAGTTGAATAATTCATTCAATAATTTATAAATTTAAAATATTTGAGAGCTTGGCGTAAAATTGAAAATGTATTTTGGAATGTGTTGGTGTGTGTCCTTGGAGGGACTTTTATTCAGCGTTGATATAAGTTTGGTTTAGTTGAGGTGATTGGGGGTGTGATGTAGTACCCACCCTTTTTTCCCAGACAAACCCAGTTTGCTCAGGATAAATGTTGTTGAAACAAACTATATCCAAATAGTCCGAGGATCCTTTCCAGGGATATAATATCTTGTACAATTTGTTCCTTAAATGATAGATTTTTTTCCAATTTTGTGAGATAAAATTCACTTACCCCATTAATTTTTCTTTATACTATTTGATTAAAAATAACCTATGAAAGTCACATTATCCAATAATAACGGAAAAACAAAAATAATGTTATTTTGGAAGTCTTTGCAGTAACCACTAATAATAATTATTAGTGAATATTATTTAATTCTACCAGAATTCGTATAGCTATTTTACAATAAATAGGTAAACTTTTTTGAAATCATCTAAATATATTACGCCCTTTGGAAAGCCAAGCCCTTTTGGGGGCCCATTCCAACTCTGGTCTACTTGGAAGATAGCATATAGTTTCCGAACACTTCGAAATGCTACGCTGACCTCAAAAAGATCATTCATAGTTTAGGAGCATACAAATAATTGCATGTTTTAGAAAAGTATTCAATCTTTAATACAAAATAAAGATAAATAATTTAATACTTTGTGTGTTGAGAGTCATCATAAGTTGCGGCAACTTGCACAACATTTAAATTGGATCCAATTTTGATATTGAATATTATTTTATCAAAGCTACGCTTTGATCACTATATTTTTTTAAATATTTATTTAAAGTGGCTTATCATATTTTACGTAGTACGTTCTCATTATATTTTAACTGATACTTTAGTTAGGAACTTACTATGCTAAGGGTCCCGGTTTTGATCCCAGGTAAATTCGCTAATTTAACTTTAGTAAACCGTTATGTACGTCATAGTTAAAAGCTAGTTGTAAGTCGTATGCTTATATAATCCTTGTTTTCATAAATTACATGTTAAAAACCTCCATTAAAAGTATATTTTATTAAATAATGTTGATGTAGGTTCACCTTCTAGCTTGCAATTTTTTTTTTTTTAAGACTCAGGAAAAAAATACAACTGAAATATTCCAACTGGTCCTCTGGACATGTTTCAAGGCTATTAGTGTTGTTCTGTCAAGCGAACAATAGGATTACTGCCGACTGCTGAATCTTGGGTTCTTCCAGACACTTCCTCTCTCTCTCTTGGCTTGAGTAGGTATGGTGGGGGTTGCCACCCCTATCTTGTAATACAACTAAATTTATGTAACTACTGCCAAATTTATGGCCCTATGAATAGGTTTACGTGATTTAAAATATTATATTTTTAAACTACACACAAAACTTAAGATAGTACGTTTTTGTTTTTTTTAAATCAAACTATTTTCAAAAATGTGTTTTTTGAGTTGATTTTAAAAATTTATGCATAAAAAAATTAGTTATATAATTCAATATCAATTTAGAAAAGTGTCCACACAGTCATAATAAAAAAAATAAAAAATGTATCATAATTGGTTCATCTAGAATTTCGGTCGCAAATCAGTCACTTTTACCGTGTATTAGTAGCTATGCGACCGCACCTTAAGTCATTCAATTTTATCAATTTTTCTATGTGTATATTTATTTCTGCAAGTTTCTTGGCGGTGTGTTAAAGAATGAACTAGGTAAGTTTTTTAAAAATAAAAAATCTATTATTTAGAATTTTTAAACATTATCTACCTGTTAAGTTATAAATGTAAATTTACTTAGCTTATGTTATGTGTAGAGGCCAAAGTAATAGAAAACATTATATTTCTAATGATTTGACAGAGAGAGAGAAAAAACAATTCCTCCCTCTGCTTGTACTATCCCTAGTCGATACTCTGAACACTGTTCTTGATTCCTCTAAAATAGCATTGCAGTCTGGTCCACCATAACCTATGAAATTTATCATAACGATGTCTAGCTGTAGAGGATATGCAAGTAATCTGTTTGTAACCTGTAAATTAATGTTATACTTTAAGTAGATCTAAGTAGTAAAATATTGAAATGTATGGAGGTGAGACACCAAAGCCCCCCACCCTTCCCTGGATAAGGCTTCGCCTTCGACTACTTTCAGTCCCAAACCCCAAGGAAACTTACCGAGGTAATAATCTCCGATTCAACGTTTCAATTTTTTCGTAAGGTACCAAACATTTAAACACAATGTATTATTGATGGAATTACTAAATGTTACCTAACTACATTATCACTTTTTTTAACATGGCTACTCAAAATTAGAGACAAGAAATTATTGGAAAATAACTCAAATCAATACGCCATCGCGTTCTCAAAACATTACTTTATGTTTAAAAAAATTACTCACGTTTGTTGTATAATCAGTGTTATTAATCAAGAGTACACTGTGATAAAGTATACAAGTAAATAAAGCTTTTATAGAACATTGAGTTTGAAATAAAGAGAATAGTGGTTTTCCAATCCAAAGAGCATCACTGTAATCAATTGTTCAAATGGATCAAATCAAATACCAAAGCCAATGACCTATTTACAAACTGGACAGAAATTTTTAGGCTATATTTTCTAATATTCATGTTTGCATAACATTGTTTAGCAGAGAAGGAATCTTGAGGGTATAACTCTCTCTCCTACACACATACAAGGCAACGTGGCATTTTGACAAAGCTCGCTAATTTGTATGAATATGAGATATATCAATTCAATGTATGTTTAGTTAAATGAAATAAATTTGTTGATAAAAGGTTTGATTAACAAAATTAAGTTCCAAACACATGACTTGTTTCTTTAAATAAGTTGATGCAGAATGATAAAGTAATATTTCCTACAGGGCTATAATGTAAATCAGCGGTTCCAAAAGTGTGCTCCGCAAAGTATTTCCAAGTGATCCGCGAATAGGTTGGAAATAAAAATAAATAAAATGTGACCAGATATTAAAACTGTGAAATTGTGCGTCCATAAACTGTGTATAGGTAAGTATTGGGTAGAAATAATTTACAGACTGCACGTGGTGAAACCCTTCAGAGAGACTGAAGGGTTCACCCCATTTCTATGATAACTTCGCCGCGCTTTCAGATATGATTGTTTGCCTCAACACCTTTCCAGAATTTTCTGGGAAGTTTCTATTGCTTATTAAAAACTCATGTTTCTTCGCACCTTCAGTCAGTGTACATTCGAGAGTCGAAATAAATCAAGTAGCAATGCAATGTTATTTATTTGAATAACGGAAAAGCAATCTGGCATAGGAGCAATATGAGTGCTTGAATGATTTGACATCAGATTTTGCGATAAAGGAGAATTTTGCAACTAAAATGTCACTATCAGAATTTTGATGTCAGCTACTAGATGAACTTGAAGTTTTGTCAGATAGAACTAAAATAATCTTTCTTTGCTTTTCAATAACTTACTTATGAGGATTAGGATTCTCTGCCTATGTGGCTACTAAAACAAAAGATCCCAGCTCAATGCAGTGCCAGATATTTGGTCGCAGCTGTCCCAAATTCAACCAGATATAGCCACATTGTGCAAATCAAAACACATTATTGGAAATTAAGTTCGTGGTCTATACTTTATCGTTTATTTATGCCAGGGCCTTTTTTGTTTGCAACCATGAAAATGGTTTTAACACTATTTCTGTGAGTAACATATTGTGGATTTACAATACCTGCTTTGAATTCGTTATCAAATGTATTACTTTAGGTTAATTTATGTTTTTGGTTGTTGTTTTGCGTTTATGTAGTTAAGTTCCTTATTTCTCTGAAATTAAGGAAGAGAATAACATTTATAATGAAATAAACCTTGATGTTTAACATACCCAAATGCTTAAACATTCGTTTCCATCGTGAATACTGCTGTAATTCGATTTAGTATAAATCTATGTAGAGTCAATGTGAAAATATCGTCGCCCTTATGCCAAAGAAAGTTGTGTGCAAAATTGTTGTTTTGAAAAAACAATATTTAAAGTTACAACTTTAAATGGCTTTAAATAGGAAAAATTAAGTTTAGATAAATATTAAAGCTATTTAAAAATTTAAAAATAATTCGTGATTTTACTATACGATAAAAAGTAAAGATATAAAATTCCAAAATAACTTTTTGTTACTCATAGCACACCCCTTTCCCCACTTTCTCAAATAAAATTCTACCTCTATTGTATATAGATATTAATGTTTTTATTTCTTAGGGTGTAATAGTTAGTTTTAACATCATGTCATAAACTTACGATTTTTAACCCCCCCCCTCCCATCCCCCCCAAAATAATTAATGTCTTCTTTTGTCCATGAACCTGTACATTATACAATATTTACTATTAGTTTGCATTATGCATGAATACAAACACAGCCCAAGACTACTACACAAAGTTTGTCATTCAAACAAATTTAAGAAAGTTATTAGCTATCTTATTTCATTAGAGCTATCAAAATTTCACTGTAATAGTTTATTTATCTTGTACTGAAACCAATATACAAATTAAAAGCTAATTTTCACTATACCGGTCGTTACTTATTGTAGCCTTAGCAGAATGTAAATAGCTTGGGCTATAGCTACATATTTTAATATTATAAGAATATCCTAAAATGTAACCCACAACTGCCGCTACTACTAGCGTCACGAGTCAGTTAACTATGGAAACAGGTGCTGCGAAGCTAGAGAGAGAAGAAGGGGGTATTTATTTAGTACTCAGATTTGCATGAATGGTGAGTGCTAAAATTAACTTTTATCTGTGTTTAAAAAAATGTGTAAAGATACAGCTATTTCTGATTGGCCACGCTAAGTAAAGTTAAAGTTACCAAGGAACTGATAAAGGTGGTGAGAAAAAAACACAAAGGAGACGTATGTACGTGGGATGAGCCAACACTGATACTGATATCTTAATAAGTAACCCATATGTGGTTTAGTTTTAAGGGTTATCAAAAGGGGAGATTGACATTTATTTTAATCTACAACAGGGTACTTAATACGTTTCTAAACTTCTTAAGTATGATTATGGTGATGATGGTGGGGGTGATGGTGATAGCAAATAGATTATGACAGGACATCGATACATACAGTAAATAACCAAACATAAGAGCAAACAATACTGTTGCACAAACATCATATTGATTCTACAATCACCGGATTGTCAATCAGCTTGATCATAGATCAAGAAAAATCTGGGTTGCAACAAAGTTAATTAGAGATAAAAAAAACTCCGATCACCTGACCACAGATTTAACCGGGGAATCAAATAAAACTAGCTTGCAACGTTGTAAAAAGTTCTATTTTTGAACAGCTGACTGTTATAACATAGCCTAAATGTATACACCAGATTGGCTTTGTGAATACCTTTTTTTTTTGTTTGTTTAATTAATACACGTAGATTTGTTTGAAATTATTAATAGACGTTTGTATTAATTGTATTATTATAGTTAGGTTATAAAATCAGCTTTTAAAGTATATATATAATTTAAACATAATATAATGAGTGAAAAGAAATCCAGAAGTCCCAACTTTACTTCAAATGAGCGTGTTCTGTTATTGTATTTGTTGGAAGAATACGTGTCGATAATTGAAAATAAAAAAAACCTGATGCTGTGACAAGTAAACAGAAAGAGGCGGCCTGGAAAAGTTTAGCCGACGATTTTAATAAAAACACTACATCTGTTCAGAGATCCTCAGAACAATTAAAAATATATTATGAAAACTACAAGAGGAGAGTTAAAAAAGCAACAGCTGATGACAAGGTAAATTGTTTATTTTATGAAACACTTTATAGTATTACACAGTATTAATCATTTCAATAAATTTAAATTTTATTGTTTCATGAATTTAATTATGAAGCACAAAGCAAGAAACAATGCACTTCAATGTTGTTGATAGCTTTAACCTTAGGCCCATTGTAAGGCAGGGAAATCTTCTCTTCACAACGCCAAAAGCTCTCTCAATAGGATTCCTTGTGTCAATATGAGATTGATTATATAATTCTTCAGCTTTGTTAGTTGGAGAACTGAGTGGGGTTAGTAAAAAGGCACTGCAAGCATAACCTCCATCACCCAGTAGGTTTCCCTCAGGAATGTCTCTGTTTTGTAGCTGAGCTCGTAATCGGCTGTTTAAAAATATTGTACTGTCATGTACAGATCCAAGCCATCAAGCTACAACATTAACGAACTTTAATGAAGCTGTACACACAGCTTGAACGTTTACAGAAAAATAGCCCTTTCTGTTTCTTTATAGCTCTGCATTCACACACCCTGGTGAGAGTATAGGAATGTGAGTGCAGTCTATAGCGCCAATAATTCCAGGAAACCCAGCAGTGGACACAAATTCTTCTTGTAAGAGTGAAATATTTCTTTGGTCTACTTTAAGTTGTATTTTATCTCTAGCCATTAAGGCAAGGTGATGAGTCACTCTACGAACAAATCTGCATACAGTAGATTTGTTTACACCTATTAGATCTCCTATTACTATTTGGAATGTGCCAGTTGCAAAAAATCTTAATGTCAATAACAATTGGTTCATTGGTGAAACCGGCACATTCTTCAATGTGAAATATACTAGATACTCATTTAACAATCCTATCAAATATACACAAGAACGTTTACTCAATCTAAACCTCATCTCAAATTCTCTATCGCTATATTTAAAAAAAGTTCATATCTTTCCCGTAGTTGTCTTGGAAATTGAACATTTTCTATAACCTCATTATATAAATTAAAAACATCTTCATCTGAAGATTCCATACTTTACACTTATAAATCAAACTCACATTAAAATAAGTTTAATTATATACAAACATACCTACTAAATATTACTTAATAAATAAAGATTATAAAGAACAAATCTTATTTATCAAGAAAATAACAGTTACAGGTTATGTTAACCCTAAACACACTGATCGGGGAATCAAACAGTTGATGGGAGAGAATTGGCTGGTTAACTTGACCAGAGATCTGATCGACAATCACGTCCTAATTGTTAATGGTGCAACTGAAAATGAGGTTTGAGACACTGATTGGAGATCAACATACAACTGATCTCTGATCAAGCCACTGATTATTGTTTGTGCAACCGGCCCTAAAACTATCAATCAATCCTATCCAATAAGTCCTTATTCCTTGGCTTGTCTTAAAATGGCATACACACTACAGTAAACTCCAACGAACAAATAAAATAAGACTTTCTCCACAAACCAAAATAATATACAAGATGAATCAATGCTGCCAAAAATAATATAAACGTATTATCAAACTACCAATACATTCCTATATTTCTTGTTCGTTAGCGTGCGTGCGTCAAGCTGATTAAAAAAAGCTTCGAAATTTGCGAATAAAGATGAGGTGAACAACACCCTAACAGAATATAGTTTGGGAAAAGGTAGTTAATAAAAATATATATAATATTGTTAGCATAGCAATGCTCTTTATATAAAGATTATTTATTTTTTATAATTATTCATTATTATTATTATAATAATTATTATTAATATTATTATTTTAAATTCTTAATATGTTGTTTCCTGGTAAAACAAGCACACCTACTGGTGGAATAATAAACGAATAGAGTGGCACCACAACATTTGATATTAGTAGGCCTGCAATACAAACATAGAAATTGGTTCATTGTTAAGCGGAATGGCGTCTAAAATATTTCTGTCTATATTTCCCGCGTAACTCTTCCTTAGTTTTGTATGTTAATAATTTGTGAATAATAATGGTGGTCTTTGTTTACTGAATTTGACAATAGCCCTAAATAAGTTTGTATTGCTTCATATATAATGGTATGTTATAATTTAATTTTGATTTTTTTAATCCTTAATGTATAAACAGATAAAAGTATATTATGTTGAATCTTGAGAAATATTCATGTGTTTAATTTGTATGAATTAATTGTTGTCTCAGATAAAAAAATAATCATTCGTCCATCAATTAGCTAGATGGGGAAACAAGGCGTTAGTATTTTAAGAGTAACTTAACTGGTGTAAAACCCCTTTATTTAATTTTAGCCTAACCATATCGCAGGGTCCAACTATAGACTTTTCCATTTATTTGACCAAATGAATGACCGGTACGATTCATTAACTAAAGGGAGAATGTTTTATTATCACATACAAATTAACTTTCAGACATAATCTGCAATTTTAAGACGTCTCATTTAAATAAAGTACAAGCTATCCAGACCTTGTAACAATATTAAGCAGACTAGTTCCAAGAGGTGTAGTATTCGTCTCTGAATTAGGAGACTGAGAAGTTGAACTTTTTATGTCCTCTGACATGTTATTAGGAGAGGATGGTGGTGTTTACCTTTAATCCTTCAAGCTCACCCTTATCACCAAAGCTCCTCACCCTATCATGATCCTCACAGGAAATATCATTACCAGAGTGCCTAGGGCTATTATAAAGTGAATTTAGTTTATAAAGTTGTCCTTTTATACACACAAGATATGATCTATTTTTCATTATCTTAACCACACTGCCCTCTTCCCAAAATCACAGTTTGTTGTTCCAAATAAAGACATACTGCCCAGGGTTAAACAATGGCCACAGAATCGTTTAGTTTTGTCATAATGTAACGATTGCCCTACTTTCGCAGTCATTGCATCATCAATAATTATTTCTGGCTTCAAGAGGCAATCCTTACAGACAGTTTAGAATTGAGGGTGCGACTTTGAAGAAGGTGAGTATGGGAGCCCTGCCACTGGGCTATTTCTATAATTCAGAAGGAAAAGTGGAAAGTCTCCATGTTTATATTGCGCCTTTTTAAAGATTAATTTAACAATTCCAACCGCTTTCTCAGCCAAACCATTGCTGTGGGGATAGTGAGGACTGGAGGTTAATAATTCAATATTCCATGATTGAGCAAATACTTTGAATTCATTTGAGTCAAAAGGTTGGTTGTCAAACATGAATTGTTTGGGAATCCCAGAACGTGCAAAGATTGGTTTGAGCTTACTTATAGGAGTGGAAGCAGACTTACTTGGGACCTTCTCAGCCTCAATCCACCCCGAATGGTAGTCCACAATAACTAGATAGCTATCACCATTATAATCCACATAATCAGCAACAACTTTTACAAAGGGTAAATCTAGGATGTCATGAGGTTTGCAGCGGGTCCTTTATTTTAGACCGTTGAAATCAATTGCATCAAGTATAAACATTTTCAAATCAGAGTTTATTCCTGGCCAATAGAAGCTGCGAGATGCTTGAGCCTTAATTTTTTCAAAACTGAGGGGAGTTGTATGAAGGATCTCAAGGGTGAAGCGCCTCAGTTTAAATGGAATTAATATACGCTCATCATAGTAAAGAAGCCCATTATAGACTGTGATATCTTTTTTTGAGGAAAAAATAGTTATTCAGCCCTGAGCAATCTGATGACAACGACTTAGGCCAACCTTTAATGGAGTAATTAAAGACTCAAAACAGAATCCACAACTGTATTTTCCTTATACTTTGCAAGTAAGGATGGTTGAACATCGGAGGTTGTCCTTATAACATGTACTATGTCGTACATACTTTCATCTACAGATGAAGGAATATTTTTACAATTTTGGGATAATAAATCCGCTATATGCATGTATTTGACTGCTAAATACTTGAGTGTGAATGAATAGGGCAATAGTTTCAGCTTAAGGCGGTGGAGGTGATTATTGGTAATTTTACTGATGACTTTTACAATGATGGAGGGGAGTGGCTGATGATCTGAATGAACAGTTACAGCTTTGTGACCATACACAAAGTTATGGAGCCTTTTGAATGCAAATGAGGCAACAAGCAACTCTTTTTCTACCTGAGAAAAATTTTGCTCATTGGTGGTAAGTGATCGTGAAGCTTATAAAATGGGCTTGCCATCCTGCATTAAAGTGGCACCAAGGGCATATTGACTGCTGTCAGCATGTATGTTGATGGGTTTGGAGGGGTCAAAAGGAGTCAACAAGGTATGTTGGGCTATAAACTTTTTCAAAAGCTCTAACTGCTTACTGTGGGAGGAATTCCAAGACCACTCAGAATATATTTTCATAAGTTCACGAAATGGGGTACAAATATCTGACAGGAGCACAAATGTTCTTAGGTAGTTGACTGTTCCCAAAATATGCTGCAAATTCTTCCTTGAAGCAGGTACTTCTATGTCCTGAATATTCTGAACCCTAGTATCATCAGGACAAATTCCATCCTTATCAAGTTCCAAACCCCAAAATTCAACATCATCCACAAAGAATTGAACTCTTTCTGGGTTAAATACTATGTTGTTTTCATGAGCAGCTTGAATAACCTGTTTTAACTATTTTCTAAACTCTTGCATTGTGTCTGCTCTACATAAAACATCATCAAAATATACACATACTCCCCCAATATTCCCAAAGTATTTATGAGTCATCTTTTGGAAGTACTCAGGAAGCACACTTAGTCCAAATGGGGTTCGTGAAAACAAATAACATCCAAAGACTAGCTGATTCTCTACTCAATTTAA
This sequence comes from Timema cristinae, assembly GCA_039000515.1. Taxonomy (NCBI): domain Eukaryota; kingdom Metazoa; phylum Arthropoda; class Insecta; order Phasmatodea; family Timematidae; genus Timema; species Timema cristinae. Next base: position 29,414,163 of record JBCFYV010000003.1, on the reverse strand, counting down.
CCTGGTAAAACCCATATTTTAAATCAAATACACAAAAATATTTTTTATTGCCCATTTTGGAACTAATTTCCTCGAGAGTGGGAATTAACACATAATCTTGGACCAAATTGTCGTTAAGATCCTTAGGCTCTATGCACAGCCTTATGGTTCCTGTTTTATGTTTCTTTACAATAACTAGATTGTTTATCCATTCACCAGCTTCACAACATTCAATGATGCCATGCTGTTCAAGATCATCTAAATGCTCCTTAAGTTTACTTAACATTTTTAGGGAACTCTGTGGGCTACTTTTAGATATAGCATCTTTTTTTAATTATAAATCAAGAACCTCTGGAAAACATCCAAAGCCATTAAAAACATCCTGGTTTGAATTCCAGAAGTTTTGAAAATCATGTTTACTTTGAGCATTGAGAACCCCAACATTTAAAAAAAAATGAGATTGAGATTCATACGAGATGAAAGGCTAAGTAGGGTACGGCTTTAACTGAATTGACAATAGTAAACGCCAAGCTCTGTGTTTTGTTTTCCTAAACAACAGGAAGACAAATTTCACCAACAGGTGCAATCTCTCAAAACCCCCAAAAGCTTCAATATAAGTTTTAGGAGCACTTAACCTAGAACTATAATCAGGTCCAATGGTCTGCAAAGACCTTAAAGGAAGGATGTTAACTTCTGTCCCTGTGTCTAATTTGATAAGTACAAGTTTGCAGTTAATTAGCAATGATATGCACCAATGATGATTAGTATTTACAGAATTTATAATTGACAGAGAACCTATATCTGAATAACCTGAAACAGGGGGCAAAAAGTAACCATCAGTATCATGAAATTGACAAAAATAATTACACTCACCAACATTTGAAGTCTAGTTAGCCAAGGGTATTAAAGAAATGTTAATTACTTGAAACATTACTTAGAGCAGTGTTTCTTTAACTTTTGGACCACTTTGAAGCTAGTGTTACTTAAACTTTCTCCAATAGCAGGCCAGATGGACCACCCAACTTACTTCACTACCTACCTGCCACTTATCAGAACAGGAGATTTTTTTCTAAAAAGAATCGTTTATCAAGCAGTAAATATAGTATATTTATGAAACTTTGTTTGTAGTCCTATACACATTTTAGATAAGATCTTAGCTCTAGAAATGATAGACCTACTGAAAACTGTCAAGTCATTTATGGTATATCACTTTTGATATTATATAATTAGAATAATAACACCAATAATGTAGTAAACTTGTTGGGACTTGAGTAATTTCATCCACTCAATAGAGCATTTAGTGGGTGAGCCTTGACCTGCAAGAAGATGGGCAATTCCTTCTAAATGTTCTTTAATGTTTTGTTTTACTTTGTTGATTTCTTCATAACAAATGATACATATATGATCTGTACTATTAATAAATAAAGTAGTATCTTCAAAGTGACAATGAAAGGGCAGAATATAGAAATTTGGAGTTTGACAAATTCTTATCAGATTGTGGGATTAGAAGACGTCTTTCCGTTGTGAGATCACCCCAGCAAAATGGATTGGCCGGATGAAAAAATAGGTCACTGCAGGATAAGGCCAGATGCCTACTATTGGAATCAAATTTGCCCACTCATTTTGGGCTGAGGCCATCTATTGTGCAAATTATTTATTAAATTGCAGCTCATCCAGGATTCTGAAAGGTGAAACTCCATATCAAAAGTGGACTGATCATGTACCTTCAGTTCATCATCTTCAAGTTTTTGGATACAAAGCGTCCATGCACAACAAGGACCCCAGCAGAAGAAAATTTGATTCAAGAGCCAAAGAAGGCATTTTTGTTGGATACTCTGAAGTATCAAAGTATTTGGGTGCCATCCCAAAGAAAGATTTAAATTGTGAGAGATGTAAAAATAATTAACAAGCTCTGCTATAAATCCAACCAAGAACCCTCAAGTGGTGATCCTTATTTGGGTGCCATCCCAAAGAAAGATTTAAATTGTGAGAGATGTAAAAATAATTAACAAGCTCTACTATAAATCCAACCAAGAACCCTCAAGTGGTGATCCATTCGGTGAAGAATATTGTGAACAACAATCAAATATGCCAAAAAAGGAAGAAAACAGTAACAGTCAAGAGATTTCAGTAATAAGGAATTACGAGAATTTAGATTAAATTAATGTAGTCGCAAGTGACAGGAGAAAACAATGAAGGATCTGGAGATAGCTTTGAGGAAGAAGTTGAAGAAGAAGTTGAGGAAGAAGGACAAAGATGTTTAAGACCAAGAAATACAATTAGACTACCCCCTTGGATGAATTAATATGACATGTCAGTATTATGTAAAGTTAAGAAAGCTCTAGAAGGGCCAGATGCGGAAGAATGGCATGAAGCCATAAAAAATGAAATCAAGGCCCATATAAAGAATGATACTTGGGAATTAGTGACAAAACCAAATGGAGCAAATGTAATAAGTTATAAAATGGTGCTAAAAATAAGTATAAACAAAATGGCGATCTTGAGTGGAGAAAAGCACGTCTTGCAGCTCGAGGATTCTCAAAAAGACCAGGACTCGACTATGGAGAGACGTATGCCCCAGTCGCCAGATTAAGCTCTATCAGAACTCTTCTGTCGAAGAAAATCTAAAAATAAATCGACTTGATGTCTCAACAGCGTTCCTTAATTGGGATATAGACAAAAAATTATTTATGCAAAAGCCAGAATTTCTAGAAAGAATCCTATGCAACATCATGGTTGAAGAAAATGTTAATGACGACTCCACCATGTTCAAAATGGTAAAGAAAATGCTTGAAGAGCTACGCAAACAAAATGGTGAAAAGGTATGTCGTCTTAAGAAGGTGTACTGACTAAAGCAAGCAGGACGCCAATATATCTGTAAATTAGACTCCAAACTTTGTAAATTAAGATTCATCCCTTCACAGGCTGATCCTTGCATCTACATTATGATCAGAGGGAGAGAAAAAATACTGTTTGCAATTTATGTAGATGATGTAATTATGGCATCAAATAGTCAAGAAAAATTGAATCATATAAATGAGGAGTTGCTGAACAAATTTGAAATGAGAGATTTGGTAAATCTCCACTATTGTCTTGGTATAGAATTTGACTGTAAAAATGGAACTATTTCAGCCTCACATAAGAAATACATTGATAAGATCCTTTATAAACTTAATATGGAGACCTGTAATCCTGTGAAGATTCCCATGGTTCCAGGACTAAAGTTTACCAAGGCGTCAACAGAAAACCTGCCAAATTTTCCATACCAAAATCTGAATGGAGCCCTTATGTATCTTGCATAAGGTACAAGACCGGATATTTCACATTCTAATAGCCACTTAAGTCAAGTTAATAATTGTTTTTCTAAGGAGCATTGGCTAGCAGTAAAAAGGGTCCTCCGTTACTTTCAAGGTACCAAGGAACTGTATCTGATCTTCCAAAAGACTGGAGAACCATTGACCGGGTTGATGCAAATTGGGGATCATGCTCCAGTGATAAAGATCGTACACAGGGTACTGTTTTAAGTATGTAGGTTCAATGATCAGCTGGGAATCCAGAAAACAAAGAACCATTGCTCTATCTACTCAAGAAGCTGAGTACATGGCCTTAACAGAAGCGGCAAAGGAGGCAATGCATTTGAGGCAACTGCTGAACGACATGGGATTTTCTCAACAAACCATCTAAATCTTCAATGACAACATGTTTGCCCAAAACTTGACAAAGAATTCTATAATAAGTTCCTGATAAAAGCATATATGTATAAAAGACCACTTAATTCTTGAGAAGGTTCAAAATGGGGACATTGTTGTGACATACAAGCCTTCTGAATCCATGAAAGCAGATATTTTTACAAAGAGCTTGACAAGCCCCAGACACACCATCTTGAGTCAAGCTGTTAGACTACATCCTCGGCTCTAATGAGTGAGGGGGAGTGTTGGTACTTGAGTAATTCCATCCACTCAATAGAGCATTTAGTGGGTGAGCCTTGATGTGCAAGAAAATGGGCAATGCCTTCTAAATGTTCTTTAATGTTTGGTTTTACTTTGTTGATTTCTTAATAACAAATGATACATATATGATCTGTACTATTAATTACAAGAATGAAAAAATAATCATGAACGATTTGGCTTTGTGTTTTAAACATGTACAAGATATGGAAACCGTTAATTGATGTCATAATACCATTTCTAACAAAACTGTTTATGAATATTGGCTCATTATATGAAAATTGGATTGAACCCACTTTTGGAATAAAGTATAGTTGACTTAGCAGACCTCTCCTGTCAATATTTTGCTTTTTAGATTTTAGGCCTTTTTACTTTCTAATAACAAAAAAAAACACACATTGTAGTTGTGAAAAATTTCATCCTGAAGATTAAGATGAATGTGTGTGTTTCATAGCCTAAAAACAAATATTTCTCTCCTCACTGTTTTGATTTCAATTGGAGCTTTAAAATAAAATAATAGTTTCATGTGGGTAATTCTTGAAAATTGACATACTGTAATGATTTTGTTTAAAATCGATATCTGGAACATATTTACATGATAGTTTAATGAAAATCATCTAGTGTATTACCCAAACGGGTAGGAATATGTGGTGCCAAAAAGAAAATTTGTTGTTAGTTTTTTACTGATTACATAGTTTTAAAAACTTAATATAAAACTGTAATAGACTATTTTATAAAGCAAATAAGATTGTGTCACACCATTCATTTTTCTGTAGTCCATATGCAGGCCAGCTGGCACACTGCCATGGATCACCACTGGTTAGCTGACCATAGTTAGAGAACCATTGACTTAGTATTCTAGTGATGTATGCATGAAATGCTATGTTTTTTATTATTATAAACTACTCAATCTTATGTGAAGATTGCAATGTGTACAGGATATCAAATTTTGAATTGTCATAGCTAAGGTAGCCTTTCAAAACAAGAAGAGCCTGCTGTGTGGCCCCCTAGATAAAGGATTGAGGAAGAGACTGGCCAAGTGCTTTGTTTGAAGTGTGGCATTATATGGGGCTAAGGCAGGTACACTAAGGAGGGAATCAGAGCAGAGATTTGATGCGTTTGAGATGTGGATGTAGAGAAGGTCGAAAAAATCAACTGTATGGAAAGAGTAAGGAATGAGGAACTAGCCTAATGGAGGGAGCTGGGAAAAAATGAAGGATATTAGAGGTTTTAAAAATAGGGAGAGAAATTGGATTGGACACTGGCTGAGAAGGTAAAGGCTATGGTGGATGCCATGGAAGGGATGGTGGATGGGAAGACACAAAAAGGTACTAGATAATGGATAACATCAAGGTCGGAGGCACTTATAGACAGATGAAGAGTATTGCCTAGGATAGCACCGCGTGGAGAGCAAAAGTTTTTTTTTTCTTAAAAATATTTTGCCCTAAAATACTGTACTCATAAAACACCATGTAATGAATTTCTAAATCATAAACATAACAATCCCATCACCAAACTCGCTGTGATTTTTTTTGTAGCCTAAATACCAATACCAGGTCCTATACAACTATCAAAATAATATAGCATGTTGAGTAAAACTTTTTTTTTAACAAAATACAACAAATTAACTTACCTAAGAAATTAGATAGCGGCTGGCAATTGTCTCCCAAACTATATACAATATATATATTGTTTTATAAAGATAAATAAAATAAAATAACTTACATACCAGTGGTAAAGTTGCTATTTTGGTGAGAAATTTGTAGTCTATAGCAATTAATTAATGTTTTCTACCGGTAATATGATTCTTAGCCGGAAAACTTGATTTAACCTTTCATGCATGGATAAATTAAAATTTAGATTAATATTTATAAAAAAATTGTTATAAACAATTTAATTTCGGTAGAAAACACCAAAAATAAAGAAGAGGAGCAGGAAATAATCCACCAGCTGATGGATATAGGGAGAAGATATGACATGGAGATCATCAACATTGAAATGTCAAAAGTGATGATTTAAAAAAATTAACGGCTGTTGAAAATAAAAATTGGAAACCAGGTGTTGGGAAACATAGTTCAAGTATCTGGGAAGTCTGCTGACAAAGGATGCCTATTGCATCAAGGAAATTAGGTCGAAAATTGTCATGACCAAGGATACTTTCAACAAGAAGAGGTTACTTCTGACTAGCAAGTTGAGTTTGGACCTGAGGAATAAATTGAGGAAATGCTACATTTAGAACATTGTGCTGAATGGTGTATAAACTTGAACTCTTACGAAGAGGGAAAATAAATAATGGCAGAGCTTTTAAATGTGTTGGTGGAGAAGACTTGATAAGATCAGGTGGACAGACAGGGTTACAATGAAGAAATCCTAAGACGAGTGGGTGGGAAGAGAACCATTTTGGATGTGATTCTTTAGTACAAAGTAAACTGGATCAGACACATCTTTAGGTGGAACTGTCTTCTACACCAGTGCTATTCTAACTTTACCGTGTGGCGGACCGGAATATTTTTTCGGTGGAACCCAGGAACCCAAGGCCAGCTTGGTGGAAAATTAATACTGTGTGAGATAGGTATTAAAAGGTTTTTTTTTTAAGGAAGCACAGTTTTATTGATATTAAAGAAAAATCATAAAATAACACTTAATGGGATAAAATAATGAATGAGCTTGCTTAGTTTTGCAAATTATATCACGCTGTGACTATTGTGGACAGAGAATATCCCCACTATTACAATGTTTTGTCTTAATTACATTCATAGTAGAGAAACCAGTCTCACAAATTTAGGTCAAAGAAAATGGTAAAAGAGTTTTCATTGCAATTTCACAAAGATCTGGGAATTCTGTTTTCACTTTTATCCACAAGGAAGCAAGTGAAGTTGCACCTTGTAAATACATTTTCATTTCTTCATTAGCAGCTATATCAATCAGGTTATCTTCTATGTTAACATGCATCTCATCATTCCATGTCATAAAATGGATTTCAGATCCATCCACTCAGGCCCTCTCCATGGATCCTACTCTTCTGGAAAGTAGAAATCAAACCACTCTTCCAAGTTTGCCAAATGATGAAAAATTACATTGGGCAAAAATGTTACATCAAGATCCTCACCTCCTTCGTTAATAGTATCAGCCAAATGGTGAAACATGTCACAGTAATCCCTTAAAGCACTAACTAGTCTTCCATGTTTTCAGCTTTTGTTTCAACTCTTCTATCTCATCGGTCATTGTAAAACAAGAGGACATTATTCATTGCATTGATGTGTTAAGTTCATTTGAACTGTAGAAGTATGTCAAATGTCTAACTATCCAATCATTGTTTTGAACCAGTACTGATAAAGCCATTTTTTTCTTTTAGAAATTAAGTAAGCTCATTCCTTAGCTCAAATACCCTCAACAGGACTTCATACTTCTTGACAACCAACATACATCAGTATGCAATAGTAGTTGTTTATAGTCAGCCCCATATCTTTGCATAGTGCCACGAACAATCTCGAGTTTAAAGCGTGTGCTTTTATGTGATTTACAATTATTACCACTTCACTGAGCGGGTTGTTGAGTTCTTTTCTGTCGACTATTTTTGTTGTGAAACTTTCTCTGTGAGCAAAACAGTAGGTAGATTTGCATTCAGATGCCAACACCTTAATCTGGGCACTCACTCCAGAACGTCTCCCTTTCATTGCTTTGTAAAGTTCTGGTTGTTCACTTTTACAGAATTTTCAATGGTATAGATTCCTGCATCACTAAAGGTTAGTTTAAAAAAATTATTACCACAACATTTTCAATAATCTTTAGTTCAGTATCATTGGAATCCTGCTTTATGAAGCTAGTATAGATTGTGGGATTTTCAGGTTTCTTAGAGGGAGAAAATTTGCCTACCACATTTCTTGGTTGTTGATGCATTTGGGTGCCAAAATTGCACCAACACATCTCTTTCACAAGGTTAATTCTACCCCCCATAAATCATAAGCATAAGTATAGCACTGTTTATAGTAAATTTTGCTTATTATCGACCAAAGTAAAAAATAAGCGCGAATTTTTCATATGGGGCTTATGTTGTTTTTTTTCATGCCAATTTAAAATGTTAACAGGATTAAATTGTTAAACTTCTTGTACGGTGAATAGTTTTTCCTTGTAAAAACCTTTGTTCACTCTTAATGCTAATTCTATCACATGATGCCTTTCCATAGACGGTTGCAAAGAAAAAAAAAGAAAAATGCCAAAATCGCTTTTGTGCTGGCACACATTTATAAAGTTTTTGTTATTTGAATGATCTAAGATGTCACTCAATACACTGGCTTGCTGATGTTGGAAAGATTGGAATTTGAATCACAGTTTGGTATATACTAAGAATGCATGAAAGCTTAGGATTGTCGGTTTGAGATAGTTTTTTATTCTAACATTTTTCAGAGTGACACAATCTGTTTGCGTTATATGCATAGATTCTAATGACACTAGTATATGTTATGGTGAAGAAGGTTACATTTTAGAGGAAGCATATATTTGCTGAGGGATAGTAATTGAAACCTACTATTTAATTCTCTTTCTGTATAATTTCTTTGAGCATAATATAAATTGAGATTTTTTTTATTTATTCCATTTGTTTTTACTTCTCTAAGCCTATTTTAAAAAATAATGAAAAACATCATTGTAATTTTAAAAAAACTTTACATTTTACTGCAAAATTACCATAACATACACTAACATTTACACAGCATTTTGTAGCCCCATTTGGTGGGAAATATTTCTAAACAAGTTATGACACATAAGGCTGGTTTTCCCGGGTATGCTGAACATTAGAATGAGGTCTTCTTCCTCTTATAGTTAGTCATTTTCCCCCTTGTTTTTGCATTGTGATGACTTCAAAGAGCAAACACAACATTCAGGTCGGTGAGACTGTTCTTCAAATTGGTGAATGATGTTCACTCAGTTGAGTACTTGAAACGTTGCTTGAATTATCACTAAAATCCCCTATTAATCAGAACCAGCAAATAAAAGTTTTGTTACAGCTTCACCTGCCATGATTTGTCTACTAGACGTAGCCATTTGTCAAGACTTAAAAACAAACTGTTGTTATACTAACTTAGCTTTTGAATGGTATCATAAGATGTCAGGAGCCTACAAATGTGTATGCTCTGATATCTGGTGGGAAAAAATATAACTTATAAGAGCAAACACTTCACAATACTGTCAACAGATGACATTAGTTAACTTGTTTACAATTCTTGCTAAAATGTGATACCCACAGTGATGGAAAGTTTGAGCTTGCAGTAATGCAAGCACCGATGTGAGCACCTCAGCGAAAAAGTTAAGTACACCCAACTAGGATTCCAACCTCAATCTCCCTGTCATTGGCAGTTCAGTTGATTGCATAAGTAAGGTTTGGCATCCTTAACGCCAATTATGTGAAAAATTTGGGTTTGCTAGCTTTCACAGTAAAATGAACTTTTTCCTGGCAGTGTGTGGCTGTAACTTGATATTTTCTGTGTATCATTGCATGCATTCCTCTTTCTGAATGAGTTATTAACGCAACACTGCTAACCAATACCTACTCCCCTCTACCAAACTTTGTTTCAGCTCTGCCTTCAGACAAAATAATTGTCAAATTTCACATTGAAAGGTCTTACAATATCAATTTGATTAATTTTCATCATTTGTGTCTGAAATGGTAGTAATTGAGTCGTCAACGTGTACATATTTTTAATAAACTCTTTCAAACAATGTGTGTTGTTTTAAATGTTTTATTGAGCAATCTAATTGATCACTTTTCACATATGTAGCAAATTTTACTTCTGGTTTACCATACCTTTGGCTGGATACATTGAAAAATATGTTGCCCATATTTGCATTAAAGACCATTCGACCCTTTGAATTGAACAATGAACATATAAACTACTGCACACCATCTTGGGCCTATCCTAATATTTCTTTAAATACACTATGTTGTGGGGCTCCCCATTGTCTTTTATATAATCATCATGTTGAAACACTACGGATTAATTCCAGATATAAAATTGCTGTGATAATATTTCGGTTGTCTATAGCTCCGTGGTCGAGTGCCTATCATCACTATATGGAATAGATACCATTTAACTAACTGTTAATTGCTCCGTGGTCGAGCACTAATTAAATTGGTATATTTTATAAAATGAAAGAAAGATAACTATTGATGGCTGTTTATTCATACACAGTTTATTCAAATTACATCTGTTAATTACTGATAGATACGCCAATTAAATGCTTGATATCAATGCACACTTGTGATATTAACGTACATTATTGTATTCTTTGTTAGACTGCGAGTGCCACTGCTAGTGCCAATGAGGCTGGATTTTAGTTTGCGTATACATTTGTGAGTCCCGGACTGCGTTGCTTGTGTGTGTTTGCCTGAGTGAATTGTGTGTGTGGTTGTTCTTAACCATACGCATAAACGACTTATATATGACATACCCCTTGCCTCTTGGTGCCCTCATCACCATTTTAAAAACTAACTAATAGAAAGAGTCCTAGCGACAGGTGTTGTGAAGGCTAGCTTCTTATTGTTATAGGGAATTGGCGTCCTTTGCTAAATACTGGGGAGTTGTTTTTTTAACAGGAAAAATTGTATAAAAAATATATTTAATGGTGTAATCCTTTTCACATTATTTCTGAAAAGCGCGTGTTTCTCCATGGATGAATCATAAAAGGATACTCTACATATTTTACTTTAAAGAAAAATTACCTTCATCCATGACTTTACATATTTTAGAGGGATCCAAACCAATATCATTACAATACCCCTCATTTGCTTATATCTTAAAAGAATTTAATGATTTTTGATATAAGCAAATCACATACGATGCAAGAGTTATGTCATATTTAACCTTTGATCATTCTTAAAATTAAACATATATAAATTTGTTGAGTGTAAGTTACATAAATTGTACATGTGTGTAAACATTGATTACAATATAATTGTATAACAATACAAAACTTATGATATATTATTTATCCGTTGTCACAATTGATTATTTTTAATGTTCAATCTTCTTGATGCATAAACGAAAAGAAAGAATTTCCTGTTTAATGTTTCATTTTTATTTTCCTTAATTATTTTCTTTATTTCACTGAGAAATTGTAGCATTTGTTGTTGCTCTGTTCTTAAAATGCTATGTTCACATACAAATTTGAACAATATTATTAATTGTTTTGGTTGAATAACTAATAGTACGTCTTTTTTAAAGAAAGTTAAGGCAGTACATATTTGTTAAATTGAATTGTCCCTCTGCTAAATTTTTTTGTTTTTCCACCAAAGCCTTTTTTACTTTTTCTCTTTCTATTACTTTTTTGTCTACCTCATTTAACTGTACTGCTAAGTTTTGATGAACCGTCTCTACTTGGTCAAATTTTTGTTATAAATAACCAAATCTCTGCTCACAAACCTCCTTACTTAACTCTATTTTAGCACTTAGTTCTTTATTGATTGGTTCAATTTTAGTGTTATTTGTATCTAATTTCTGATTAGTTGTATCTAATTTCTGATGAATTTCATCTATTATTTCCTGTTTATTTGCATCTATTTTCTGATTAGTTTTTTCACTATTCGCTGCCATTTGCTGTAACATTTTCATAATTTGATTTAAATCTCCTACAGGTTGCACCATTATTCGTTCCCTATTCTTTTCTTGCCCTTCCTCACTCACTATAACACTTCTTTGTTTATCTTTTTCTTCCCTAACTTTTCTCTCTCCCTCTGCAAATGACTCTTCATTGTCCTGCTCACTTTCTCTTATTTCCTCATCTGATTGTTCTAGAACTAACTAATGTCTAGGTCTATTTTCATATTCTATCTCATCAGAGCAGCTACTAGCGTCAATATTATCTTTTAGGTTTGAATCTGCCATCTTCCCTTCCAAATTTTACTAAAATTAGTGATTATAAAATATTAAAACAAAGTTATTTAAATCTTATTAATTAAATTAAAATATAAATTTATCTAAGGCTTATCTGACTAATTTGATGTCTTCGGTCAGCTTGTTCCGCCTCGGTACGATGTTCGTCATTGTTGTGCCATGCGTGGAACGTTTGTTTCACCTCGGTTCTCAAATAAATGTTCTTAGTTGGTGTGCCTTGTGTGCCGTACATGGAACGTCTGTTTCACCTTGGTTCTCGGATGGATGTTTGTCGTTGGTGTGCCTTGTAGTGTGCTGTGCGTGGAACGTCTGTTTCACCTCGGTTCTCGGATGGATGTTTGTCGTCTGTGTGCCTTGTAGTGTGCTGTGCGTGGAATGTCTGTTTCACCTCGGTTCTCAGATGGATGTTCGTCGTCGGTGTGCCTTGTAGTGTGCCATGCGTGGAACGTCTGTTTCACCTCGGTTCTTGGATGGATGTACGTCGTTGGTGTGCCTTGTAGTATGCCGTGTGTCTTTCAGTCGGTGGAGTCTCTTTCTTGTCTCGGGGATTTGAAGATTCACCCCACGTTGGGCACCAATTGTAACACTATGGATTAATTCCCTATATAATATTGCTGTGATAATATTTCGGTTGTCTATAGCTCCGTGGTCGAGCGCTTATCATCACTGTACGAAATATATACGTTTAACTAGCTGTTAATTGCTCCGTGGTCGAGCGCTAATTAAATCAGTATATTTAATAAAATGAAAGAAAGAGAACTATTGATGGCTGTTTATTCACACATGGTTTATTCAAATGACATCTATTAATTACTGATACATACTCCAATTAAATGCTTGATATCAATGCACACTTGTGATATTAACATACTATTGTATTCTGTGTTAGACTGCGAGAACGAGGGCCACTGCTAGTGCCAGTGAGACTGGATTTTAGTTTGCTTGTATATTTGTGAGTCCCGGACTGCGTTGCTTGTGTGTGTGTGGTTGTTCTTAACCATACACATAAACGGCTTATATATGACATACTCCTTGCCTCTTGGTCCCATCACCAGTGTAAAAACTAACTAATAGAACGAGTCCTGGCGACAGGTGTTGTGAAGGCTAGCTTCTTATTGATATAAGGAATTGGCGTCCTTTGCCAAATACTGCGAAGTTGTTCTTTTAACAGGAAAAATTATATAAAAATATATTTAATGGTGTAATCCTTTTCACATTATTTCTGAAAAGCGCATATTTCTTCATGGATGAATCATAAAAGGATACTCTACATATGTTACTAGAAAAATTACCTTCATCCATGACTTTTTACATATCTTAGAGGGATCCAAACCAATATCATTACGATGTGTGAGAGTTTACTTCTTGGTAATTCATTACATGTTTAAGAAGTTAGTGACAGCTGCAGATCACATGACACATAAAAACATGAAAATAGATCCATAAACTTTTAATAAAGTTAATATATGTTTATTTGTAAGAAAATTGGGATATATTATATGTTAAACAATGTAATTTTATTCAAAAATAGTCTTGAATAACTAAATTAGATGTCTCAGACTGCAAATAAATCACCTGGAAGGATATCTTCTTTATGTTCTTCAATATCATATGACTTTATCTATCGTACAAAGAATACACATTAACGTGGCAAATATTACTTGATTACTCTCTGGCACTAGAAACTTGAAAGTTCATTGCTGCACTTACAAAAGTATGCCACCTAGTCCTATCTTGAGCTAGTTCTTTCCATTCCACCTCATTACACACTACCTCCTTCAGGTCCATTCTAATGTTATCCTTCCATCTGAGTCTAGGTCTTCCCGATAATCTCTTCCCATTGGGTTTGCCAGTCACTACCCTGATCATGGTCCTAGATTCCCCCACTCACTCTGCATGTCCTACTCACTGTAATCTATGAGACTGGATTATCCCAATAATGTCTTGTGATGAGCACAGGTTATGTAACTCATCATTAGGTAACCCCTCCACTCCCCATTATCATCCCTTTTTAGACCAAATAATTTCCTAAGCACCTTGTTTTCAAACTCCCTTTTTTTTTTACCATGGAAGTTAAGAGACCACATTTCATACCCATAGAGAAAAACCAGTAAAATAATTGTTTTGTAAGTTTTGAGTTTTATATTCCTTGAGAGCAGACAAGAGGTTAACAATTTACTAACCGACTAATAACATGCATTTCCCGTATGTATTATTTTCCTTATTTTCAATCTAATATTGTTATTGCTAATTAAAATTGTTCCTAAATAATGATTATTAGTAGTGTTTAACTTCGAGGCTAACCCTTGCATTAACATATTTTGATTGGCTTTTCATCCTGATATGTAAATGGTTTGCAGCAAGATAGGTGGCCTTCATATTTAACAAAGTAATAATAAAGAGCGTGATAACAAGGTGATTGTTATTATATTATTTTGGTTTGCCTAAATGATAAATATTAGTTAGGCCAACACTAAACTAAATTCGCAACTCCCTTTGTTCTTCCATATTTGTCACATCACTCTCCATTAAGTAAAGTTCAAAGTTAACACTCTTAAAACAAATAAGCATTAAACTGGTGTCTGATTATATCTTTCCAACTAAATAAAATACTTGTCCTTATTAGCAGACCACAGAAGTGACTGAAGTCAAACTAGTTTTACAACTGTTTAACAGATGGTTATAGAGTATAACTCTACTGCTTCAATCAGGTTTTCAGGAATAAGGTCATCCCCAAATAACTTACTCGCCAATAAGAAATGAAAAATGCATGATATGTTTAAGTTGTAGAAAGAAGTTTAGCCTTCTAATCATTTATAAGTTATAGTATAATTTTTCCTGTAAACGTGTTATCAATGTCTACCAAACCAAGCAAGAAAAAGCCAAAGATATATTTTTGGAAAAAAAAGTTGGTTTGTTTGCACATCAGCTTTCTATGATAGCTCGGTTTTTACTAGAAATTTCTTATGAATTCCTTTCTAATTGTGTGTTTTTGAAATTATTCACTATGCAAAGCTACATACATTACAATATATTTTTCATAACTTGAATTTAGAAATAGGATTAAAATATGTTTCACTAATCTATTTTTTCTGGTTTCAAAGATATATCATCATTATATAAGACGGTCAACTTAGCACACAGTTGCTCTGAAAGATTTTTGTTTGTTCTTAGTTTATATTTGAGCTTCCATTTCTTGAAAACTATAGTGTATTATTTTATATACAATCATAAAATAGTTCAAAGATACCATGTTCCATGTTTTATTAGAATCTAAAATGGTGGACAACATTTACTCTGAATATTTGATGAATTGACATGGAATAACTCGTTTCTCTTCTTTGGCAGGAGTAGATTATAAATAAATTTTTAATGATTGAATATCAACTCCACTAACAGAAAGCACTTAAACCAAGTATGATGTATTGACTCATTTTAAACGGTATAAAATAAAACTACACACTTGTTTGAAATAAAACTTAACTCAAGTTACTTGCTTGCACAAAGGCTGAAGTAAAGTATGTTCATTAATTTTGTTTGTCTACTAGAATGAGTCATCTGAAGGCTGTGTGGCGCCCGACAAGGTGGCCATGGTAGAGAAGTGTTGCATTATACTACAAGATGAGAAGTCTTCATCGAAAGATAAACTGGAAGCCCTGACAGAACTTAAGGGGTGAGAAAGAGAGAAATCTGGCCACACTATTTGTCATAGAACCCAGCCAAACCTACACCTCTATTAAAATACTTTAGTTTATAAATTGATTTCAAATAATTAATGTTGTATGTACCTATCTTTTTTTTTTTTTTTTTTTCCAGATTATTCCCATATTTGTTGGATGATTCCTTACTGTCCTCTATGGAGATTGTCAGTTTGAAGAAGGCCAGGAAAATTTTGAAAGATTTGATGAGAGAATCTGGTGATAGTGAGTTTCTGTCAGATGGGATGTTTATCTTGGAGCAGATAAAACTGGCTTTGGACATGCAAGAAACCAAAAGTCAACCAAAGATTTTTGAGGATCTTACTGACTCAATAAACAATATACTTGAACTCTTTACATCTATTGAAGACAAAAATGCTCTCGTGGAAGTTTGCAAAAACCATTTGCAAAATATTTTGAAAGAAAACCACTTGTACCTTCCCACATACTTTGCTACAGAATCTGGTTATATCAAGTGCAAAACACTAATTGAATGCAGTTTGAGGTTTGAAGATTGCTCAGACCAATTGGTAACTGTCCCGCTCAAAATCACAGCTCTCCAGATATTTTTGTGCGTTTTGAAAAGGGAGAGCAACCTAGTTGAGTTCACCCCCATCGATAAGTTTAAGAGTGACCTGAATTTCTGGATAGAGTTAATTTTGCCTTTGCTTTATTCTTTGGAAACCAAAGAGCTGAGAGAGGCTGTTATGAATTGTTTTGATATTATTAACATACACAGTTCAGAATACTGTGAAATTGAAAGCTTTAATAAGTTAAAGGAAGGATTGAAAACAAAGTAAGTACCACATTGGTAGATGTAATTTTTTGATATAATTTTTGCTCTCAATATGCCTATAAAATTTATATTTGCAAAGTTATTGATGAAAACCTTATATATAGTGTTTTATACAAATTTAGGAAGTATGCCTCTTTTTTTTAACGTTATACGGTTGGTAGGTAAAGTTTTAGAACAATTTTAAACATTTTCAGAAATGTATTAACTAACACTATCACTGTTATGGAATGTTTCACTTACAGCCTCAAAAATTCTATTTGATATAAAAGTTTAAACTATGGTCTATTAACAAAACCAGTTGTCAATAGCACGGATAAGTACAGAAGTGTGTCGATATGAAAAGGGGCTCACCATAAATACTATAATAAACTGATTACTGATTAGAGAAATTAATGGTTCATATTTAATTTATTTGCATTGATTAATCCCAATTACCGATCATTTACTAAAAGCTAATACAAATTGGGAAATATGTGCTTAAGATAACATGTAATATAATTCGTAAAAATGGAAGAAAACAACACTCTACAATTAAGTACATATGAAAGACGAAGCTTGGGGGATGAATAATTATATAATTGCAAAGATCAGCCCTAAGTGAGTCATATTCGAATAAATTGAAAAAAGACACCTGGACATGGAAATTGAACCTGCCAAACGTTCCGGGTTCGATTCCATTTTCCAGGTGTCATTTTTCAATTGTAATAATTAATAAAATTATTAAATCACCAATTTATATAAAACAGGGTTCTACACATCATGGAAAACCTGGGATTCCAGTGCTGGAAATATTATGGAATTTTTCATTTTTTTCATATCTTTTCCTGGAATTTTTTAGGTTGGCCTGGAAATTCCTTCGTCCCACTTTTTTTTTTAAACAGGTCAATAAACCCGGAGAAAACAGGAGTCAATAGATGACATTTCCAAGATATCTGAGGAAATTCATAAGTTGTCGGAATCCCTTTAAATTTGTTATCAAGCTACTGAATCATTCATTAATATAAAACTAGGTTGTATTATTGTTATTTTTATAACGCTTTTTGTTTTGTAAGTTACATAACATAAACAATCATGCACCATATGAGCAGTGATAGTAGGGGTATTTATCATGTACTTTCTAAACCAACATTATATCTGCATATTATTTAAATAACTCGTATATGGAATACATTCAAAAAATAATAAAGGGTGAGGAAAGTTGCAAGTATAGGGAAGTTGGGAGCCTGCATTCAATAAAAGAAAATATGTAACAATGAGTCTTTTGCCATGATTACTTTATACACTTGTCCTGGAGGAATTGTTGAATATCCTTGAAATGTCCTGTAAAAAATTTCATGATTTTGTGTAGGAACCCTGTACAAGCTTTTATAGTAATATACTTTGATATAATAATATTAATTGACAATAGGTAAGTTTTTGTTTAGAAAAACTAATTGATTAATCTCATATAGCTTAAAACTGGATTCTTTGGACAAACAAGGTCAATGAATGAGAGCAATCTTTCTTAGACAACTGAACCAGTGCACACATTCTGAAACATTTGAACAATTTATTTTGTACGAAGGAATCTCATTTCTTATTTACAATAAGGCAATGGATTTGTTTAAGATCTAATTTGGTCTGGTCTTCATACATGTCTCAACTTCATCTTTTGCAATCGTTTCCAAACAAATTAATTAGCATTAAATTATCAAAACATTCATGAATAAATATTTTTTTTAAAAGTGAATATTTAACTAAAAGATCTGAATATGTTTGCCAATTACCTACCTACCTTTCATCTGTTTTGTATTTTTCTCACTTAATCCATCAACTCTGGAAACAGATTAAAGAAGTTGACTAGTGGTACTACCAATGGTCGATGGTTCAGGCTCTGGTTCATTCAATACTTGTGATGGATAATGTGGGCTAACAAATAAAAGCCATTTGTCCAGTACAGAAATCATGTCTGTTACCATGTTTTTAACATATGTATTGATTTGATTCTCATCAAACCTCTTTTTTTATGGAATGATATCGGCAATAGTACATGTGTCCTTACTGATGTTGCCTCTTCGAATAGGTTTAAAATAGGAACCTAATTAGTAATGATTGACCTGTTATATTAATTAAAATCACAATCTTGCGCGAAGAAATACTGAAATAAGGTCATTATTTGAGTATGTTATGCCTTTATTCAAAAATCTGGTAATGAAGTATCGCTATCATTATCATATTTTCAAGCACTTATCTTATAGAAGAAGAAGAAGCTAGTGACTTAATTTTTATCAGCGTGAAACCTTTTCAAATGGTCCACTTGTTAGTAGGGTGAAATTTAACTTAGGTGTATTTCCACATGTTCCACTAGAAAAAAATTCCCTGTGAACAATAAGAACAAATGGTATGGTTATTATCTCTCTGTTCAGTTTTAAAAAGTTTCTACATTTCACTTAAACCCTTTTTTTGTATAATTCTTATCACAAAAGTGAAATTTTCTTCAAATAATAAATGCTAACTAATATAAACATGAAAAAAGCACACAATAGTATTTAAGAAACTTGCCTAATTTTTCTTCTTGATAAGAATGTGGCCAACAAGTGTATACTTTGGATGAGGAACATGTCTATGTGGTTTCTAGAACAACCATGTTCATTAATTATATGATAACACTAGAGATAACATGTTTCCGATGTAAAGTTAATCTTAAAATGCAATTATGGGATTTAATATATTTGTGTATGAGTGTAACAAGTATAAATACTTTTTTAAGTTATTTGATTTTGATTAAAAACATTTTAACTAAATATTTTGGGTTGGAGGCTATGTGGTTCTAATATCTTGCTTAATACTTGTCCACCCCATAAAATCACATGGTGTGTTATCATTGTTAATTGAGTCCTTGATGTTGAAAACTTAGGGTGGTATGCAAGAACGTATAATGAATGCTTAGTGGACCGATAATGTGGTCCCAAGCACACTATCATTCCACCTTTTAACCTAGGATTACACAAGAAAACCCATGCTAATGTCCACAAAGCATCCACTTAGTCAAGTTCTTGCATATGGCCCTTATAGATAAAACTGTTTGTGTGTTCAATAGTTGTGTGAAATGGTAAATTATTAAGAAATAGGCCTAGTTGTAGGTTTAACAAGGGTTGTATTGCTTCCAAAACTTATATTCTAATTACACTGGCTGACAAACCTTTTACACCCAGATGCTCAAATCTGTTTAAGTTTAAAAAGCATTCTAAATTTAGTAAAAGGTCCATTACAGAGGGAATGGTAGAAAAATGCCTTCATTACAATTGAAAAGTATGTGATGGTTGTAGAAAAAATTTAGAAAAACATAATGATTCAGAAGATAGTGGTGATTCCTCTGTTCTTCTTGAAAATAGTTTTAATGCTGACAAAGAATTTGGGTTTGAAAATGCTGATGCTGTAAAACCTTTTGATCAAGGTTTGGTAATGCTTGGAGAGTCATCGATTTCTAAAAGAAAAAGTCCCAAAGAAGATATCCAAATAAAAAGATTAATAAAATAGCTTCAGATTTTAAAAGTAAACTAAATAAATTCTGGGTTTCGGATAATCATGAAAGTGAAGATAAAGGATAAAGTGAGTTCATCAATCAATTAAAAGAAAAATTCAAAACAACTAAAAATAAGATCATAAAATTGCAAATACTGACAATATTGAATAAAAGTTGGACCACAAGTAAAGTTGAACATGAGTTTGGTGTATCAAATTACCTGGCACGAAAAGCCAAACAATTAGTGAAAGAAAAGGGTATAATGGCAATCCAAGCCCTAAACCCGGCAAATTACTACCAGAAGATATGTGGTTCTTGTTAAGGAGTTGTACAACTCTAATGAAATAAGTAGAATCATGCCAGGAAAAAAAGATTTTGTTTTTGTAAAACAAGAAAACACTTGGCCACATATTAAAAATAAAAGAGTTTTGTTAATAAATCTGAAGGAATTATTTGTCTTCTCTGACAGCTGACATTTTTCTCACAAACCTCATACCACAGCCTCCACTTTCCTAGTTTCTCCTACATTCAGTGTCCAGGTTTCTTTATACGCCATAATATGTGAAAATGGGTACAAAATACACCCTACACAACACTTCCTTACACTTCAAAGGCACTTCTCTTCTTATTAAATCCTCTCTACTTCTACCTATTTTTAATTATTTATTTCTTAGAACAAATTAAATGGTAATATACAGAGAGTTGTGTTCCTTGTAGGTATATCCCAGTGATGGTAAAGTTGGCAGAGATGAGCTCACCTGACTGGGATCGCTTGTGGTGTTTCTCACTAGATATATTGAGAGACTTTATTCAAAAGAAGGAATGCCACGGAATTTTGAATGAGCTGCTTGTCGTGGTGGAAAAAGCATTTAAGGCCACCGATACACACACACGAATGAATGCTTTCACGTGTTGGCAGTATCTGATCACTAAGTTCCTCTCTAACAGGTAAGTTACATTTTAAGGGATAATTCACAGAACCGTTTCAGTACAACTTTCTTGATTACCAGTAACTTA
The DNA here is from genome assembly GCA_039000515.1 of Timema cristinae. Classification (NCBI taxonomy): domain Eukaryota; kingdom Metazoa; phylum Arthropoda; class Insecta; order Phasmatodea; family Timematidae; genus Timema; species Timema cristinae. Next base: position 29,393,332 of record JBCFYV010000003.1, on the reverse strand, counting down.
ACAAAATTGAAATTCTATTGATCTTTCTTGACACTCTTGTGTGAAACAGTATGGATGACCTCGACCGCAAAGTGAAGCTCCTTCTAATGCCACTGACAGCTAGTAACACTAAGACACCAGAGCTCACCCGCAAAAAGCTGGATGTTTGGTGGCACCTAGTTCGTCGGTTGGAAGGAAGAACAGATTACCTGGAACGAGTTGTCGTGCCATTCCTCAATTACTGTTTTGGTCCACTGAAAGAAACTCCTTTCCCGTCTTACCAAAAGACTCCCCTGTTGGGAAGTCCTGGTAAGAGAGAGCCGAGCAACCACCAGGCTTGCATATCTGCAATGTTTGGTATCCTGAGCCGCAATCCTCGCCGTAAAGAGGACGGAGACTTGTTGGATCCTCCCCCGGTTGTGTTGCTGCAGTCCCCTGAGAGTTTTCTTAAAATCTCTCGACCAGTCATTCATTCTGTTGGAGAGTGTACTTTGATAATGATAATAAACAAAGGAGAAGAATCTCGTGTGAGGCAACTATGGGCATTACTGATGTGCCACGTTAACTCTGTACTGTTATCTATGAGCAGCAATAGAATCAGTGTGGATAAGACTGTTGAAATGGTCAAGGTAATCATTTCATTATTATTTTAATATGTGCATGCCCATTGCTTGAAACTAGTTTAAAAAAAATTTTGTACCCCAAGTCACATAGTCAAATAATATATTAAATGCCATTACATCCATAATGCGATTAATGTATGTGGCTCTAAGTATAATTGTGTATCAAATTGTTACACTCATGTTCTCTGTATATATATTTATTGAATCATGTAAAAAAAGCCAATTTTAATTTGACAGAAATACCCCAAAATCTTAACCCTTTTGCACTCAACACATTATCACTTGTCTTATCTGAAAAACTCGGGTTAATTTTCATAATAATTAAAAAAGCTAAATATTTTTAATAATCCCATTGAAAAAGTTTTCAATGAATACAAATGGAAAAAAAATCACATAAACATTGAAAATTTAGAAGAAGGAAAATTTTTTATAAAGCATTTGACTTCAGATATTTTGGAAAAAAAAAATTGAAATTTGAAAACTCGGATCAAAATTTATAATTCAAAGTTTAAAAAATATATTTTTTCACATCTCCCTTCTTCATTAGTCATACTGCATGAAAGAGCATTTATTTCTATAAAGTTTAGTGTTTGTAGGTTTGTCTGATTCTAAACTATATGACTTTGTAAAATCATGTACACGGGACAGTACTTACAATTTTGAAGTCAGCACCTTTGTTTGGGAAAAAACACTCCACAAAGTCGTAAGATCTGGGTTATTGTCATCACTAGTGGTATCAAGTCACTTTCAGGCACAAAGTTACTCTCGCTGTCAATACTGTCTAAATAATCTAATATATCTGAATCATTTAGCCCAGAACTTGGACCAGCCATTGCCGAGATAAAAATCAAATCAAACTATTGTCCTAATACTTAGGCCTAGATAACTTCCAATAAAAATAACTATGAAGAAAATAAGCACAAAATAATAAATAAACTTAAGAATAAAAATAAATATCAACTGCAAAATACACATTAAATAAAGAGAAACAGGGAAGCCAGAAACGTAATTGTGCCACAATGTAAATATTTGAGAATAACAAACTTCATTTGTTAAAAAATATTTTCATAAACATTACAGTGCTTTCTGTTGAAGAAAATACTAACTAGATCTTCATGTTTATGATGCAGTCCTTATGGTGACATCTAGTAATAAAATATATAACTAAAAGAGTGGTTGGTGCCGATGGATCGGTTGTGTGAGTGTTTTAGCCACTAATTGGTGCACCAATTTATCAACGCTCTGGGCATTTAAGGGTTAAATTTAGCTGTTTACTAGAAAACACGTTATTTACAAGAGCATTATTCTTAAGTTTAGATGTTTAAATAAATTACCTTGGAAACTTTTGATATTTGATTATATTGGTAATAATAATAATAATGTTTTTAACAAAAAGTATCTGGCCGTCTATAAAGTTACTCCTATACCCCAGGACTAGATCAAATTGTTCAATACACTTGAACCCCTAAAGTAAAAGCTGCATTATTTTTTCAGGGCAAAAAAAAGTTTCTAATGTCAGTGAAAACCCCCACTGCCTTTCAAGAAAAGCATTACGACTTGTTTCTTAATGGCACAAGTTTGAACCCAATTACTCCATTTCAGATCTGCTATTTTCTGAAGTTGTAATTCTTCCACTTATCTACATTTAAATGTTTCAAAAAACATAAATCTATCAACATTTGTTAAATTTGTTTACATTTTTATGGGCTGATTGTTTCAACAGCTGCTGTCTGCTAACTGCTAATAAGTTGCTTTTTATGTCTAGTGTTGGAGTTTGTTCATCAGGAAAATAAGTAGTTTTAATATCTCAATTACATATTTTACAAAGTTATTTCTTAGTGGGAATGTGAAAAAAAACTTTATACCGACCATAAATATATTGTGTTTTCTCCCTAGCTTATTTATACTTATATACATTCTGATAAGGGTTGTGGAGTCGAAAGCAATTAGGGGCGGAGTCATCGACTCGGGCATAAAAATAAAAACTTATAATATTATAACAATATATGGTTAATATATCATTTAATTTTATACTTTTTTTTATTCTTTAATACCAATATTTGTAATTTGGTTTAACAAATTTATTCATAAATAGATATACAATGCCAAAGAAACTTCCCATGAACATACTTTAGCCATTTCTGAAGGAGTAGGAGTCGGACAGTTGAAAAAATAAAGGAGTCCGAGTCAAAGCCTTGGCATACCGTTTCCACGGCCCTGATTCAGACACAGAATAACTTTTAACTGTTTTTATTTCTATAGGATTTGCTACGCGTCATAATGGGCCTACTTGACCTTGTGAAAACATCTGAAAGTTTCTTGCCATTGGCTCCTCTCATTGTGAATCCCATACTGGATCTGGTGGTGAATGGGCCATACCCCCTACCCAGTTGGGTGTTAATGTCGCAAGTCTACTATGTGGGGTCGGCGGGGTTGATGAGTGGAACACCAGCGCTTATGGTGGTGGATATGTTATTCTCACCCACTTTGCTTAATACCAGAAGGTGAGTTTTTTTGGTCATACACATATATTAATTATGTTAATGAAACAGTGATGAAGTAGGTTTAATTCCTTTTAGAGGATATATAAATATTTAGGAAAAGCCTCGATATCCTACCTATAATCCACAAGTGTGACGCGCAAGGCCACCCATAGCAGACATGGTGCCCCTAGTTATTTGGCCTCCCTCCCGCAAAAAATAAGATAGAGACTTAAATTTTTTGTTTGAAGTCATTTCAGTAGCTTGCACCTATAAATGCCAATTTTCAGCTGTATAAGACTAGAAGCAATTCTATTTATGCATTTAAGGATTTATTTATCCACAAGCCTTTGTTACTGATTTTATTCCCCAATGTGTTGAAAAGTTATCGTGAGACATATCCACCACAGGCAGACAAATGCAAATTGGTGGAGTTAAAATGGAGAACTCGCTTCACTCGTTCAATAAATCAAACTACATGGTTACGTTTTTATTTGTTTTTTTCAATATGTCAATATCTGCTAGATCACCTTTGCAGGGAACGTATTGTCCGAGCATGCAAGTAAAAATTCCTACCTAAACTTGTTTATCCTTCTGTCACCTAAGCAACCATGGGGCCCTGTGTGGTCGCATTGTTTTTACATCCCTAAGGGGGGTCCTGGTAAGATTATATATGATGCAACCACTGATACAAAAAAGGTGAGTGGTGTTGTGTATTATTATTATTTATTATTATTATTATTATTTATATTATTATTATTTATATTATATTATTTTATATTATTATTATTTATATTATTAGCAGCACCATATCTTACTACCCGTTTGGGTTATACACACTTACGCTAATATGTAGTGGTAGGGTGATTGTGAGATGAAATGGAGGATTCACAAGTTGTGATTAATACACATCTTGTCAGAGGTGAATGAAGGGTTTGGCAATCAGACCGAGGCCGAGGATTGAACCCCGGACCCCCAACGCAGAAGTCCTGACACCTTACCCCTATACCACCAAATAGCTTTTGACATATATATAATCTTAATTTTAATTCACTGCTATTAAATCATCCTGCTTAAATTTTAGTGTCACCTTTAGATGTATTTTTGGGTTTATTTATATTTCTCATGTGAAAATGGAGATTTTTGGGGCAGCTTGGAACCTAATCCCTAGACTTAGCATTGATTCTTATGAAAAACATAACTTTTATAACATTATTTTTTGTAAAGTTGCATTTTTAAAATCTTTAGATGATTGCCAATGTTGAAGATTTCCCACTTGGTAAACCACAAATGGCAAATAAAATGTCCTTGAGACATGCTTAAAAATGTAGAGTTAATATTGAAGGATTGGCCATTTCATTACATTTGCCATTTTAACTCCAAGTTGTATCCTTAATATTCTTATTAAGGTTTGTTTATTTCAAATATATGACTACGATTATATGCAGTTCTCAACGGTACCAAATGTGTTATGTACTAGCCAATGGTTCTTATAATAGGATGTACTAGGGTAGTAAAAAGACTATTGGACGGGTATGTGTGTGTGGTGGGGTAGCTGTGGCCAGTTTTCAGTCTAATATATTGGTAGGCTAAAACTTAAAAATAAATAATTTTTTTTACTGCTCTCAGATTGCTTTCAGATATTTTTTTGTTATGCATTTGAAACACTCTTAAGCTGCCATGTCTTATCAATGAGTGTCCTAATGTGTTTCAGTCTATCGGGTGGCAGCAAACACCACATGTTTGTATTGAAGGCTGTACTGAAGTTGGCAATTACCCCTCGTACTTTCACTCTTGATTTCGTATTAGCCCTCATGAAGAGAGTAGACACAGCATCAAATGAGTCTTATCTTAATTCTCGGGATGCTTTTCTTGTATGGGGGGTAGTAGTGCGTGCCCTCATTAGGTTCCTAGAGAAAGACGGAGAGTTGAATCAGGGCAACAACCTTGTCCATGACTTCTCTACCCTCTATGCAGTGCTCATATTTCCTCTTCAACATGTTCATGAAGCTGAGAACTCTCAGGTCAGTATAACCTTAATACATCCATATCTTTTTTAAAGATTTGCTAAAACAGACATTCTGTTAGAACAGTGCTGTTATGATTGTTTTATGGCCCTGTATTCAAAAATGATTTCAATTAATTTGGTGCAGATTAAAAAATCAAATGTATATACTCCTTGTTTTCAAACTTATTTTTGACTTGTGTTATTGTGTTGCTTTTTATAAAATTCTTTAACAGAAAAACCAGCAAAGTATGAAAAAAAAAATTCTTAAATTAACTTATGAAGCTATTACTATTTGTCCTTGTATATTGTTGCTTGTGCAAGTGCACTTCTAAGATCTACCCTCACTACTCTCTCATAAATTAAGATTTTTTTTTCCACGGTATCCTAGCACCCATTGGATTGCATTGGATCATGCGACAATCGATGCAAGTAATAAATTAAGTTATTTGCCTTTGTGTTGATTGTATCGCTTGTATATTGTACAAACAGAAGAACATGGTGTTGCCCGTAGTAGCTACACAATGAAGTTAGTCTGAGCAATGGTTTTATTTGCTTCAAATGGACAGAAAAAAATCTCTCAATTTCATTTGTTCTGGCACACTTTTTAATAAATTTAAAAATCTAATCATAAGTTTATAATTTCAGCTTTTAGGTACACTTGAGCTACTAATTTAAAATTAGTCGAATGGATAATAAGAAGTGGTGCTTAATATATTTTTTTTAGCTCTTAGTGTGCAGTAGATATTGTGTAATGCTTATGACATACAAACTCTTCATTGTATTAATACAGATACTTACACACACTTACCAAATTGTGAAAAAAATAAAAAAATTACATTACACTCTGTTTTGTTCAGGTGTCCGAACTGACAAAATTATGGAGCCATTTGTTTAAAATATTTAATACAAATGCCAATATGGTGGCAACTATTGAAGTCAATGAAGTAGGAGAGCACCTCTGTTCTAAGATGATGACCATAGTGAAGAAATCTACACTGACAATGACTCAACTTATTACTCTAGCCCATGCCCTGAAAGATATAGTGAATGTTATTCCTTATGGTGCGATAGACAATGTTACACCTAAAAGTGAGTATTTTCACCTACACTTTAAAATAGATATATTCCAATTTGCATAGAAAGAGCCTTTTAAAAAAAATGCAAACACATTTTTGTGGTCAACATTGATAACATTTTAAGTGGTGTTATTTTATAGTACTATATTATTAGTGTTTTATATTATTTATAATGTATATCAAAAATGACTGCTGCAGATCACATGTCTTCTCTTTTGAATACGTGAAAGTAGATCTAAACTGGATATCACCTTTAAGGTAATTACATTAGCCCCATGACTTCTTTGGTGCTGACTGACAGCCCACAGCTGACAGCTGATGGCTTTGAAAAGTTACTAGACCAAATTATGTATCCCTACGCCGAACCATATGATCTGCAAAAACATGTGTTTAACAGCTGTCACTTCTGAGAGTCAAAATTTAGGTATATACCTAAATATTGACTGTCGAAAGTCAGCTGTGAGCTGTCAGTCAGCACCAAAGAAGCCATGGGGCTAATGACTAACATTTAGAAACATTTTTATTCGCTTGTTTTTACATGGTTAATCTGCCCTCAAACAAAATACAAATTTCGCAATGCTGGTTTGTCAATGTTACAATTAGCTCCATCGTGCTACAGCAGTCTTAAAAGAACGGCTTTGGCTATTGGTTTTACATAAATATTCATTGAATTAATGCCTTTGTTTTATTGTTGTATTGTATAAACCATGTTGATGAGAAAATCTTTATTATTGATTAAGTTAATATTTTGTATGTATTTAAAGTTAAGACTTGAATAGAAAACTCAGGAATAGCTATAGCAAAATATATAGATTTTCAATTTAATGAATTAGATAGTTTTAAAATTGGTAGATGAATTTAGTGACCTTAATATTTAAAAGATTAATTATATTTTGCTTTTAATGAGCAACAAAATGTCATATATAAAAAAATTCAATAAATGAATATAACATCATCAACTGGAATTAAAACATGGGTTGACGACAAGTCTAAAATACACGTGTAACATATTAGTTAGTTTTAACTTGTAAGTAATTATTTTAAGCTGTATGAAGAAAATGTTTTATTGGGCATTTGTTTGTAATATTTCATTCTAATGTGATCAATAAAGCTATTAGTTTAACATAATTAAATTGCTTCAGATATTCTCATATTAAAATGAATTTGTTATGTACATAACAGCTCATAATGACGCTGATTGAACATAAATTAGTTAAATTTTAATTGACAAACCTTTATTATCATTAAAGCTAAGTCGGAAGCTTTTAGGGCCTCACACACCCCTATTTCACATTAAATGATTAAAGGTTTTTTATTATGAGATGTTTTTATGCTAAAATTGTATTTTGTTATCAAAATATTTTTTTATAGCTCGAGTTCATACTAAGTATGATCTCAAGACAAAAAATATATAATTTTATACTGTGTGAGATATTACAAATATGTTTTAATCAACTTCCTTATTATGAGATGTATTAATTATTTAGTGAATTTCTATAGAAAAAAAACATTCTTGCAGAAAAATAAATTTGGATAACACCAATTTAAATGTTTAATGTTTTGATTCTAAAACTCCTATTTGTTTCAGAGGGTAAGAGCACAAATTTCCTGAAGAAACTACAGGAGAAGCCTTTACAGAATATTAGTAATGTCCTTCACTTACTAACCAGCCTGGCAGAATGCCTGAAGGTCAGGTCCTCGTTGGATTCTTGCAATTTTGTTGGGGCTTCTCTTGCTCAAGCAATGTCTGTAATATTTGCCAAGATGACCACATCACCTAACATAGTGCCCTTGGTTTCCAAACTTTCGGAAGCTGTCCACACTATCTTGAAGCTACCTTCCAAACCATCAGCCGGCTGGGGAGAGATGGACTTGCAAGTGTTTCAGCTTTTACTTTCTTTCACTAAGTTTGTTGAAATTGGCATGAACAAAGTTGGTTTGGCAAAACTTGTCACGCATATCACTCCTTCAATAGAGGCAGCTTTTGGACATCATAGCAACAAATTACGCAACATCATGATCTGTTTTTGGTCAGATATCCTTACACCAGCATTTGCTAAGGGTTCTGTGACTATTCCTCCCAATTTAATGCAAGCCTTTAAAAAGAGTTTGCTAGAAGACAATGATGAGATACCAGAAGAGGACACTGAAAATTCGATGAATATAATTAGTGGGATTCCTAAACTCTCTGGCACTTTTATGTCCAAAAATACTGGTTCAAAAAGATTGTCGCCGTTGAAACCAAACCCTTCTACACCTATCCTGGTATCACAAACAACACCAATTTCTCATCAAATTGGAAGTCAATCTTTAACTTGGGATTGTAAAATTGCTTCTGTCAGTGTTATGAAGGTAAGTGATGTGTGGTGTTGATAAATAAACTAGAAATAGATAATACAAAAATTTAATAATGAAAAAACTTTTTAGAAAAGCAAAATTAATGTATTACACTCGATTAACTTACTTGTAAAGCATATTGTTCCGTTCGATATTTGAACATTTCTAAATGCTCTTGATTTTAACTGAAATTTGTATAAATACTTGAATTTACTTCAAAAGTAAATTCATCCCTATATGATTTTCACTTTCAGCTCCCATTCATCATTTTTTTATTTGTTCTCGCATGATTTTATTTTCTGACACACTATTAGTATCAGAGTGGCAATAGACAATCATCATCATTATCACCTTAACTCATATCCAATTAAAATTCTTTCAATGTCTCTTTCAAAATATTGGATTATTATTTTGAACATGACTGGTAGAGGCCATGATAAAGAACGCACGTATAAACATTTACAAACCGTGGTCTAAATTAAAACAGGTTGGTTCACTATACTATATTTAAAGGTAAAATTAGTTTAAAATCATCCAAACAGATAGGGGTAAATGTTAAAGAAAGTTTGACACTAAGAAACTTAAGCAACAAGCAAATTACATTTGAAATAGCCTAAGCTTAAGCGGTAAACACAGTTAAAATGTTTGGAGCGGTGGGCTGTTTGTCACAATTATTAAGCTTGGAGACTCTAAATTTTTACTGGTTATATTAAAAGTAGTAGTAGATTTCTTCAAACAAAATACCTACTCTTATGTAAACTTTTTCTTCACAATTTATGTCAACACACTAAATCAGATAATATCCATTAATTCATGCATATCACAAACTGATAGATGATTGTCTACAACAATGGTTCCCAGTTACTTTATTATGCTTATAACCTGAACAGGTATTATGATGCGGTACTTAAAATGTTTTTAATCACTTTCATGTACTGATCCAGAGGATGTGAAAACATAATTTGGTAAATTTATTTATACTCAAAACGAAAATTAGGTACCTCATGTAGCAATAGGCGAGTTTTTCGCTATTGACTTGTTATGTTTTGGTTTTGGCTTTTACGGCCAAGGAGGTTCTGACCCGGGTGGAACACGGAAACTATTTTGAGATGTCTTTCCTAAACAAATATGGTGGTTGGTGTAGAATAGATCTAACAACTGGTAGGTGAATTTATATAGTCCTATTACATGTACTGCAGTACATGTAATAGGATACATATACGGAAAATGAGCTATCTAATTTCATTCTTAGATTAGTGCTTATTTTGACTTTACCTTAAGCAAACATGGAGTACATATGTAATATTAAATAGACCTAGATTATATAGTATTCTCTTTTATACATAGCTAAACGATTTTTAAGTACCTTCTTACACTCATGTACTTATAGCTAGTAATTTCTGTCCAAAAATATAAAATCCATTGATTATGAAGTTCTACTCGTTTAAATCTAACATAAGAAATGATGCCGTTTTGAAATTAATGCACAAATTCTCGGATCATTGGCCATAACCATACTGCTTTGTATGATCAAGGAAAGCGTTACCAAACCGATCTCTGGTATCATCTTGGTCATAAACATGTTGTTAACAAAGATAACAGGTCATCCGCGAAAACATGTTTTATGTTACACTGGGACTAGTTACCGTTATACTGACTCACAAGTGCAGTATGCAACCACAACTGTTTATCCTTTCAATAACCTTTGCCCTCTCTTCTTCTGTCACACCTAGCACAGGGCTGTAAAATGTACGATGTAAAACCAGTGCTGTTGGATTTTATCATTTGGTTTTATCAGTTTAATTATTTACCTCAGGCCAGACTGACGTCCTTTGTGGGCCGTCATTTATTGAGAATCGCTGGCCTACAGGATCATTCCTGAGGGCTGAATCAAATCCAATTAAGTGTTTGTTTTTAGCACCATGTCTTACTACCCTTTTGAGTTATACACTTATATACTAATTACGCTAATGGTTTTAAGAACTAGGAAGGTAAATGTTAATAGGAACTGTGCCCATGTTTGCATGGAGGGAGAATGGAAAACCATTCTAGAAATACCACCCTCGGTACACCCGACCGAGATTCAAACCTCGATCTACTCTTCATTGACAGTCTACTTCAAGAATATTGCTTTAGAACACACAGCCACCAAAGCCGGTTTTAATTTAAATGAAAAACGACAATATGGATGTATCAACCAATAGTGAACACGAGACAGTCTTGGATGGATCAGTGGTAGAGCATTTATACACAAAGCCAAGGGTCTTGGGTTCAATTCTTGTTTCCAGATTGTCAGGGCAAAAAAACAAAAAATCTATTATTTTTTTTTAAATCCTCTTAACGATTTTGATTAAATTTGGTATCTAGACACTGTTTAAAATTACATACAAAATGTCAATTTTAATTTTTCCCTGAAAATGACTTTGAGGGTACTATCTATAAAAGCAGAGTTTTTCAATTTTGACTATTCTTCCGTATCTATTTGCTATATGAAAAACTTATCATTGTAAAGCTGTAGTACTGTTAGAATTAAAAATATTTGAATCTGGAATATATATTATTTAACAAACCAATAGTTTCTGAGCTATAAGCAAACACATTTGTTTTTTATGGAGTATTTAGAAATATGAAGTTAATTTTTAAGCTTGTTGGTGGACAGAGATGCTTCTATTGTTTCAATGTTTCTTTAACGCTGTATATTATTTTGTTTCATAAATTTTATGAGATTTTAGCAAATGTCTCTATTCTTAGATTAAACGAAAGAAAGTTAGTGCAGTGCACCATAACATTTATTTTCCTACATTTCTGATTTTGTTCACATTAATTCTTTAATTTCTAGAGGATAGTAAAATCTGCATCTACTATTATACTATGGAGTAATCACGCTCATCATTGTGGTGTCATATGCTGCAAATCTGCTTTACCCATTCACTCAAAAACCACTAAACAAAGGGAGGTGAAATTTCACATGGGCATAGCTCAGACTTTCATTTAACTTACAGACTAATTTAAATTATTTATTTAATTATTCATATATGGTGACCTGGCGGTCTAGGGGTAAGGTGCTGGGGGACCGGGGGTCAATCCTGGGTACCATCACAGATTTATCTGATTGACCCTTCCTTCACCTCTGACAAGACATCTTGTGAATGTGGGGAATGCCAGGCCTCCATTGTAGATCGGATTCCACGTTAAAGTGTAGGTCCTCTATTTCATCTTACAATCACCCTACCATTACACATTAGCGTAAGCGCGTATAACCCAAACAGGCAGTAAGATGTCGTGCTAATAATAATAATAATAATAAAATTATTTACATCGCTTAACCTAAAACACCCCCTCCTCCCTCTCCCTGCTAGCATTCTCATAAGTATCTCCAGAACCGCTAGGGCTAGAGAATCGCCCTTTGAGTGGGGAGGGCCCACAGGTGTTATACTTAGAACACCCCCACTTACCTCAGCTTCCCCAGACATATCTCTAAAACCACTGGGGAAAGTGTGTCAACTAAATTTAACAATATATTTTTCATATATTTAACCAGTGGCGTTCATTCATTGGAAGCAAGGAAAGTAATGCTTCCCTAATATAAAAAAGGGAAAAAGAAAATAAGAGGAAAATAAAGTTAAAACAAAACTCTTATAATTAGAAACCTCTCCATTAAGTAAACTGTTAACAATAGTTGAGGTAGCAGCTTTTCTTTCTAGACTATAGAGCAAGCAATTCTTCCTCAGACTGACCGGCCAGCCAGCTGGTCTCGCTCTTTATTCCTTCAATCGTTTGTATCCGGGTATGTTTAACCCTCACCGGGGAAAGGGAACCAAAGTTTCTCTTGGAGAGTATTGGCTCAGTTTACTTTCGTGATTGATGTATAATCATAACCAATATAATCTTAAAATCCTGTTTTTTTAGGTTATTTTAGCAATATGTTTTGTTTCTAGACATAATAATAATATTGACGCTTGTTTGATCCTCCAAGGGAAGCAGTTTGTTTCTTTGCATACAGTAGTAGATTTATTAGTGCATCAAGTTCATCAGTGGAAGAGTAGGGCTGCTGAATCAAAACTCATTTTGAATCATAGTTTTTCGTTTAGACCTTTAGATGAAAAAAAAAAGAAAATATTTGAAATAGGCAGACCATCTTCCATCCTTAGGAAATCTCTCATATATACACCTCTCTCTTTCTTTTTATCTCTCTCTCTCTCTCTCTCTTTTATATATATATATATATATATATATATATTTTTTTTTTGTAACAAGATTAGTGTTTAACAGTGGGACCAGCGTGGTCTCATTGTTTACCCTAGCTGCGCTCCTTGTTCTCTCTGTCTCCCTCCTTGTCTAGCAGGTAGGCAGCGACATTCTCACTTGGCTGGGGATTAGAGGGGCCGAGGGGGTGCGGGGAGGAGGGCGGAGACAAGTCTGGAAGGGTCGGGACCCATTTTATTCTGGACTCTTAACTTTAGAAATGGAGGATTCCAGACCCTTAGCTGTCACCACCCCTATATAAACAAGCTCAGCGATAGCCGTGCAGATTCAGTTCTTGGTTCTCGACTGATGAGTCCGGGAGTCGCCAGTGCGAGTGTGTGGACCAGTGTGGACACTGTGTGAGCCGGGAGTGGGCCAGCGAGTCCAGTGTGTCAACCAGCGAGTACAGTATTTGTGTGGCGCGTGCCAGAGTAGTGTGTATGGCACTGGGACCTGTGGTGGGGTGCCGTGAGTGTAATTAGCATTGAAAGTAAAATTACAGTGAACGAACGTTTTTAGAAACTGATATTTGGATATTTAACTAGTGATTCAGTATTTTTTTTAACAAGCTGTTTACTTGACTTGATGTAATCCTATTTAATGTTTTTTTTTTTTTTTTTGTGTATTGATCTACAAACAATTGCCTATATTACCTTAGTCAGTGAACTGTTTAGTTATAGTTAATCCAGTGTAATTTTATTTTATGTGTTTTCATTTTTTATTAATTTAAAGACAATTATTAGTATTACTTAACTAAGTGAACTACTCAGTTATAATTTATTCAGATTATTCTATTTATTATGTCCTTATTGGTTTATTGATTTAGATAATTAATTTGACTACCTAATTTGTTAAATTGTTTAGCTGTATTTTTAATTCTGTTAGTGTTTTTAAGTGTGTTTTTAATAATCAAACCTTGAATATTCCGTGGGCATTTTTTTATTCATGTTTGTTTGGCAACCTACTCCAATATCTCTAAAAGAACTCGTGGTTCACACTTTCATGTGTGAACGGCCTGTACCCTCCAGGTCACGTGCGCCCACGTTACAATATATATAATATATAATATATATAATATATATATATATATATTATATATATATATATATATATATTATATATAAATATATTATAATATAATATATATACACTTTCATAAAAAAAAAATAATATATATATATATAACACTTTCATAAAAAAAAAAAATATATAATATATATATATATATATAAAAAACTATACCCCAAACTTTGACATTTCAATCCTCAATTTTATGAAAGTGTTTATTTGTTATCCAGGTGTTGGGTTGGTGGAACACTTTAAAGTTGACCTCACTATTTACAAACGATAATAGCATGTGGAATAAATCCATATTCAGTGGTATAAATAATATTTGTAAAGTTATTAAAAGACATACCAAAGCTCAAATTCACTTGCAGTCCACAACCCAAGAGAAAGCTTCGACAATCGTTAATTGACCATTATTATTATTATTATTATTGATTTGAATTAAAATTACAAATATTATTGAAATTTATATGTAATTTAATGATTGAGTAATCTTTCTAATATCACCATTTATTTAGTTTTATTCCATGAATAATTTGTGTTTACCCCCAACCCCTTTATTTCTTTCCCATAATGCTTTAAACTCATCAAAAGACCAAGGTAGGACCAGTGTGAGCTTCCAATTAAACTAGGGTCCATCAGACCCCCTTTATTGTTGCCTCCTTGCTTCTCTTAGTCCAGAATTGACCACACGCCGCTGTATTTAACTACCCATAAATTTTTTTATCCATTTGTAAATCAAGAAACTGATACATATTAATTACTGACACACACACCCATCAGGCTACTTTATCTACCTGATGAACCATTATAATACTAAATTGTAACTTTTTGGCTATAATATGGATTAACAGTCGTTAAATGATACATTTATGTAATGGGGTCTTACTTTTAGATTTGTTCTATAATTATGTTGGGCTAAGGATAAGGAACCAGAAAGCATCATTATAACTCGATTACAAATTAATATTATTTTTTGTTTTTTATATTGTGAATAATACTATTAAGGATTTATATTCTAGGACCCAAAGTACCCATCCTTATACTATTCATTTTAAAATATCTTGTAAATAACTACGAAGCCTAGATTGTTCAGCATCTACATTTAAAAAAATATAAGCTTACATAAAATACAAATTTATACCATTTTAAATCAATTTTTTTACTCTTTGTCAACTGGGCAGAAACTAAACCAAGTGTCGTACAACATTTGTTTTAAGCTACCCCTTCCGGCTTCAGTGGCCACATGGTGTAAGGCGCCAGTCTTGTAATAGATTATACTGCCGATGACAGAGAGATTGGGGTTCCAACTCATTCAGGTGTGCTAAGGGTAATGTTTCCTAAATGTTTTCCATTTTCCCTCCACACAAATTTGGGTACACAGTCATCTAAATTTAACCTTCCTAATCCCTACCTTATTTAAATTAATTAGTACATTGGTGTATAACCCGAACAGGTAATAAGATAATAAATAATAACGGCTAATTCAAGAGTGTGAAATCCAAAGGAGGATATTTTATCCAAATAGGAAACAGGTTTTGTGTTTGCCATATTAGGTGGCCCGTTTAGAGATCAAAATGCCTTCTATAGTAATTAACATGTTTTCAGAACCCTGTTCCTGTGATAATCAGTACAATGACACCTCTGAGGAGTCGTCCTCTCACTGTTCATCAAAAGGAGATGATGAGAAAACGTAGAGATGATATCCCCGCTATGTACATGGATCTCACACAAGACACACAAACTCAATTCACTGAAGAATCTCAGTCACAGGACAGGTGAATACCCATATAAAAATAGTTTGTTAACTTTTAATAAGCAACCAGAATATTTTGTAGATAGGTTTAGGTGTTTAAATTAATCGAGTTATTCTAATTCGGTGTATTGTATCCATATTGTGTTTGCTACCTATTATTTGTTTCTCTTTCCTGTATCATTTTCCATTTATGACAAAATGTGTCTCCAAGGTGAAAAGAGGTTTTCCTTAAGTAGACATGTTAACAATATAATTTGAGGTACAGTATTTCCTTCTATAATGTTGTGTTACATTCTTGAAGAACACAACATTATATAGAAAACCACCTTATAAAAGTTATGTTTTACCATAAGAATTATTACAAAGCCTTATCGGCTAGTTTCCACGTCCTCTCTAAAATACTTTAAAAAATGTGTTTCATAAACATTAAAGAACCCACTCTTATGGGGATGGATTTGAGGGTAATTGGAGATTCAGATTTGTAAAATAGTGGATTCAGACCCAACTTTACTCAAGGTGTTTAGATTATCAACTAACAAAATTGTTTATATTGAGAAGTATTGTTTATGATCTTGGTTTATGTACATCACAAAATCGATTAGTTTACAATAGCTCTTATTAGGGGTCTGTGAACTCAATTTTTTTCACTCGAACTAAGCGACCTTCTGAGAAATAGAAAGCCTCTGAATTTAAAGCTTTAAATAAAATTTAATGATTTATGTTTATTAAAATTATAAAACAATTCTCTGAAAGACAAGAGTATTCATACATCATGTGAAAATTGAAATTGATTTTTCTTTTTATTAAAAAATAATTTTATTCATAGTTAATAATAAGATGAATATTTAAATAAACTTTTTATAAATAGTAACTGAATAATTAATTATTATGATTCAATTTTATATTATATCAGTACAGGTAATAAATTCCCTTCCCATCTGGAGTGTTGCTGCAGTATGATTTTGGTAGGAAGAACCGTAACTGTTACTAAAGTTACTAAAACTATTTTAATATATTCATACATCAAGTCATGTGATTTGAAGTTGTTACTTTTGCTATATATGTATATTTTAGGACTAGTGTGGATATTCTGCACAAATCTAATGCTAAACTGTCCCCACAAAAATATTACTTTCCTTGCATTCTTTATTAAGTCCCCTACCTTATACCCTTCTTTCAAATAGTTTTCTCAGCTGTTGATCTTGATACCATTCCATGGACAGATGTCTCTGTACACTATCCTCTTGGTGATATCTCTTTCCTTCTTCATCCCCTCAATCCCCCACCACTCTCCCCTTCACCTCTGCCTTCTTCCCTCACACAAACCACGTCAACTGCACATTTTACAAACAACATCCAGACAGGTAGAGAGAAGAGCACTAAGCATGGAACCATCCATCACCCTCAAAATTGCCAAGCCCATCAATCTGTTGAGCCCGAGTAAATTAAAAGCTTGGCTTGGTTTTGAAAATTTGAGTCTCTTTGACACCAAAACATTATCCTAAAATAAAGCACCTTTATATTGTCTTGGTATAATAAAAATGTTAACAATTCTGTGTACAAATAATAATTTATATCATTAATGTAATGTTTTATTTTCAGTTCTGTTGAAGCCATTTCGAGAAATAATCAGGAAGCCACTTCATCTGTCGAAAACCAACAAGCTAATCTTGTCACAACATTTACTGACGCTCTAAGCTCACAAATAACTAGAAGCAATCCGGAAACTAAATTTTGTTCAGAAATGTCAACTTCACAATCACCCATAAGTGCTAATGCTGATGAGCAGTCTAAAACTCTCCCAGCTGCTTCAGGAAGTTTGCAATCAACGTTGGATGCACATAATAATGTTCACAATACTAAATTGCAACCTGAATCTATAACTATTTCAGTTCCTTCTCAAGAGATATTGTTTCAACCTCCGAAAGAAGTTGACTATCAACAGCCAACAAATCTTTCAAATGCCACAGGTGGTTTTGTTTTTCAATTGAATGATACAGGGTCATCTAAAATCAACTCTCTCAGTTGCTCGGGGGTAGAAGAAACTTCAAATATGGACATTTATAGTACAAAAAACCAATTGATTACAAATGCTGTACAAAATAATGTTGGCAACAGTTCAGTAACTCCACACACTCCTACCAAAGTTGTAGTTGAAAGGTTAGATGACTATTTTCAATGTGTAGAAAATAAAATTCCTTCAGTAGTCAGAGACGTAATCATGTCTGATGCTAGTACTTTGAAAAAAAGCAAAAAAGGCCGTCGTCGTAAATCCATTCGTCCAGAAAAGAAAAATCTCGCCATGGTTAAACGTAAAGGACGCACTGTTTGTTCAAAGTCTACAGATCCTATTGAAAGGGAGTTGGAATCCTTACTAAAAGAAAGTGTTTCTCAAATATACCAAATTGAGCCAAGTAAAGATGTTTCCTTAAAAAATCAACCATCATTAGAAGACGAATGTATGGCCCTTGAGCAACTATTAGGAAACGATATAATGGATCAAAGACAGTTTAAATTGAATTCAAATTTGGAACGCAAGGATTTTTCAAATTTGGAGTTTCCGTGTGATGTAAATAATATTGCATTTTCAGTAGAAGTTGTATCAGAAATGGATGGTAAAACTTCTCGTGATAATAATATGGTTGCAAATGTGCCAAAGCAAACTAGAACTATTGGCACCATGAGAAAGTTATCGTTAAAATCTAAAGCTAAAACTTTAATAAAAACAATAAAAAGGAAAAAAAAACTAAACCCTGCATATATGGACCTTGCAGAAATTGAAAATTCATCAAGAAATAATTCTTTCTTATTGAAAGATGAAAATAGATTAAATTTTTCAAAACCTCTAGTAGATTCAAAAAACATTGTGATAACAGAGGATGAAATATTAATGATTGGGGAATTTAATATCAAAAGCGATAATGAACTAAACCCAGATTCTCTTGATGATCAAAATAAAAATATGAATCAAACAATGCATGTACTAGGATTAATGCCTAAAACAACATTTAATGAAGTTATGACACCTGCCAAAAAACAAACATCATTAATTTCAAACAAGCCAAATGCTAGGAAAAGAGGCCGTCCACCAATCAATAAACAAACTTCACCGTTTATTAGCAACACACATGTTGTTAGGAAAAGAGGGCGCCCACCTATCACTAAACAAACTCCATCATTTCTTACTAGTCCAAATGTAGTTAGAAAAAGAGGGCGTCCACGCAAAATAAGTAAACCATTCAATGATGAATTTGTGTCTTTTTGGAAAGGGAGTAAAGTACAGTCTTCTATCTTGTCAAAACAAGATCATGGGAGGTCCATTGCTTTGCGAACTCGGAAAAACAAAACTGGAGTAAATGGTTGTTTGTTAATGTCTAAGGTTGCTTCGAAAGAAGTTTTAAATGAAGATTGTAATGATAAAGTCGTTCATGTTCACACAGTTATAAATGAGACTCCAGAATCTTCTACAGAAAACACATTTTCACAAGATATTGTAGAATCTTCACAAGACTTAATTTCGCCCATCAAAGATTGCCTTGTGAGACTTCCAAAGCTAATGATGATTGATGATGGTAAAGCAATCATTTCATGTGCAACTCATGATGTTTTTGAACGGGGTCCAACTAGAAATTCGCCATATAGAATTTTAAAACTTCCAAAATCCACAGAATCTGAAAATGACGATAATATTGAAAATTTAAATCTAACAGGGTATAAAACTGCAAAGTACATACGTAGAAATATATTTAATGAAGAATCATCAGATCATGATAACCAGGACAATGAAAATTTACAAAAAAATTCTGACAGAAATGGTATCCCGTCACATGATAGTTTGTTAGAAAATATGTCTGGCAATACAAATTATCCCCTTGATAATTCTAATTTAATGGCTCAAGATGCAGTTGTTGAGATATTTCCAGTGATAGAATATAGTTGTGGTAATTATGATAGTCATGGAGTCACTTCTAATTCGTCAAGTATTGAAAGTTTGGAAAATAAGGAGTTGCCACTTTCATCACTAAAAATGCATAGTACGCCAGATATTCATGAAAATAAAGTGGTAAGTTTGAGTAAGGATAATGAAGGCTTATGTAAAGATCAAGACCATGGTAATATAAGTAAACCTTTGTATGAAATCAAGAAAGACCCTGAAAAAGAAGAAAATGCCATTTCAGAGATAAATGATGACAGAGAAGCTCATTCAAAAGGAAATGATATGGAAGTGTTTGATTGTAGCAAAAAAATTGCTAGTTCAAACAAAAATAAAGGTAAGGCTGCAACGAATCAAGGAAAAGTTGTATCGGATTACTTTATTAAAGCAAAGAACAATGAAGGTGGTTCTAGTGACAGCAAATCGTCGCCTTCCGATAAAAACCAGAGGTGTGAAATAATTATAGATGGTAATGATAGTAAATCTATTTCAGATAATGCTTTTGAATTGGAACCAGAAAAAAAACAAATTACTAAACACAGTTTGCTTCAAGAGAACACACACTCAAATGTGTCAACAATTAATAAGCAGGAGAGAACACTCCCATGGAAGCTCCTTGTTCTGAAAAACAAATGGATAAAGTAAATCAATCTGTTTCTAGTGCCATTCATACAACTGAAAATGTATTACAAATTACTGATGTCATTAATAGTAATTCAGGAGTTCAGGCTAGTTCATTAGAATTAAATAGTAAAGTGCATAAAAAATGTAGAAGCTATGGAAAACTACAATTACAAAACCTGATGTGGTGAGTAAAGAAATGCCTGAAGTAAGCGTTCCCTTCGATGCAAATTTTGAAGATAAATCTCAAGTTCATCTTGGTAAAGATGTATGCCAAAAAACTGCTCATGAGAATAAAAAGAGGGCAACTTTGAGTATAAATGAAATGGCCAAATGGTTTTCTAGAAATACACCACATGTAAATAATAAAGTTGAAAATACTTTGGTGATGGATGGCGGTAAAAGTACTACACCGATAATCGCTTACAAAAGGACATCGTTAAAATATCCCCCTGAAGATTCAAATAAAGTGAGTCATGAAAAAAATAATATATCTGGAGAATACATCACATGGGGGAAAAAAAGAAAATCCTGAATGCATGTCTGATATTAAGAAGAAAGTTGATGAGACAGCTAATGTAAAAGATAAGAAAAGCAGTGAAAATATGACTAATGTAAATAAAAAAGACACTTTAAAAGTTACAGCTAATGTTTGTAAAAATAAGACGAAGAGCGTTAAAGATATGAATAATAGGTTTGAAAAGAAGAAGAAAAATGTTAAAGTGAAAGCTAATGTGAACAAGAAGAAGAAGAAGAAGAAAAACATTGACAAGCCAGTTAATGGGAATGATAAGAAAGAGGAAAATGTTAAAAATACATCCAATAAGACTGAAAATAATAAACAAGCTGAAGATATAACTAAATTAAAACATACAAATGTAAATGAAAATAAAAATTCTGAATGCACATTTAATTTGAATGAAAAAAAAGAAAATCCTGAAACCACTACTAATGTTAGAGAAAGCAAAAAAAAATCTTTGCACGTTAACTGTAATAATATTTCCCTTGTAACCCTTGTTAAAAAGACTGATAAATCAAAAAAAACTTTACCTCAGGATCCATCTAATGTAACTGGAGAGGAAAATAAATATATATCACATAAAATGAAAACGAATGTGCATCTTACTTTGAATAAGAATCTTGAGGAAACTAAGCTCATCACAACTGAAGTGGGGGAACCCCAAAAAGAGGTAACATCAACAAGTGTAAGAAAGAAAAAACATTCCAAAAATAATCTCTCATTAGGTGAAAATATGATTCGAAAGACTCGTTCCATGCATAATAAAGAGGTCACACTTCGCCCTAGTAGAAATAACATATCTTCAACTAATGATAATCCCAAACAAATCAAACGTAAAAGAAAACTTTCTTTGTTAAAACAAGCGAGTGAAAAAATTAACTCAATGAAGATGAAAAGTGACACGGCACAAGCAAGAGCAATTGATAAAAGTATTAATCATGACGATAAATTGAATGGTTCTTCTGCACCTGAACCAGAAAGACACGCAATGCTCAGAAACATCACTGAAACAAAATTTAGCTAAGCAAAATTCACTCTCTATTGAGAATATAGATCTAGTTCAGACACAAATTGAGGCTAATATGGCAAACATACATGAGTCATCAAGTCAAATGCCTAAAAACATTTCCATTGAAGACATAGATATAAGAACAGAAAAAGGGTTAGAGCTGGAAAATAATAGTTTTACGAGCGAGGCTTACAGCTCATCAAATCAATCATCCTTTGAATCAAAAATTTCTCCAGACCCGATAGCAGCAAGGGAATTGTCGACTAACAATTTTATGAGTTCAGACTTTCCAAAATTCTCTCTCAACTTGTCTCTTGTTGGAGAAAGTCCAAAAAGAAAGAGCTTCTTAAAGTTTCGACCTTGCATCAAACAGAGGATAATCATCTTAATATGTCACCTTCTAATCTTTCTCCAGAGAAAATAAAATCTATTGAAAATCTCTCAAATAAAAACTCTTCGTTTGAAAATGTTGAAGCCATAAAAAACCTTCCCATTATTTCCCCAAGTTCTCTTAAAATTCCTCATTTAGATACAGTTCACAAAAATATGTTATCAGACAATGCCTCCACACCAGATAATTTAACAAACGTTATGAATACTCCTCCAAGTTTACAGTCTAATACATCATCACCATTAGAGGGTTGTTTCACTCCTAAGAGAAAGAAGAGACGATTGTTACCCAGAAATAGAAGTGATGTAGAATATTCTACATCCCCTATACTGTTTAAAAAAGACAATAAAACGTATAATAAAAATCTAGTCACTGAATCGCAGAAGAACGATACATTCCATGAAAATGATGTAATACCATCAAGTCAACAGATGCTCGAGAGCACCATTCTAAAACAAAATTTATCTGATAGAAACCAATCCATAATATCACCAAAGGAAACAATATCAGAAACTGACACAACAGAAAAGATGGCTATGACAAAAACACCTCTAGATAAAACTCCGCCCAAAACATGTTCTGGGGATGATTCTGTTACACCAGAAACCTCTCCGGGCCAAAGTTTTCCATCATTTGCATCACCAAGAAGCAGGGCATTAATGTCTTCGATGAAGTTGATGTCTCCAAGTTGTCTTTCGTTGATAAAGAAAAATAACATAAGAACAAATTCTAATCGTTCCGCGCAGATTCTTGACATGACCAGAGCACTGGATGTAGATAATTCAAAATCAGATATATCCCCTAACAAACTTGATTTAGATAACTCCTCAGCTGAACACAGAGAAAATGAATCTCTAGCTTCACGGCTGATGAAAAAGAAGAAAATTGCTTTGCCAGCTAAGGATAGGTAAATATAATAAATTAATAATTTATTTTCTTAAATTTTAAACATAAACAAACTTAATAAACCATTTCAATTAATATAATTATCACTTAGAAATGAAAGTTTGGTTAGTTTTAAATCAGAGAGATGTTTAAACACTAACATAATTTTCAATCGCTATTATTTTATAAAGATATAAATCTAAAGTAGGTAAAATCACAATTGGATAGAATAAAGCATTCTCTTAAAATGTAATTAATGTGTGGGTTCTGGTTCCAGATTGTTAATGTACAGCTCAGGTGGTCGACTGTTAGAGTTGGACTACACAAGACACAACTACAGTGCAGATGCAAGCCCTTCAAGCTCTAATTTGAAACGTAAGCTGGAAGAAGAAGAAGCAGAACAAACGTGTTCGCCTCCCAAGGTAATACCTTTTTATTTTGGACTGACATTTTAAGTTAGAATGGAAGGGAATTTGGATTGGGATTAGTATTTTTACAGTTTTTATGGCAAAAAACCTTTATGGTTAGACTCTGCTAGTACTCAGATTTCAAGCTTCGAGATTGAGTTCGAAAGTTGTATAGGCTCGTCATTTTAGAGCTTTCACTTGATGTACTTAATAATCAATTTTTAAAACGCAATAGTAAGCATAAGCTATTTAATTTAGATAATATCGTTATTTAGACTTATAAATCATTTGGTTACTTAACAAATTGTTAAAAATTAATTTCAATTTTCACATTAATAACGTAATAGAGCTTTAATACCACTTTTGACTGGTAAATTTATTCAATATTGTGGTCCATTTAGAATTATATTTGATTGAAGTTGTTTACTTGTATTGCCATGACAAAGCGATGAAAAAAAATCTAAGTAGTTTATTAAATAATTGAATAATTCTTTTTACTATTCTTACCTGGTCCCTTTCTAAAATAATTTATGTTAAATTAAAAATGTAATATCCAGAATATATGATTGTATTAAATGTTTTCTAACTTAAGATATTTAAAACTCAAATTAATAATACGTTTAGCTACAAACTAGCTCTAGTTTATTTACTATTTATTTATAGAATTATGTTGGTTAAACTGTCTAAAATCAATGTTGATCTTATTTATTGCAACACATATTTTACCAAATTTACCACATTTATATTAAAAAGGCATTTACTATTTCATATTGTGTGCTAGAAATATTATTTTAGTCATTTTATTTTTTATTTTAAAGTATAAGCATAAACTTTTATAGGCATTAAAAATTGAATTGAAGTAAATTTCTCAATAAAATAATGTCTTAACAAGAGCTTTGTAAAATGTGAATGTGCAACTTCACATATAGGAATGGAATTGGAACAGAAGACGTGATCATGCATGATTACACTAAGGAATAATAAACAAAATACAAAACACTTCAAATTTCTAACTGTTTACGATTCTTATGTTTTCTTATAGGGTAAATTAAGTTACTGAAGCATATTTTGGGGAAATATCAATTTATTAAAACGTCGATTTTATTAACATTTTATCAGGATAGTGTAGAAACACTCTACAATGATTTAAAGTGATAGTGAAGGAAGCCAACCTGAAAGGATAGTTTGGTTAGGCCTAGATATAAACAAACACACTTCTCTATTTCTTCTTACACTTTTACACGTCCCACTTTTTCAAACTTCCACAGTTGCACATTGTTTTGAATTTTCAGAAATATTTACTTTTCATATGAAGAGACAACAGTGAAAAGTAAATATTTCTGAAAATTCTAAACAATGTGCTGCTGTGGAAGTTTTGAAGATGTGGTTAAATGTAAAAGGGTCTGAAGAAATAAAGAGAGAAATGTGTTTTTCTATCTAGGCTTAACCTATCATTTAAGGTTGACTTCCTTCACTATCACTTACCTTATATTATTGTGTAGTGTTTCAACACTATCTTATTGTACATATTTCCAAGCTATCATGCAATTATTCATTTTATTACTTTATTTTTAAATAATTGCTAGTGTAATTTTAATGTCCTTAAAGACATGAGTGTTGAAACCATTTTAATTATTTTTTCTATCAGGCCCTATTTCTTTGTGTTCTTTTTTTTAAAAAAAGTGTTATTTCTAACTTAAAAACTCATATTCCCATTTATTAACTTTTTTCTAAAAATATATTTATAAAAATGCGTGTCATTCATATTTTAAGAACATGTGTTTTAGTATATCTTATAAAGCTGAAATTTTAAATATGTGATGGGAGCTTTTAGAAATACTCGACTCGAATGAAAGAACCCAAGCTTGCAGACCCTTACTTTATGATAAATATATATATAAAATATTGCTTGAGTAGATATGTTTGGTTTAGTTTTATGAATATATTTGGTAATCTCAACAGCTTGAATATATTTGTCATGGACATCTTGGTACTTGACCAGGAGTTTACTTTTAATTTAAATCGTTTATGGTTAAAGTCCTTATTCTTATGACAAATATTCAGGACGGGTTGAGATTAATATGTGTATAAAATTAGGCTAAATGTATCTACTAAAGCAATCTTTTATTTATATTGGTCAAAAAAGATTTTTTAGCAAAATACCTGCCAAAATCTGACACTAACTCACTTTCAGAGATACTTTTAGTTATATTTGATTCTTGTGTGTGAAAATTTTGTTTATTATTCAATTTCAAATCAAATATATGTATCCCAAAATAGAATCAAGTGTGAATTTTTTGTTGGGAAGAGTATATCTTCTTAAGTGAATAACCCGAATGTTGGTTTGATGGGATATTTATCCATCTGGAGTTGGGCATGCACTCAGCCTTTTGACAGGTTTGTGCTGAGTTTGACCCCGTTCCAAACCCATTGCTTCACAAATAAATTTTGAAAGCGCCGAGGATCAAACCTGGGTCTTCTGGACCTCTAGTCAGGAACTCTGAACACTAGACCACATAGGCAGTGTACATAGCATCTCAAAAACAACAAATTTGAAAATAAATGTGAATTCTAGTTGTTAATAAAGACAATTTGATATTGACAAATATTTGAGGAAAAATCAAAGCTACAAAACTAGAAAAAATTTTAGTACTCAAAGCTTAATCTTTTTCTCAAAAATTCCTAGTTTAATTAATTATATTCAATTCTAAGACAAAATTTCATAGCAAATAAAGTTCCTCATTATATTCTGCTATCTAATAAAAAAATATTCAATATTAAATTTATTTAAAAATTCGAATTTGTAGGATTATAAATAAAAAAAATAGTTTTCAAAATATACGTTTGTACTTATTTATGGTTTATGGATGGATCTATTACAGAAATTCAACTCGAAATATTTCTTGTAAAATAGTTAGCATTCAGACACTACTACTTTCTGTAAGAACTTAAGAATAGTGTTTTCTAAGTTTTTGATTTGTGAAATGGACTTGAAAAACAATCAATATGAACCATCACTACAAATAAATACAGGTTTAATTCTAACCATTCATCTTTTCAGCTGGCAATATTAGATTTGCACAAACTTGCCTAAACCAGGCTGTATATTAATCGAGTTTTACTGGTTTTTGTTAGTTTAGATTTTTTTTTCACACTGAGTTATAAATATGTTCTTCTGTTCAGAAGAAACGTGTGAGTTTCACTGACCCACCTCGTTCCTTGGAACTTCATTTCAATCAAACTTTGGCAGAGATGAGTCTACGCCATCGCTCATTTTCTGAAAAGGAGATGCCAACTATGATAAAGAGACGACTTGGTTTTATCTCAAGGCGTCTTGCTGACAATCTTATGAACTATGAGGATGAGTCTGAAGGTGGGTTTACCTTACAAAGTCATAATAAGTGACGAACAAGCGTATATCTAAATGAATAATGAATCATGTTTTTCATATAAAATATAATACTTGCCGTATTGACCCAAATCCAAGATGACCCTGAATCTAAGACGACCCCCAGTTTTTCAGGGGTTCTGGATAGATTTTTTGTAAGTGGTATTTATTTTATCATGAATGGAGAACATGGACTTAATTTATATTGTCAACAAATGTTTTTTTATTTAAAAACAAAACACCTATGTTGACTTAAAATCTAATTAGGGTTGCAGAATTGTTAAGGAATTTATTTTTTGTCTCAAATATTGCTTTTGCATAGTAAGGTTATCTTCGAAAAAGTTCATAAAGACAATGAAGTTAATTTTTATTATGACAAATGATAATCGTTAGTGAAAATCCGAGTCTCATACATACCCTACTCCTCCTAAATACAAACATTGGGCTCAACTATTAACACACTAGTTTCTTAAATGTGACACTTTCACTTTCACAATGATATACAGAAAATAAAGAGATATAGGAATAAATCAAAGGACAAATATACAGCAAACTTTTGCTTTTATAAAGAGAAGATAAACACATTCCACATTTTTCAAAAAATATACTCGATTAACACGTCTGCTATGAATTACCATAAAAGTCAGCTGCCATGACAGCCAATTGTAAAAAGATTAGTGATAATTAAACAAGCATCTTTATTCTTATTTCAAAACTGACGATCTAATAACATCTAATCAAAGATAATAATTTACTTTATATTATTCAAAAATTAGATATTTATGAGTTCCACGAATTAAAACTAGGCTTCACTAAAATTGTCTAGTAAACTCTACTTATTATCGATTGTTTGTTTAAAATCAATTCGAGTTTTCTCATGACGTCTTAGTTGACAACCGCTAGCTATGTAGGCAAAGTTTTAAGACTATATAATAATGGAACAATTTGATAATACATTATTGGTTTTTGTCTATTATGATTATTGTGAATGGCTGAATTTTTAATATCCTAGTGAAGTAATTTGAAAAGTAATCAAAAACAGAACAACAAATTAAAATTCAGTTTGATTATGCTCTTCACTAGCCCCAACCCATTTGAGAAGTTAACCGTGTTGAATACTAAAGAGTGGTATCAAGATTTTTAGCTTGTAGTATCAACTATTGTGATACCAGTCGATACTATGATTATCAAGTATTGCATCAGTCCACAACTAGGTAGTTATTTTTAACAATAACCTAAAAAAATAGACTCTTTTCTGCCAAAAATGTCTGTGATTTGTTTTGTATGTGTGTTTTAATTGTGAACTTTTTAGCCAAAGTTTTTTGTCTGTGAGAGTGGAGGCCATCCCCTTCCGTCTACCTTTTAATGTTTATTTAGTTCTGGATATTTTAATTTTATTGTTAGTATTCTGTTATTGAATGTGTTGTTTTTATTAGAAACCCAACCAATAGGGCAAGCGTTCCATCTCAAGTGAACCAACTGGACAACAATAGCAATAATGTGGATTCTGAGGATTTGTCTCAAGGATCTGTGGTGGAGACATTGTCGACTCAATTTAACGAAGTTGACTCTATCTACCCTTCGTTGATTCACTGCCAGCACCCAATAGAAAGTTTGGTGCCATTGTTGGTGGAGCCTATGTGGTGAGTATCCCCATTTAACTTTCTTCTTTGAAATTGTTATTTAGTGTATATAGCTCTGTCCAAATTTATGGTTTAGAGCTATTTTATGTTTTAAAATAATAACTGTTAAATTATACCTACTAATAAACTAGCTCTTTAAAATAAATCCTAAACTTAATCTATGTCAAACCAATTTGTCACCGCATAAACTATTTTCATCATCATCATCAACTATTTCTAGCCTGTGGCCAGGTCAATCCAGTAAAATGCCCCTTCTTCCTCCATCATCATCATCATCATCGTATCTCTCCAGCAAGCTGGATAGGTATTTTTCGAATTGTGTGCCTCCATCCTTCCTCGATACTTCCGCCATTTGTCTTCTTTTAATCGCTATCATTCTTTCCTCACACTTGCAGTCTTTTTCCTACATACTGCATCACCATCGTTATCTTTGGTATTCTATCTTTTTCCATCTTCATTATATGGCCATGACCGTGTCTGTGGTCTATTGGTCAGAGCATCTGATAACGGATCCAGAGATTCTGGATACGATCCTCAGTGCTTTCAGAATTTTTCTGTGAAGTAGGGGGTCTGGAACAGGGTAAATTTGGCTCGGTGAGAGCAAATGAGGAGCTAATTTAATAAATTAGCAGCTCTGGTCTATAAAACTGAGATAAAGGCCAGAGACCTTATTGTGCTGACCACATGACACACGCTATTAACAAATGTTGGCACTAACATCGCTAACAGTGGCTGCCGCTTGCTCAAGATAGCTCACTTGTGGGCTCTGCCATGATTTATTTTTTCATCACCATACTATACTCACTCTTGTTTCTTCTACTATATCATGTACACCCTGTACTCCCAATCATACTAAGATAACTCCATTTCTAACCCGTTTCTCCTCGTGACAACTAACATGTTCCTCACAAACTTTATTCCCATGGCCTCCACTTTTCTGGTTTCTCTTCCATACATTGTCTATGTTTCTGCTGCTTATGTGACTATGAGTACAAAATACACCTTGTACAACACTTTCTTACACTTCAAGGGCACTTCTCTTCTCCATAACAGGTCTCTTACACACTGGTATAACCCTTTCCCCTGCTGCCCTCATAAGATTCACTCTACTCCCACTAAGCTATTCCCAAATTATTTTATTCATCTTACTTACTCTATGGCATTAGTAACTCGAAGTCCATTGCCACATTTACAAAAGTACACCACCTATTTCTATCTTGAGCTAGCTCTATCCACTCCCTCTCTTTCAGCTCCATTCTAATGTTATCCTTCCATCTAGACCAGTGGTTCCCAACCTGGGGGCGATCGCCCCCAAGTGGGCGATTTGGGTTATCAGGGGGGCAATAAATAAGTGGGGGGCGATTGGAGGCGAGTATTCAAAGAGGAAAAAATTAAAATAGTACTGTACAGTAGAAGTTGCCGGGTAGCACGAGTCACTGGCTATTCTCAGCCGGTCGAAGTTCACTGCACTCACCCCTCTTCACAGTCCCCACCTCTTGTTGTTCAGCGCGGCCGACTGGTGACTCAACCCCTCCCCCTCCAGCCAACACAACACACTTGACATTGAACTACATTTGTCTTCAGTCTTCACTAGCCTTTGTGTGCCTCACCATCAGTTTTTGTGCGTTTGTTTTGAAGTGTAGAAGTTCATGCACAATGGATTCAAAGAAGAAGAAGTGTTGTCAATACTCAGCTGAGTATTTAAAATTCGGTTTTATCACATCACCGCAAAATGTGCAGTTTCCACATTGTCTTTTGTGCGATAAAACATTTACTAGTAATGAAGCCATGAAGTCTTCACGAATGAAAGATCATTTATCAAGAGTACACAGTGATAAAGTGAGTAAAGAACTTAGTTATTTTCAACACCTCAAAGCTAAAGCTGTTAAACGGCCTAATGTGAGTGAATTATTTAAAAAACGAGCAACCGATCTTGACAAAGGTCTTCTTGCTTCTTACGAGGTTTCGTTATTGATTGCTAAATGTGGTAAACCTCACACAATTGGCGAAACTCTTGTTTTACCAGCTACCAAAAAAATTGTTGAAATCATGCTAGGCGAGGGCCCTAGTAATAAGATAAGTCAATTGGTTCCTTTGAGTAACAATACTGTTTCCAGGCGAATTAACGAAATGGCCACAGACGTTGAATCCAAACTCACCAATTTGTTGAAAAAAAGTAAAATTTGCATTGCAGATTGATGAATCAACTGTGATTGATAACAAAGCAATTTTATTAGCTTATGTGAGGTTTATCAATGAACAAAAGGAAATTACCGAGGAAATGCTGTTTGCTAGATCTTTGATCACTGATACGAAGGGATCATCGATTTTTAAAGTGCTACAAGATTATTTTGAGGAAAAAGAGATTCCCCTAACAAACGTGAGCGCTTGCGCAACAGACGGTGCTCCTGCCATGTCAGGTCGTCATGCTGGGTTTCTAGCCCATCTTAAGAAAGAAGTGCCAGAGGTCATCACTATTCACTGTGTCATTCATGGTCAACACTTAGCTGCAAAAAAATTGAGTGGTGTCCTGTATGAAACCCTAAAACTGGTCATTACTGGTGTCAACAAGATTAAAGCTAATTCCCTCAATGACCGTCTGTTCCGACAACTTTGCGATGAAAATGATGAGGAATTTGAACGCTTGCTTCTACATACGGCCGTGAGGTGGCTTTCCAAAGGAAACTGTTGGCGCTGTTTCTTCGAATTATTTGACACGGTTACTGAGTTTCTCGACACGTCTGATCCTGTTTTAAGTGAGAATTTGAAGCAACGCATGTTGGAACTTGCGTACCTTACAGATATTTTTGAAAAAATTAACGAAGTCAATATAAGGCTTCAAGGAAACAAGATGAACCTTAGCAAGGCCAAAGGAATTATTTCATCATTCATCGCCAAGTTTGATATTCACAAGGTAAATATTGGCCGTAAAGAGCTGATTCAGTTTCCGACCCTTAAAAAGTATCCAGTGTCAGCTAACAGGACTCCTGAACTCCCAGAAGACAAAATCTAATTTTTACTGATCACCTTGACCAGTTAAAAACTGACATGGAATTAAGATTTGAAGATTTGACCAAGTTACAAATTCCTGATTGAAGTCTAGATCCATTCTCGTTTGAAGCTGTGGATAAGCCTGATAACTCTTTGCAAACAGAGTTTCTAGATCTGAAGTATGACTGTGAGGCGAAAATCATTTTCAAGCAGAGCGGTTACGAGTTAGGCTGGGTGAAGATTATGGACACTTATCCACAACTGTGGGGAAAAACTGAACCACTTCTCATCTCGTTCCCGTCAACATATTTAGTTGAAAAAGGATTTAGTTTTGTTGTCCAGCTCCTCACAAAAACAAAGAAATAAGTTGGACATTTGCCTCAAAGGAGACTTGCGCCTGAACTTGACAAACATAAAGCCGGATATTCAAGCTTTAACTGAAATCCACCAAGCACAAGGCAGCCATTGAAAAGGTAAAATAAAACAATAACAAATTTTCAAACTTTCATTTATTTTTTCAAATTTTAACTGTCAACTTTCTTAATTTTTCCAGATTCCAATTTAAAAATGAAAACATGTACTCCTGTTTTTTAAATGTACATCACTGATCTTAGTTAATTATTTCACTTCTTTGTTATTTAAAAAAATCTGTAAAAAATATACATTTTTTTTTCTATTTTATTCAAGAGTGACCGGATAAAACTGCTTTGGTTGTTTTTATATACGGTAGTAAAATTGTTTATAATAATAAAACTGCTTTATTATTTACACCTTACTTCAAATTAAAATTAGGCATACAATGAAAATGAAAAGGGGGCGATAGGTGTTAGTCAACCTCCAGAAAGGGGAGATGGGCCACAAAAGGTTGTGAACCACTGATCTAGACCTTCCCAAAGGTCTCTTCCCACCTTTACACCAATACAAAATATAATCACGCTTAAGTATATTAGTTTTGATAATTATTCTAATGGGGTAGGGATGAGAATGCAAACATTTTAGAGGTATTCTAACCTCATTTCTTGGAAGGAGAGCTGGAAACCATTTAAGGAAAATACCCATCACTAGACCCTACTGGCACTTTAACCCCAATCTCCCCGTCATCTGCAGGCCAGTCTAATATGAGAGTGATGCCTAAGACCATTCAGACATTGAAGCAGGTCCTTTCTATTTAATTTTGATTTGTTTAGTTCCAGCCCTGTCTCTTGTTTCCATACTATCCGACCACCTGTCAGGTCAAATTTAGGACAGATAATTGGGACTCGACTGTACTAATATTTGTTTTACAAATTTTTATATAATCTTTAAACTATCATGTTAATAATTAAACACTAAATACTTATTACTAAACATAACAAAAACACCGACATGTAATGTAAGTGATAGGAAAGGAATCCAACGTGAAAATGAAAGTTGGGTTAGGCTTTTATAGAAACAAATAAACTTTTCTTTTCCATTTCTCCATTCACTCTTCACACTTCTGCTATCATTCAATCATTTTCACAATTGTACATAATTTTACATTTTTGGAAATACTCCTTTTTTATAATAAGGAATATGTGATGTCATATTGGATACTGCTAAATGGAAGGTTGAGAGGTTAGTTTGTTAAAAATTAAAACAAATACAATATTAAAAACAACTTAATGATAAAAAAAATCCTTGGCTTAGACCAGGAGGTAGTCTGAATCTATTTGCCCACTGGTGGCAATTTCTCAATGTTTAGTTGAGAGTAAGGGTGTGCGAAGCTTCGAAACTTTGACTTTGCCTCAAAACAAACATCAGCTTTGACTTCACTTCGAAGCAAATTCCAACTTTGAATCTTCGTCACTAAAACTATTTACAGCTATAATACTCCATTTATATTCAAATTTAGCCATTATGAGCTGTTTCGTACATTACAAATTAATACTCGTATTGAAAAAAAAATCTGAAATAATTGAATTGCATGTTATGATATTAACTTGATTTGTCAGATTAACACAAAATATTACAAATAATTGTACAATACAACATTTTCCAATTAATTTTAGTGCATGAAGTAATATAAATAACCACAATATAATATTTTTTCAAACACAAAACAACTAAAAGAAAATGTTCAAACTTTGATTTGGCTTTGAGAATTCATATATTCGATTCATAAGAGTATTCTAGTAATGTAACAGGAATCAAGGTATTAACTAGGGACTGGACTCTCAAATCCTAGAGAATATTCAAAATTCAAGGATTTGTGAAAATTTCTAATTAAAGATTCAAATCTTAAAAAAATAAATTGTTTCCAATTTTTCAACTGAAATTTGTTTTAAAGCTATAATACTGCGTATTGTTGGTTCAGAATCACTTATAATTATAAAATGAACTTGACAACCAGGCCCCAAACCATTAATTTAACACTTAACCAAATGTATGAATGTTATAAAAATGTTTATTCATAATTTTTTCCAAGATTAGAATTTAGATTTGAGATAAAAATGACAATTGGAGATTCGGATTTGAGATTAAGATTCGTGAATTAATGGATTTTATTCAACCCTAGTATTTACCATGAGTATTGTCATGGACATCAAGAAGTTTTGTCATATTAAATAAAGAATATTCCGATCAAAACAACTTTTGAAAAATGATTAAATTTATTTGTGTATATGTCTGGATGAAGTTTGTAAGGAGCATGTTAACTGTCATGAGTAGAAACAAGATTAGGAATGAAGCTATTCTGGGAAGAGTTGGGAGTACATGAGATAGTAGAGGAAGCAAGACTGAGATGGTATGGTCATGTAATGAGGATGGAAAAAGAAAGGATGGTGAAGTAAATGTTGGAAATGAAGTGTCAGAAAAAGGCTGCAGGGTAGGCCAAGAAAGAGATGGGAGGAGTTAACTGAAAGTATTCAAGTGAGAGAAGAATGGAAGATATTAAAGGAGGAAGAGTTGGGGAAGAATAGAGGAAGATGGGGGCATCTTACTGAATTGACCCGGCCACAGGCTGGAAACATTTGATGATGATGGTGATGATATATCTGATCAATGATTTTTAATGATTAGATCTTTTTTGCATTTTCAAGTACTCACAAACCTCTTAATTTGAAATAAACTCGATGCTTGGTAGCAACGCATATCTATTTATATCTAGAACTGAGTATTAAAATATCTTTACTTTATTGAGAACATCACCATTCTTATTTAAGCAAGAAATATTTTCACAACACCCAGGTGAGGAGTTCATGCATGACGGATGTTTTATTTTGTTTAAAATTAAGTAGTGCAATTTATTAATTCTTCATCTTTAAATTGGTTTAAACTTTTTAACTTGAGCTATAATATTTATATTTTCTGTCTTAGGACAAATCAACTAACGAAAACATTCCATAACCGACTGATCAGCACTGTAGGTGATCTGGCTCTGCAGACTGAGGCAATAGTCAACACGTTCCCTCTAAAAGAACCCAAAATCCAGAGAGTTCGAACCAAGCTTCAGGTAAGTCATCTCAATATGGCACTTGTCACTCTTTCCCTCACATTTATTCCCCTTTGTTCCTTTCTTTTCTTTAACTCACTCAGTTTATTAAATCAAAGAGCAGGGTGTCTATACCATCTGGGAAAACTGGAATTAGCCGGGAATCTCAAGTGGTCAAGGGGAAAATCAGGAATAAGTCAGGTATTTGGTAAAATAAAAAAATCTGTGATAATATTGTTTATACTTAAAATATGAAATATAAAAATTATTAAATCAGTAAATTACAATGTGATTCATACTTTTTTTTGTGCTTTGTAATATATTTTATAGTAATATTATGTTAATACAAATAAAATAATCAGTTTATTTCAGTTTTTAAAACTTATTACTATTCATAAAAAAAAGTAAAAAGGGGAAGGGGGTTTGAAGGGTTTAACTTACTTTAGAGTTGGGAATTTTAGGAAATTATTAGGAAATAATTCAGGAATTTCATAGGTTAAGTTGAGTAGACACCATGAAAGAGGCAGCAAGGAAGGATTTAAAATTTCTCTTGTTTCAAGCTATATTTATTGCTGCAGACACAACTTTCGTTCCATATTTATCAGGGTGTTGGATTTAAAGGGAGGAAACTATTTGTTAATTATGCTGATCACGTTCATAAACTTGCATACTAGCATTTCAAAACAACTCGCAAACAAAAACTTTGTTCCGCTAAAATGATGATGAATTGATTTCCTGTACCGTATATGTATCTTTTTTTAATACTAGTATAATATAATCTAACACTTGTCTTCGTTTTTAAATTGTCACCTTCCATTACCGTGTATATTCATTTATGAAAACTAGGATTGTGCAAAGCTACACAACAGAAATTCGGCTTGGACAGTTATGAAGCTTGGCCAATCAAAATATCTATAGCTAAAATACTCAATTCCTTGTCATTTATTTATTTTATGAGCTGTTATTTATAGAGTTGTAATCCTCAAATCCCTTAAAATCCTCAAGAATATTTGAGGGGGCCGAGGCAAAAACATGATAACCCTAATTGATTTAGATGGGATATCTTAAGTATTTAAGCGTCTATAAAATCCTGAAATATAGCTATAAAAATAAGTATAATATTCATTGAAATTAGTTATCCTTAAGGTCCTGACTGACTATAAAATCAACTTATAGTTCAAGTGGTATGCAACCAGAAATCACTGCTAACATATTTTGTCATAAAATGAGGTTATCAGGTTTTTGCCCTGACCCCCTCAATTGAGATTCGAGGAATTGAGAAAATTTTAGATTCAAGACTAAAATCCTTGAAATAAAATGTTTTTCTATATTCAAGTAAAATTTGATTTATGGCTTTACTACTGCTTATTGGTGGTTCAGAACCTATTATAATTATAGGATGAACTTAACAACCAGGCCCCAGACCACTAATTTAACACTTAACTCTCTCTCTCTCTCTATATATATATATATAAAAAAATTATGAATCAATTATAAAAAGGAATG
This sequence comes from Timema cristinae, assembly GCA_039000515.1. Lineage (NCBI taxonomy): Eukaryota > Metazoa > Arthropoda > Insecta > Phasmatodea > Timematidae > Timema > Timema cristinae. The sequence goes on along the minus strand of JBCFYV010000003.1, from coordinate 29,357,014 downwards.
TTAACATTTACTATTTTTATTTCCTATTCTATTATATTTATATTTCCTCTTATGTTCACACTTTGTTCAAGATTCAGATTCGGATTTGGATTTGTAAAATAGTAGATTCGACCCCACTTAGCTACCTACATTATAAATCATTATTAATGTAGAAAAAAAATTAATTGTAAGTTGTGATAATAACTTAATTTATCAGCATAAAATAAAATATTATGAATAATAGTTCAATAAAACATTATTATTGGCAAAGTTTAGTAATTATTGAAGGCGGATTTTTTTTCCAAACGAAGTCAAAGCTGATAACTGTTTTGAAGCTTTGCACATCCTTACATTAAACTATTTTATAGTGTTTCCTCATTAATTATATTTTATTAGTTTTATTTAATCATCATCGACTGTTGCCAGCCTTTGACCAGATCACTTTAGTTAAATGCCTCCATCTTCCTCCTTTAATTTCTTCGCATCCTTTCTTTTTCCATCCTCATTACATGTCCATACCATCTCAGTCTTGCTTCCTTACTATCTCATGTACTCCCTGTACCCCCACTCTTTATTTAGTAATACCCCCATTCCATCACTCTTATTGATAAAGAAGTGCAATACTTCCAGCTCGCATGCTATTTATCATGACTAGGAGTGCACAACATACTCCTATGGCCAGTTTCATAGTCAAGCCTTGCACACCTCAGGTGTGGTGCTATACTCAATACATGATGGCACCTACCTAAACCCAGAATGGAATAGGCCAGTTAAGAATATTAGCGATGCTATTTCTGTGTTCATTAATTTTATTTGTTTTTTATTTATTTCAGGAGTATGAGAAGGAATTTATGGAAATTAATGAAAGGAAGGGACAAGTGACCACAGAAATATCGGAATTGAGATGTTGCCAACAACTTTAAAGCAGGGTAAGTGTTTCTATAACAACCTCGTTTAACTTTTATGTGGCAAATTAAAAGCCCAAATATAGTCCTACTGACACTAGCTTTGAAATATGAACACCATAACACCCATATTAATTATATGAAAATTGCCAATTAAGTTTGCTAATTAGGGGTCCTGATTTTTACAAATAAAATGGCTGAATTTATTGGTTCTGTATTATTTGTGAATATTTTGATAGTTCATGTTTGATGCAGAGATAGATAATAAATAATAGAATCTATGGGTATTTATATAATAAAGTAAAATGATAACTAAATAAAAAGGAAAAATAAACTACTAAGAGTAAATTTGATGAAGAAAGCCCACATGGGGAAAGAGGAAAAATGTGGGAAGAATCCAATGCACAAAGGTGACATCTTTCTGCTGTCTTCTATAGTAGAAATAGTCAAACACAACATTTTAACACAAATAGAATAATATTTTGGCATTGTCTCCTTTATCAAACACAAAGAAGAGAGTACAAATCTATTTGTGTTATAATGTGTGTGTGTGACTACTTCTATTATAGAACACAGAAGAATGGAAGATGATGTCACCTTCGTGCATTGGATTCTTCCCGCGTTTTTTCCCTTTTCTTTAGATTTATCAATTTATTTTATTATATAATTATTTAACCATTGGGCCACCTCATTTTTAAACACAATCTATGAGTAGAAATTAAAAATAAGTTGTATATTTCATAACTCATTTATAATTTACACTTTAAAAGAGATGTATCTTTATCAAATAAGGGATAATTATGGTACCTAAGCTAGGTTTGAGTATTTGTGCTATAAAATATAATAGGTTAGACATTCCTAACCTACTTGATCATGTTTGGATGCAAATTTTGAATATTGCCTATATATATTTGAAGATTATAATAAAGTTAATAATTACTGCAATTTAATTTAAAAGGCAAGTAAACAGGAAAAAATAGTGTTTTTGGAACATAATTTTGATCTACACTAGATTTTAGTTGTGTGCAAATCTATTTTTTCAATTTGAAGTGAACGTGAATAATATTGTAGTTAATGATCTAGGCACTAAAATTACTTAAAAAATGTTAAGTTGCACATTTGTTTGTAATATTTCTTTGTATTTTGATAAATAAGGTTACTATCACAGCTTACAATTCAATCACTTTGGATTATTCTCATAATAGGATTAATTTTAAGTGTATAAAACAGTCAAGAATGGCAATAACTGGCCATAAATTGAGTATTTTAGCTGTCAAAATTTAATTGACGAAGCTTCTTAATTACAAAAGAAGGTTTTTTTTTGTTTCTTTTTTCCCCCAAAATCAAGTCAAAGCTGATTTGTTTTGAAGCTTCACACACCCCTATTTCATTCTATTCTAATTAATCCAACTACCACAGTGCAATTCCATTACTACATAAATGAGTATTTTGGCTGTCAATATTTTTATTGGCGAAGCTTCGTAATATTGTTAAAGCCAGATTTTTTTTTTAACTGAATTAAATCTGATATTGTTTTTAAAGTCAAAGCTTTGCATACCTAAGAATAATACTTTATTTTACTTTTAATTGTGATTATGATTTATGGCTGAATCAGTAACATTACAATGATATTATTTTTCACCCACCATTAGTGAATAAAAACTAAATAGTTAATATGCAAACTTGAACTCAAGAATTTCAAATTTGAAATAAAATATTTTACAAACAAATGTATATTTTTGCAGTTACCTCAGTGAGCAGTCCATGCAAATCAGATTATTCGGTTGAAGAAATGTGCCGTCAAATTTTACAGAAGAAATCGGCTAGTGAAGCTTTAAAAATCATGCTCGATCAAATCTCCAGCTCCAACAATACCGACGAGTTCACGTCGCTGCCGCCAGGTGTAGGAGATGTCATAGCTGAGCGCTGGTCAATTTCTGCAGTCATGTCACATTATTTGGATAGAACCAAGAAATACCCTTCACCTTCCACATCACAACTCAAGCAAGAAATGTTTGATTTTATCACCATGCAGTTTTCAAAGGGAGAATTTTTCAAGTCAATTGCCAATCGATCTGAAAACCATCCTAATATATTGAAGTATTTTAGCGATGAAAAACTTCTTTCTGAAGTCATGGTTAGAAAATCTTTGCAAAGAGCTCTCTTGGAGTCTGACATTATCTCACAGTGGGATATTGAGACAATCTTTGATAAATGCATCACAACATTTGGGGTTGAAAGAGTGTTCGTGGTTTATGCAACGCTCATAAAATAGAACTTTCAGTTAAAGGTTTTGTGATCTTGCGATTTTTGTGCCAGAAACTTGGCCCTGATTGGATTTGTAAACAGTTAGATAAGGGTGATGTAGTGAAATTTCTAGTTCAGGATATGGGTTCAGAAACAATTTTTGACCACATCCCTCTACCTCAATTTATTTCTTGGGTTTCGAAGAACGATAAGCTTTGGAAATCTGTCACTGCCAGGGTGAAAGAAGCTGACAAAAATAGTAATAAAATTGACACTTTAGAGGAAAGGTTGAAAATATTCTTGATGAGATTGCACCCAAATCCATTTTAGAAAAAATTCCCGATGATGATATCATCCAATATACAATGTCACATTTGAACCTTGCCGACAAGTTGGGAGTAGCTTTGAATAGCATTGAAAAAGAACTTGAAGAATCCGTTCCGAAGGAATTGGCGATGGAATTGATATGTGCATTATCACATAAAATAGGTCATTGGAGAGTTATACCAAAACTAATGAATCTGGTGAACCCTCTAGAAAAATGTGACAAGATTTAGTGATACACATAAACTTACCTTGAAAAAAAAACTTTTAAATAAAAAATTAATGAAACAGTGGCTATCATCATCCTGTGAAAATAATTTGATGTCACCAGTTTTCATTATATTGTTTTTATAACTTTTTGTGAAAAAAAAGTGCACTGACTATTTATATGTTTTTTCAAAATCAAATCTAAAGACAAATTTTTATATTATTGTAACAATGCTGTTATATATTTTACCGAGAAAATAACCCCGGTGTTGTAAATTTATCTTTGATTTTGTGCTCTATATTTTAGAAATATAACTCTAAAAAACTTGAATACCGCAGTTTCTTTTTACCTTTTAGTGTAGGCAGTAGTACTTTTTGGATCATGCAACAGTTAAAGTGTTTTAACCTTAATTTATATAAGTAATGATATTAAATAAATATCCCATATGATAAAAACTAGGCTACACACTGTTTTATTACAGGCATTGGAAAATTACAAACTGGACACATGAGTTAATAAAAGATTTGATATTGGTTCTTGATCCGACACCTTAGATCAGTTAGTAGCGTGTTTGTCTACTGAGCTAAGAGTCCCGGCATGGGCAAAAAAAATAAAAAATTATTGGTGAAATGAAGGGTTTACGATTTCACATTTATGAATTTATAGTCTGGGACTGGACATTGTGCCTATCCTAATCTTAAGTTATATTATAAGGCACATGAAGGAAGCTATTACAAGCCTAGCAATCCGATAGTGGAAAATATATGACTTGAATAAAACACTGACCTAGGCCACGGGCTGAAAACAATAATGGATGTAAAAAAATATATTATTTTATTGTATTTATATTTCCTCTTGTTTTAGTAATTTTTCGCAGGATTCAAAGGTAAATTGATTTGGATTCGACCCAACTCTAATTTAAACAAATAAATCCATGCTATTTAGCTTGTGAATTGTATAATATTAATAATTGGGATTAATTGTTAAAAACACAGTAATTTAGCCTAATATGATACTTGAATTTGATTTGAAAGCGTGATACTCATTTCTGAATCAATTCGAGTTAGTATGGCAAGGGTGAACCTTAGCTCAATCTTACCTCCTGAGCTAAGAGTCCCGGGTTCGATTCCCCTCATGGCTGACAATTTATCATTGATGAATTGTGGGTTTACCCTTTCACAGTGATTAATTAACGGCCAGGGACTGGATGTTATACCTGTCCTAGTTTTAAATCGGAATATAAGGCATATGAAGCTACGACAGTCTTAGCAAGCTGGTAGTGGAAAATGAGACAAATAAAAAAACTGACCCAGGCCATAGGCTGGAAAGTCATGGATGTAATAAAGGACAAGTGTGAAGTGATGGTAATGACAAGGAAGAAGATAAAGCTATAAAGTTGGATGGGGTAGAGCTGAGTGGAAAAAAGCACAGAAAGTAAAATATGTAGGAAATGTGAAAGAGAGGATGAGGAGGAGGAAAAGATTTGAATTAGATTTGAAATTGAAAGTTTTGGATTCTTAACAGCTTTATATTACTTCATTTTCCTCAATTCATTGGTTCAGATTAAAAACTATGTTAAGTAATTTACATAGGTCGCATTTACAAATATTGACGTACAAAAAAGTCAGCAAATGTTTATAAATAGGAATTGTTTGTGAACTAAAATCTTGAATCTTTATTTACCCAAATAAGGTTTGTTTTGGAAAAATCTGAGCTTGTCCCTAAACTCCCGTATCTTTCTGGGCTTTCCAACAATCATATTTTTCCTGGTTCATTAATCAGCATTAAATACTCAGGTCACCTAAATTATCGTTAATACGTTCAAAAACAGTGTTTGTGTGTTTTATTATCTTAAGGTGGAAATGCCCTTGAAAGCTTGTATAGCAATGTTTTTCCAATTCCAAGGGTTTATGTCTCTTTAACCTGTTGACTTGGATGAGTTTGAAATTTGTCTTGCTTTACACATAGTATTTACACTAGTATTAATTAAAATTAAATGTACTATAAACCTACAAGTAAATCTAAAAAACATTAGGAATTTGTTGAAAAGATAGTTTTATTAATCTCTGGTTTAAATTACTGCCGATATCTGAAGAATCACAGCAAGATAAGATGAATCAATGAATAGAACGAAACCTAGATCAGAGGTTTGGGCGGTGATGATCGAGTTACTTAAAGAGGCAGCCATTACTTCCTTATCCAATGGCAACTATGTGAAGTGTAAACTGTGATCTTTTCATTGTAAAAGCCAAATTGTGTTTGTTCCTTTTATGTTTTTCTATCCACCTTTCCTGTAACCTTTTTCAAGTATTATATACTAGTTAGATGCAGGAGGAAACTAAGATTTTTTTTATCCTAATTCCAAACTGTGCTAACATTATTCTTTAAATAAAATTTAAATTTAAATTGCATCAATATATTATTATTATTAGCACCGCGTCTTACTATCCGTTCGGCTATACGCACTTACGCTAATGTGTAATGGTAGGGTGATTGTGAGATGAAATGGAGGACCTACAGTTTAACGTGGAATCCGAACCACGTGGAGGACTGGCATTCCCCACATTCACAAGATGTCTTGTCAGAGGTGAAGGAAGGTTTGGAAATCAGATAAATCTGTGCCGGGACCGAGTATTGAACCCCGGACCCTAGCATAGAAGTCCGACACCTTACCCCTAGACTGCCAGGTCACCATGCATCAACATAGATTTGTAGGATTAACTATTCTTAGAAAAGCCAATTCTATGTGAATAAATTCATAGAATGGGTTCAATAATCATAATTCAAAGTATAATAAAGTCAAAAGATGACTAGTTATAAATAAGTCTACATGCTACCTTGCGACATGTTCAGGCTATCAACGTAATTAAATTAAGGGGGTTGGGATGGTAGAATTTTGATGACATGCACAGGTAATTTAACTGAAAAGAAATTGAAACTATTTAGGGAGAAACCCCTCGATATATCTGGTCGGAATTCAAATCCTGGCCTTGCCTATGCAAATGTGAGTTCACTTTCTTTAAAATCCTACCTATCCCTTTTGTGTAAATATGCATAACATAACAAAGAACATATCAACATTACCATTTGGCAGACTGCGCTTTGAAGAGAGAACTATATTAATCACCTCGGCTATGGATGGGTATATAGCAATATTACAACATTTGATAATAGATTACAAATACCTATCAATAGTAGAACTGTTGGCTACACTGCTTTGTAACTCAATATGAAGTATAAATGTGGCAGTTTTTGTGCTTTCTCTTCTGTTTGATGAAATAATTATCAAGTCATAAAACAAATAAGTTAATTCTTCAAACTTATGTGTTTGCACTCCTAATTTGTATATGTGATTATTAACATTTATTTTCATGAGTAAAATATATTATAAGTTATAAATAATTTTCTGTTTCCTTTATCTTAGTGATTTAATGAGCATATATTGAAACAAGATATAAAATGTACAACAAATTTTTGTAAGTATTATTATTATTAAGTTTAATTGATTTTATTCAATTTTAGGATATAATTCCTTAGGAAATAGTTCATCAATATTTTAATATGTATAATTTATTTAATTGTACAATTATATTAGATTTATATAAAAATTTGAATTTGTGTGATTATAAATTTTTTCACAAAAAATTATGATTCGTAAGAAAATATGTTTGTACTTATTTATGATCTATGCATGGATCTAAAACAGGAATTCAACTTGAAATATTTCTTGTACAAATATTGCTTGCTCTCTTCTACTCAAACCCAAACCCAATTGACACTAGACTCGAAGTGAAAAATGTCTACTCTTACACCCATAGTTTTTTTAAATGTTTTATGTAGGAAAAAAATAAAAATGTATATATTGTGCATATTAAAAAAAATCTTTCGCACTAAATAATTTTTATCATCACAAAAATGTTAAGCATATTTCCTAAACGGTTAAATTTTGTGATTTAGTTAAAACATAAATGCTTTTTTTATTTTTTTTATTGACAAAGCCTTGTAGTAATCAGCAAGGTGTGAAGCTTTGTACACTCATAGCAACTGTTAATGTTTTTTGATTATTTTAAGCTTTCAAAACTGTTGTATTTAAACTCTTTAAGGAAATTATTTGTTTTGTTTGAAAAAAAATAACATTTTCAAAAGTTTGACACAATTTTTTTTTTTTTAATATAACAATTTATTACATTATTTTTAGAACATTCAGGAATTTTTTCATTAATGCTATATTTTAAAATCTATTCTTAATGAATTAAACATATTTGTCAGACTTTTGCTAAAATAAACTGCATCAACTTTTACAAATTATATTTACAATTAAAGCAGAACATTACATTATTATTTACACAATTATTTTTATATGAGATTTATCAATAAGATAACAATTACACTTTATCAACTTTAGGTAGACTTTTACTATGTCGAAGTTCTTGAGTACCGTAACACAGATTCAACTAATATTCCAAAAATTCATTTGGTATTTTCTCACATGCATAGGTGAGTTAAAGGTTGACCAAGACATTGTAAATAAGTTGTTAGAATAAATATATCCCATAATAAAAGGTCAAATAACTATTCAAACACAAATATTTTAACAAAATGTCATATTATAATTTAATATAATAAAATGTGACTAAAAAGTACCTAGGTTTAGAATTGAAAAGATAACTATTAGTAACAGATTTTTTTAATTTTGTGTAGTCTAAATTAATAACCTGTAAAATAGCATATTCAACCCAAAAAAATTACCAAGTGAAACTATATATAGAATTTGCAAATTTAGCCTTGATCAATTATTATTTAATTTTGCTTTTTAGTGAACATTACTATTTAATTTTGTCTGAACTTTGGGGAATTTATAGCTGTCTATAGCCAAGTCATATTGAGCAATTAAAAGCTAAGAATATATTTTGTTTACAATACATACCTTTTTAAATCACCGTAATTAATACATACACAAACATATTCAGTAAAACACACCTTAGTTTTTTGTTTTTGTTGTTTATAAAGGTTTGTCCTAAACATCACTAAAAATTATAGTTGATATTCACTAGGAATTGCATTTGCCTTAACTAATATTATAGGCATAACTTAATCACATTTAGAAAGATTAAATATATTAATTGTCATCATTTACACTTGTAGTATAAAAAATATAAAACTACATACACACATACAGTCACTTCAGTAAGCGTATGATTCAACTGTGTTTGTATATTATGTTGTAATTTGTTTGGATGTGATAATCGGCTCAAACTTTCATAATTCCACATGATCTTAAAATTGCACGAGATCATGTTTGTAAGGGAATGTATGGATAGTATAAATATAAGTGGTGCACCAATTTTCTTATTACTTTTCACTTTTCTTTTTTAACCTTTATTTTATTTAAGTTTTTATTTTAAATAAAAATAATTTTACTTAATGAAAGCCTACACATGATTTAGGTTAATTTTCTTTCAAGTGACTGCACACTCATTTGTATGTGTGCCATGGCTATATCTTATTTAACATCACTTTTCTTTAATGTCATGGTTCATCAAGAAGTGCAACTTCCAATGTAAGAGAAATTGGACACCACTTTGTTTTAAGAACGAGTCTCTTGTAAAGCACATTGATAAGCCAATCAGCTGCTAGTTATTCATGTGTCATGGAAACTTCATCTCGCTCATGTAACCTGGTACACTCTTGTTAATGTGCAGGCGATGTTGAGGGTTGTGTTGGGACCTTGATCTAGGCCGGCCATGTACCGCCTGCGGGGAGTTTCTTCTGGACACGTGGCTGTTATCCTGATGTCTCGCTCCCCTCCCATTCCCCCTGTACCAAATCCTGTTTCTACCTTCCCCTTCCTCCTCGCTAACATATCCCGAGTTATTATACACCTCCATAATATGTGGGGGTGTGAACTCACGAGGCTTTCCGTGGCCTTGAATGTTGGCTGAAGACTTTCTCCAGCCATCCTCATATCTCCGTCTCTGCTCTTGTTCTTCTTCAGCCTCTCTCTGGAGACGTCGCTGAGATTTGTTAGAGCTGACTCGCTGGAATCTTCCCCTGAAGTGCCGATACCCAAATCTTTCTCAAGTGTAATAGAGCCATTTGAATCAATATACTTTACACCCCCATTGTACATGGACATGTGAGTTGGAAGCCCTGGCAGAGGTATCCCAAAGTGTGGAGGCCCAGACATTATTTTGGGGTCGCTTCCACAAATACCTCTTGGGCTCCCCTCTGCTTTGTTGGGGAAGTAAGAATTTAATGGTTTGATATCACCATTTGGGTTTTTAAACATGTATGCACCATTGTTTTGATTTGTCATTGTGTGTAGAGAAGGGTGAGGAATACAGAACGGATGAGGGAATGTTTTCTCGACAGCGGAGGGTTCTTTCCTTTCTTCGTCCTCTTTTTTGGGTCTTTTGGTACAAGATCCTGGCCCAAACAGTGACAAAAGTACAGGGAGAAGGAACAGTCCATGCATGGCCCCGAAGAAAACCACCAAGAACACCATCTTGAAAAATACTAGGAAAATGTAGCTTCCAGCGAATATTAAAGTGATCACGGCAAGGATCGTGCTGAAAGCCCCTTGTACGATAGGAAGGCCTAGTGCAAACAGACTCTCACGCACTCTTTCTTCAGGGTACTTTGCCTTGGATGACATATAGGCATAACAAATATGTGCAGTGAAGTCCACTGAGAAACCAATGCACATAATGAGGTTGATCATGGAGATAGAGTCTAGATTTACATCCCATAGCGCCATATACCTGCAACAAAATAGTACACATAAACCAATTGCCCGATTTAAAAAACCCACAGTATTTCATACAAGACTAATGTTACTATTCACAAATATTATAATTACTCTAGTGGGGTAGTAATAAGGAGGGAAGCATTTTAGAGATAATCTACCCTCATTTGCATAGGAGAAGATGGGGAACCAGTTTAGGAAAAATACCCTTATAAGAACAACCGTGAGGCGAACCCCGTTCTCCCTGTCATCACCAGGCCATTCTAACATGAGAGTGACGCTTTAGACAATTCAGCCACTGAAGCGGGTTAAGACTTATGAAAGTTGTTTATATTTATCAATTAACTTTTAATACCCTAGCCCAGTAGTGTATTTTTACTGGGTTAAGATTTCCGGGTTCGATTCTCGGAATGACTGAAAAATTTGTCATCGGTGAAATGTGGGTCTCCCCTTTCACAATGATGAATAACGGCCGGAGGATAGGTGCTGATCAGTCGGTTCAGAAAGTGCTTGTTAAACACCCCCCAAAAAAACTATTGAAATCCGCAGACATGGACCATGGACATAGCCATCAGTCCAATACAAAAGGGGGGTGTTTTAGGGGTTCAAAGTCCCCTCCTGCTGAAAGTTTTTGGCATTTTATTAACATTAATTAGGTTTTTTTAAATACTTAAAATTAGTTCAATGAGAATCAAACACCTAAAAAAAACTCTTTGAAATTTTCTGTTGGGTAACTTCACTATGAGCCATCACCAATGTTTCCCTTATCCCAAGTGTATTCATAGAAATTTCTTCAAGGGAAGTAAGTATTGAAAAACTATAATTTATAATATCATCCCTATATTTAATTCTGCACATAAGTCAAGTAAAATAGATAAGCACATAATTTTGACTAAATTAAATATCTTCTGCATGGATCTACAGGGGGGCAGGAACCACATTTTAGCCCTTCCAAAATAAATTTTCTAGTATGACCCTGATAGCCATATGTGTTCTCTTATGTATTATATATTGTTTTCAACACACAACAGAAAAACTATCACATTGCTAAGGTTGACAGTGACCAACGTTCATAATGACAAATAATAACCGTTCTTACCCTGCAACTCCAGTCTCTATGGATATTATTGAAAAGGCGACCCACAGTGAACACAGCACATTGGGGATGAAGACGAAACACACCAGCATCATAATGAGCGCTCCAATGATCATACTCTGGATGGACGTCGGCCGCACCAATTCAAACTGCATATCAACCAAAGGGTTCTTTAATGAAGACATTTGGGATTCAAACTTATACTGAGACATTTATTATCTTGGTGTGAAATGTATGTGTAAAGTAAGATAAGGTTTATTTCTTGGGTGTAGATTTGAATAATGATTTATCAGTTTTATTGAGCAAATTGAACTCAAAAGCTCAACTTTAAAAAATAATATATCCAAATTTTAAGGAACAACCAAGTTATTGAAATGTTTACATATCAAATGAAGATATTTTTCTTTTTGGCAAGAGTGTATGAATGAAGTCCACTTTTAATCAAATTCATAGCATATAGCAATAATTTTGCATTTTAAAAAATAACAGAGAAATCATTCACATAAAAAAAGTATGTGTTAAAAGAAAAACATTTTGTAGATAAATTGCTTCTGCAAAGTTATACTCGATGGCATTGACACATTTTTTAACAATTTCTAGTCATCTTAATTGAAAATTGACCATTTTGTATACATTTTAATTTTGCTTTTCACTTTTCCAAGAGAACTTAAGTCTTTAAAACAATAAAAATAATCAGCCTTTCAACTGAACCATTGGATTAGATCTTCATGCAACCAAAGGCTAATAAAATATGTACCTGATCAAAGAATACGAAGTAAGGATGGAACACAATAGCATTGAGCGGGGAATCTTTGCAGATCTTCCTGAGAGCGCGTACCATCTCCTTCTCACCATTAGAGTCGCTGATGTTAACAGCTTGGATCAGGAACCTGGAGGCTATGATCTTCGTTTCATTCTCATTGAACTTCACGTCCAAGGAGAACGGGTTGGGTTTGAACAGCCACAGCTAAATACATTGGAATAATTGGTAAATATTTGTTTAGCGTGATTAAAAAAACTATCTTGACTGCCATTTTTTTCATGTTAATAAAAATTTTTTACTTCACTACACTTACTATTCATAGTAATGAATCTGTGAAGTACCCCTTGAATATTCACCACTGTATCCTCCCAGGTGGGAACACTGTGGCCTTGCCTACATCTGCCCCATCCTTGCACCCTTCCCTTTGTGTTCCTCACCTCCTTGAGTGTGCTGATGAAGTCGTCCTCGGTGTCGATGCTGACATTGAGATAGTCCTGGTTTCTCTTGACGTATCCAACAAAAGATCTGAGCCAGGACTCTGTGTAGAGGGGGGTTGAGATGAAGCTCGTGTTCTCGAATGACTGGGTTAGATTCTCCACCTGCTCCTGGATCTCCGGGTCCGAGTAGTCGTACTCTCCGCTGATCACCACCTGATGGACAAACAACACGGGTATCAACAAGGAAATTGTATTTCCGAGCCCTTTTCCAGGTCAAGGTTGTTTTTCTTAAATCATTACATACAACACAATTATTATTATTACCATAACTGTTTAATCTCACCGGTACACACACAGCGTCAGTCTAGCCTGGTCGGTTTGAACCCCAACTGGGAATACGAAGTTTTTTCTCCTAAAGTGTTTCTCATTCCTCCAAATACAGGATACATTTCTTCTGAACTCTACCTTCCTCATCCTTAGCCCATCAGGTAAAATATGAGGATGGCCCAGACAAGAACAGTAAGAACAAGGTTGGAAGGACCTCTCAGAAAATATAAACAAATTTTTCTAGTCAACATTGATAATATTCTCATTTTATAATCTGTTGTCTCATCTTTTGTTTCAAAAATTAAACCGAGAATATACAAAACCTGTTGCTTTTAATTGTATTGTGGCAAGAGAATGAATTTAGATTTTTCGAGAACAATGTGCTGAGAACTATATTTGGGCCTTAAAATGTCATAATGAAGAAATCCATGGTTTGATTGCATCACCAAACATATTAAGGATAATCAAAGGTGCGTGGGCTGAGGGGGGTGGTCATGAAGTGTGCATGGGCTATGAAACTCATGTGCACACAATTTAGTAGGGAAACCTGAAGAAACGAAATCCAGGCCAAGATGTTGATGGGAGGATAATGTGAGAGTGGATTTGTAGTAGACAGTGTGTCAGGTTATGGATTGGATGGAGGTGTCTCAGGATAGGAATGAATGGCGACCATGAACTTCCGAGTTCCGGTGGAATACAGGGAACACGAGTAAAGGGCAACATTTTTGAAGTTTTATATCAAAACTTTCTTTTTGTCAAAAGAAATTAAATAAATACCTCTCCAATAGAATAATCGAGTTTAATTTTCTTCATATGGTGATGACAACAGTTCTTGAATATCTGTCTTTAAGGCTGTGCAAGAGTGATAATATTTTATTTTATTTTCTTATTTTTATTGTTGTGAGTCTTTTTAATAGAATAAAAATATTAAAATAAGTAATAATAGAGCAAAATTGGTATGTATTTTTTGATTAAATAGTTATAATGATTAATTTAACTTAATAATACTAATTCGTATCCAAGTATTAAGAAATACAAGCAAAAGCCTTAATTTTTTTTGTGGGTGTACGGATAGTATAGCACTATATGGTAAACATATTTTAGGCACGGTCTGTACCATATTTTCCAAGATATTAATTTTTATTTAATAAATAATTAAACTGAATCTGCAGCAGACTTTTTCATTCGTTTACAAATAAATTTCCTATTAGAAAACTACTTTGTATTTTGAAATTAAATTTAACTCTCCTTATTAAGCAATAAATACTGGTTCATTTGACATTTTTCATACAATCGTTATTATCATATTTTAAAAACTGGATAGGAAATAGCCAGAAATTACGTTATTTTCACAGAAATAAATACAGCCAAACCGGGCCGTACCGTTGAGAACCAAACACAGGTAGGAGAGACCGCTTGTGTTTTGATTGACAGCGGTGGGCGGCGGGGAGTGATGAGGGGGATGAAGATCATTTGCAAACTTTTCAAACCAGCTGAGAAAAGTATTGAGGTACAAAAACATACGAAGAGTAATCTTCTGATATTTTAGACTGTTCTTGCCTGTTAGCTATTTAATGTGTGAAAGCTGTACAGTCTGTAAGTGAGAAGTTAAGTGAGAGTTAGAGGTAATGATACTGTCTCCCTCTTTAATCGGGCCGTCACGAGCATGACAACCCGATAGTACTACACTCTATCGGAATATATCTGTCCCTAGCAGCCTGTGCACAACGTTAAGAGTGTCCTGGAATTTAATAATAAATTTTTCTCCTCATTTAAAAAAGTTTTCTCATCTAATGCCGGAATGCTCCTGACAGATATTCAACAACCGTTGATATCACCATCTGAAGAAAATTAAACTATATATTTGTACCGGAGCAATATTTAATTTATTTTGATTAATAAAAATATGTTGATATAAAAATGTCTACAACACGGCCCTTTATTCGCGTTCCTTACACTCGCACCTTAAGGCAATAGTGAGTTGATATTTATTATCTTACCGTACAAATATTACTGGTGCTATTTAATAAGTATAGATATTATCCAACAAAACTGACAGCTTCGTGTCACATGAATTGATGTATTGATATATTAAAGTAATGTAACTTTTTTTAACCGTCAGATATCGTCCTTCCTACGGTGATGTATCCAACACCTTATCTCAGTCGGTAGTGAGTCTGCCTATTTAGCTAAGGGTCCCGGGTTCGGTTCTCGGCATGGCCAAAAAATGTATAACTGGTGAAATGTGGGGTTTCCCCCTTTCACAGTGATAAATTAATGGCTGGATACTGGATGTTGTGTCTGTTCTAGATTTAAATTAGTTTATAAATCGTGTGCTGATATTATAATCAGTTGACTCAGACACATACAAAAACAACTCTTGTCTGGGTTGAAACTCACCTGTATCCTGTAGGGGAACTCCCTGAAGTAGAAATCCTCCCTGTCATAGAACTCCACTGAGTAGGAGTCAGCGCGGGACAGTTTCCTTCTCTCGAGACCTTCCTTCATCCTGAAACAGGACACGAGGGACTTTACTGTTTGTGTCCTTGACAGGGTAAGGTTAGACGAACAGCTGCTTAAAATTTATAAGCATTACTTTATAACTTACAGTTTAATTTTCATTGAAAAATCCTTTTAGAAAATAAAAGCATTTTTTTTACGGTCAACATTGATAACATTTAATATAATATTAGTGTAATTTTATATATATTGATAATATCTATCAAAAGCGACAGTTTCAGATCACATGACTTGATGTGTGAGTATGTGAAAGTAGATATAATAATTTGTACATTCATAAGATAAGGTTTCTTCCTATGCAAATTGAACTACAAGTATTTATAAATAAATTTTTCTATTTTTTTTCTCTGCCTATTGCGAAACTGATCCCTTAGAACCAGGATCATGAACAAATTAAACTTATTCAACAATAATATTAATTCAATAAATAACCACATTATTTAAAAATATATATATCTGTAGATATTATTACTAAATCAGTTCAGGCAAGTTCTAGGATAATACAAGATCCTCTAACACTAAGATCTCACTCAGACAGTTGGACTTACGGGGGTACACAACACAAGAGTGCTCTGCACTGACAAGGTGACTCCGTGGGAAAAGGGGCAGTAACACTCTTATTCATACAAAGGGTCATATCTGACCTCTAAAGGATAAGGAAGGAAGAATTTTTAGAGATATTCTATCCACATTTTCGTGTAAGGAGAATGGGAAACCGTTTAGGAAAAATCACCCTCTTTAGAACCGTCCGGGATTCCAAACCCGATCTCCCTGTCGTCAGCAGAACAATCTAACATGTGACTCCTTAATATAGTTTGCCAGGTGATCGCTGTTAACTGCAAAAATAAAAATATGTGCTTGTATTTTCGAGGTGTGTACAAATGTCACTTTTTAGATATAAAATGAAGTAGAAACGAAGTTTAAAATTGGCGAATAAAAGTCTAAGATAAATATTTTGGTGTTGTCACATAGCACTACTTTTATTTATGGTGACCTGGTGGTCTAGGGGTAAGGTGTCAGACTTCTATGCTGGCGGCCGGGGTTCAATCCTCGGTCCCGGCACAGATTTATCTGATTGCCAAACCCTTCCTTCACCTCTGACAAGACATCTTGTGAATGTGAGGAATGCCAGGTCTCCACCGTGGTTCGGATTCCACGTTAAACTGTAGGTCCTCCATTTCATCTCACAATCACCCTACCATTACACATTAGCGTAAGTGCGTATAACCCGAACGGGTAGTAAGACGCGGTGCTAATAATAATAATAATAATAATAATAATAATAATCATACTTTTATTTGTAAATTATCCATTAACTGCATCGATATAAAAAGAAAGGTTTAAATGAAAAATTACTGCACAATATAATAGTTTAGACTAAAATAGCTGGTTTAATCTATGCTTATGTAAAAATGTCACCTAATCATTGGTCGGGGTTTAAAAAAACTTAATTTTATTTAAAAATATTATATTTAGTTAGACATTTCAAATATTTTCTTAATACATCCAGGTTTTATTTTCCCTTCAAACTGTTGTGAATGCAAAGATTATTTTGGGTGTCAAAATCGAAGGGAAGGAGATTTGGGCTTTGACTTTGACTTCATTATTTGAAAGTTTTGCACAACACCTATAAATTAATATCAATAATGTAGTAAAATTTTACCGACGTATTTTGTTTTTAGCACCCGGTCTCACTATCCGTTCGGGTTATACGCTTATGTACTAATTACGCTAATGGTTTTAAGGATGAGGAAGGCTATATTTATAGGGAGTGTATCCGCGTTTGGGTGGAGAAAACCTTTTTGTAATAAAATCACCCTCAGTACACCAGCCCGATATCCGAACTTTGATCTCCCCGTCATCGGCAGTCTAGTCTACTGCGAGAGTGACGACTTAGATCATTCGGCAAACTAAGCGGATGTTTTTTTTTATTTAGCACCGCGTCTTACTACCCATTCGGGTTATACGCTTTATGTACTAATTACGCTAATGGATTAAGAATTGGGAAGGTTGAATTAGAGGAAGTGAACCCGCATTTGCGTGGAGGGAGAGTGGAAAACCATTTAGGAAAAACCACCCCCAGTTCACCCGACCGAGATTCGAACCTCGATCTCCCCGTCCTCAGCAGTCGAGCTCAACACGCCAAGCACGTTAGCCAACTACGCCACCGAGGCGGGTGAAGCGGGTGTTACCGACGTTGACCGTAATAAAAGTAAAAATGTTATCATTGCTGATCGTAATAAAATAGATTTGTATATATATATTTTTAAAGGCCCTTTATATGAATATGTGAGTAAAGCAGCCCAGTGAATTTCACACACTCACTTGGTGACCCCGTAACCCGCGCCGGCGAGGTATACGGCGAACACAGCTATGACGAGCACCTTGACGGGCCACTTGTTGAGCACGTCGGCCACCGAGTCTCTGAAGAACACCATGAGGCCATGTTCCGGGTTGTCCAAAGGGTTGTTGGGGTCATCCGGGTCAACCCCGCCGCTGCAGAATATCCTGTACATCCACGAGCGGTCACCTGCGTGAAAAATAGCACAATTGTTTTTTTTTTTACTTGATTTGATTATGATGCAGTTTGACGTTTAATGTGATCCTAAACTTAAATAAATGATACGGTACATCACTGCACAAACTTTCTAGTAATATTTGTGAAATAGACAAGAAAACACTCCGCCAAAGAGCATACTTGAAATAATATACACTGTTACAGACAGACCCATTGAGAAAAGAGTAACATCAATGTTTACTAAAGAGCATAGGCCTACTTGTAACAATCAATTCTCCATTTCAAAGACCTCCTTATATATATATATATATATATATATATATATATATATATATATATATACAGTGCTTAACTTCTGATGGAACGTGGTGGAACGGCGTACCGGTACCTCTTTTAAGGCAAACACGAAATTCATTCAAACAGAATCACACTATGATGGATTTTAAAACTTTTTTTCTTCTGTTTTTAGAAGAAAATAATGGCTTAAAAACACGTTCTTTCAAGCTTATATTTTAAAAAATTGGGGGGGGGGGGAGCAGACCCCTGGTTGTGCGTTCTGGTACCTAAAATTTTAGAAATCAGCCACTTTCTCTATATATATATAAATATATATATGTATATAAATTATATATTTTTTCTTTCTTATAGCCTAGAAACTTTTGGCCATATAAAAATATATCTAGGTAAAAGATTTTTATTTTTAATAGTACTACAACTTTATTCTGATAAGCTATTTAGTATTTTAAATAGTTGCGGATATATGATCGAAATTGTGAGTTTACGCTCGTTTAAGGTACCCTCAACGTAATTTTCCTGGAAAAATTAGAACTGACATTTTGTTTTTAGTGTTAATCATTGCCTAGATACAAAATTTAATCAAACTAGTTAGAGTAGATTTCGAGGAAATTGATCCCCCCCCCCTCTCTTCAGTAAACTCCCTTTAATTTTATGGTTGGATATCTAATCCAAAAAAAAACCTCGGTTATAAAAACCCTAGATACCAAGTAACGTTTGAGCTTCTATCTAATCCCATTGATTTATTAGAAAAAATAGAGGGATAAAAAAAAAGTTATAGACTAACAGAACGTGAGTCGATGGCAGCCCTATCTGAGGTATTTTTAGGTCAAAACTCGCTGTGGATGCGTAACAACCGCCACAACTGGACTACTTGGTGTGGATTCATTGTATTTTATAAACGGTTCGGTTCTTGGAGGGACTCCCGCTCTATTCAAATTATGTCTATTTTGCGGCGTTCATTGTTTGATATATTTGATTGCGGCCACGGAGAAAAGGGTTTTATTCGACTGTTTATTGTGTAGTCGGATTGACCATGAGTTTTATGTCAAAGCCTGGTTAGACCTTTAAGTGATCAAGCTTCAGTGCTTTCTTCAAACCACCTCTATTATGACGTGCCCCAAGTCTGGATCCCGGAAACCTAAATAATACAAAAATAAAGGTACTGGTATCAACGGGTGGTGAACAGAGGTACCTCCACGAATGACGGGAGGGTTCATTAGAAGTGTGGGTGCAGACTTGCTGGCTGAATGGTTATAATCACGAAAATCAACCGTGTCTGAATCATTTTCGAATAAATTGAAGAAACGACACCGAACCGTGGGAATCGAGCGGGACCTTTGGCTTAGCACGTCAATACTTTACTACAGAGCTATCAAGGGATTGTCCCGAGCTCAGGGTCATTCTTAACTGATATTTTAGGGCAGAGTCTGTGATGGACGTGAGTTCAATCTTGATTCACTCGGAATGTACATTGAATTTAATTGTATTATTGGCAGCATAAAGCCACTACCTAGTCGCCGGTGGTTGCGTTATCAATTATAATATTTAGCACCACGTCTTACTACCCGTCCGGGTTATACGCTGTTATCAATTATAAGTCTTAGTAGCTAATGATATTCACACGTCCATCACAGACGCTGTCTTTAACTATGCGTCAATAGTGATCCTTAATACGGGACGACCCCTGGATAGCTTACTGTTAGCACATTAGCCAAAGGTCCAGTGTTCGATTCCGATGCACAGGTGTGCTTTTTTCAATTTATTCAAACTTTTAAGTATGTTTCAAATTAATGTGCTGATACGCCTCTCTGTTTAGAAAGTGCCCGCTAAACAACCTTACGTAACCGTGTTCGTCGCAAGCCTGTATCTGGCCGTCCGTCCCCTTTATCCAAAACGAACAAGGAGCTGTGTCTAGTCGGTAAATCGTTCCAGACGAACTTTCTCTACCAACCGGGCGCGTGGGCAAAGCAACTTTACTTCCTCCGTTTGTCAACTCTACTCCGTGGACGTAATGGAGACATATCGGACATGGGTAGGAGGGGGGAGGGAGCGTATAAAGAGGAAGTTACACGTGAGGTGGGTCCTGAACAAAGTGAGATGGTCGTTCGTGTGACGTAACGTTACTCAATGCAGGAAAGTCAACAGGAACCAAGAGTCACAATTTTTATTTATTCAGGTTGTCCGCTTATTTACACTGATATGATAATGAGAGGGAGGTAGAACTGAAAGGAAGTGTACCCGTGTTTGCATTGAGGGAGATTGAGAAACCTCCTTTAAAAAATATATGGATTAGACCTTTGAAAATTTGAATCCTTGAACATTCGAATACATAGTAATATTTAATATTCAAAAGATAAAATTGATTTTAATTTGTTTTATAACTCTTGGTGATCGTTTAGCCCAACATAATCGAAGGTAAAACTTAACCAGAATCAATTACATTCATTTAACACTTAACCAAGTGTATTTCAAACAAAAAAAATACATTTAATTAATTGTCTTGTTTAACCTGTCGATATCTTAAGAATTAATGCAACTTAACCGGCTTCAGTGGTCGAATGTTCAAAGGCGTCACTTTTTCAATGGACGGTAACACCGATTAAGTGGAGATAGGAGTTCGAAACCTGGCAGAGTGTACTGAGGGCTGTTTTTCCTCAATGATTTTCCACTCTTCCTCCCCGTAAATGTGGGTACACTTTCTCTAAATTCAACCTTCCTATTCCCTAACACATTAGCTTAATTGGTACATATAAATTCAAACCGAATAAATAGTAAGACGCTTTGACAAAATAAAATGTAGTACAGGAAACTAACCATGTTCACCATGTTTTATTCTAAGATTAGGATTCGGATTCGATATTTAAATTCGTAAAATAGTGGATTCAACACAACTCTAGGAAATAACTCCACAATACACCCAACCTGTATTCGAACTCCAACCTCCACCCTTATTATCAAAATATACCAGGAGGCACCGACGTCTTTTTCCGCGTAACCACAAATGTGGACTACAGAATTATACACAGGACCTTCGTATTTGTAAGCCATGTTCTTTTTATGAAGCGTCACGTAAAACAAATATATATATAATTCATTTATTTGAGGTATTTAACGTACACTTTCTGAACATAACGATTAACCAATATTAGCACACAATAATTTCTATGAGCGAGAGCGAAAATAACTTCCAATTTTATGGTAACGGTATTTCCCCCTTTCTCCCATGGTTCTTTTACACGCCATAATCGACGATTTTACTTCCCCTCCGAAGGAGGTTGTGCTATGGATTTTATACGTGTAAGAAAAATCCGTCAACTCCGACTGGGTTTGAACCCATGAGCATTGGGCCTTAGGGCGAGCAATTTACCCCAAGACCATCGAGATCAACACGGAAATAGTTTTAAAACTATGACTAGTTTTTTGTATTGTTTTTGTTTAAGATGAACTTATCTACTTTCACTTATTCTAGAATGTAGCCTGGGATAAAAAAAATAATAATAATTTAAATATTTAGAATGTGTTTTATCTCCACTTTGGGCTGTATTAGAGGGAGCTATTACGTCATTACTTTCACCCACCGCAAACTTATATAGGCTTGAAAGCGAACAACTTTTTTTTTTCGGTGGGAAGGGGAAAGAGTGAGGAGGCAAATTACGTTAGAGAATTTGGTTAATTCTATAAAAGACATAAACCGCTCGGTGGCGTAGTTGGCTAACCCGCTAGTCGAGTTGAGCTCAACTACTGAGGACGGGGAGATTAAGGTTCGAATCTCGGTCGGGTGAACTGGGGGTGGTTTTTCCTAAATAGTTTTCCACTCTCCTTCCACGCAAATGCAGGTTCATTTCCTCTAAACCAACCTTCCCAATTCCTATCCATTAGCGTAATTAGTACTTAAAGCGTATAATCCGAACGGGTAGTAAGACGCGGTGATCATATAATAATAATAATAATAATAATAATAAAAGAGGCATACACTAGTGTTTGGGGCGAACACTGATTGCCAACATACTGGGTAGCATATTTTTATTAAATTATATCAAATCGACTCAAGCATTGAGGAAATACTGTTTCTAGCACTGCTAAATATAAGATGGAGGAAAGTGAGTAAAAAAAATGCTTACACGCACATCCTCTGCCACGTGATTGGCTGTGGAAATGTTTGATCTACACACAACTAGATGAGTTGAGGCATTCTAAATGACAGGACGACTTTACACTTCACTTATAAAATCTTGTGTGATAGTTAAATCTAAACTCATGGCTAAAAAAACAAAACCAGCAGTGTGATAGACTTCAAATTAACAAGTGACTGTTGTTAGTCGTCAGATCAACACACAATGTCCAGCACTAGTGCCTCTGTGTGAAAAGGCCCATAGTATTGACAGCCTCAACTAGGACGGGTGCGATTGATCCAAAGCTGCGAACATAAAGAGCACCCATAGTTACCTAACCATCCTTCCTACCCCCGCCCCTCTCCCCTTAAGAAAATCCTATCATACCATGTCCGCGTGTCTATCAGATAATGGCCATGCTAACATCCGTCGCACGGTCTGAGGAAGACTGTAACACATGCTATTTGATGGTAATTATGGAGTGCAATGAGGCCCAGTACTCACCAGCGTGAGATAGCGGCTCCACCTTGATGGTTATCATGGAGTGCAATGAGGCCCAGTACTCACCAGCGTGAGATAGCGGCTCCACCTTGATGGTTATCATGGAGTGCAATGAGGCCCAGTACTCACCAGCGTGAGATAGCGGCTCCACCTTGATGGTTATCATGGAGTGCAATGAGGCCCAGTACTCACCAGCGTGAGATAGCGGCTCCACCTTGATGGTTATCATGGAGTGCAATGAGGCCCAGTACTCACCAAATAGAGACAGCGATTCCACTTTGATGGTCATAATAGAGTGTAATGAGACCCAGTACTCACCAAAGTGAGACAGCGGCTCCACCTTGATGGTCACCATGTAGTGCAAGTACTCACCAGAGCGAGACAACGGCTCCACTTTGATGCACACCACGGAATGCAGATTCTTTTGCTCTGCGTAGCCAGCAACTGCCACGCACGCAGCGAAGAACGAAATGTGCCACAAGAATGTGAAGCAGACGGCGAAACCTGCAAAGAAACAACATTAAATTTACACTAGAATACACAAGGCTTGGTTTTATAAGTACTAAGTATAATACCAAGTACTTTAACATCTTCATTTTCATTTTTTCCCCCTTCATTTATTTAAGATATTTAACGTGCCCTTTCTAAACCGACTGATTATATCAGCATACGACTTATATACTAGCTTAAATCTAGAACAGGTACAACAACCAGCCCCCAGCCGTTTATTCATCACTGTGAAAGGGTAAACCCACATTTCATCAATGATAAATTTTCTACCATGCCAGGAATTTAACCCGAGACCCCTAACTCAGTAGAGAGACTGAGCTAAGGTGTCGGACTTTCAATTTCTCAACTAAGGGTTAAAGATGAGGAGGTAGATAGGTGATGAAAAACTGCACTGATAAATTGCATTTATCAAACTGCACCTAGCCAAGAATCGAACCTTGAACCTCAACTTCCTCATCATGAGTAATTCAGTAAATTGTGAGCCTGGCACCTTCTACAAGTGTTTCTCGGTCGGGTGAACTGGGGGAGGTTTTTCCTAAATGGTTTTACACTCTCCCTCCACGCAAATGCGGGTTCACTTCCTCTTATTCAACCTTCCCAATTCCTAATCCATTAGCGTAATTAGTACTTAAAGCGTATAACCCGAACGGGTAGTAAGACGCGGTGCTAAATATATAAATATATACAAGTGTTTCTAAAAATCTACTTCGGTGGCTGCATCGTAAAAGGTGTTCCTCTCACTATAAATTAGATTGCCGTTCGACTCTCGGTCGGGTTACTGTGGGTTGGTATTGTTTTTAATAAATTGATCTACACTCTCCCTTCACGCAAATGTGGGTACACATAACTATGAATTATGCGTACAGCCTGAACAGATAGTAATGCAATGATGCCATTTGCAGTTAAGTCGTTATTATAAAACAAATATGTAATGTAAAATGTAAAAACTTAACAGATACCAATTTTGAATCAAATAGCTAAAACAATTTTATTTTTTTCAAGTTTCAAATTTTTAAACAATCATCCGTAAATTACCCTTAAACGAATTTTCCTTTAAAAAAACAAGTATAGAGTTTTATTTGACATATCAACCCCTCCCTAGATATATATTATAAACCAAATCGCTAGAGCCATTCTCAAAATATTTCAAGTTTTTAAAAATCCTTCTTTAGTAAACTACCCTTTAAACATATTTCACCCACCTCGGTGGCGTAGTTAGCTAATGAGCTCGTTTCGTATTACAAGACTGCCAAGGATGGAGAGATCGAGGTTCGATTCTCGATAGTGTGAACTGGGATGTTTTTTCCTAAATGGTTTCCCACTCTCCCTCCACGTAAATGCGAGTTTACTTCCTCTAAATTCAACCTTTCTGATTCCTAATTCATTAGCGTAATTAGTACTTAAGCGTATAACCAAAACGGATAGTAAGACCCGGTGCTAAATTTAAAAAAAATCTTTTTACCCAAAAACTGAGTATGCAGTGTCATTTTTGGGGTCAAACTCCCCTATATATATATAATAATATATATATATATATATGCATTTTTTCTAAACACAATCGGTATAGCAATTTTTGAAAATTTGTAATAAAAAAACTCATCAGTGAACTGACCTTAATTTTAGGGCTAGGGCCAAAATAAAATAAAAATATTCTCAGGTATTCGCCCTATAACATGTATATATTAAATTTGAACAAAACCCATCAAACACTGGATTTATAAGCTTGACTTGGGGACTCAACCTTACCTAACCTAGCCTTTGGCAGACACGTGCTGGACTAATATTACAATCTAAGATTTCTGGCCACAAATTACAGACATAACTTCACCTTACCTAACCTAACCCTCAAATCTCGATTAAATACTACAAATGAAGATTTATCTGGCAAGGGTAAGAATGGTTCAGGTATTCAATATAATTTTCACGTTCTCAGGACTCAATTCAACTAGAATAAAGTGCCTAAAAATAAAAAAATTAGCCATGAAAAGCCCTGAATTACCCGAGTAAGTGCAGAAGATGCGCACGGACGGGAAGGGGCTGAAGATGCCGATGAAGAAACTGATCATGTCGGTGAAGGAGGTGATGGTTATAGAGACCGCAGCCTCCGACAGCATCTGACCCATCCTCTCAGGGACGTCCATCTTGACAGAAGTGCGCCGCCACGCCGCCAGCATCACGAAGGTGTCATCGATACCAATACCTGGAAAATACATGGGCACATGTTACATCAGTGCGTCTCTTTAAATACGTGAAAACTCCTTCTTATTACCTGGAAATTAAAGTGGGACAGAAATAAACGCTATTTAAAGCCATTATTTTTGCTATTTTTGGCTCAAAATAAATAAAATTGTTGAAAATTTAAAAATGACATCTGAACAAGGTAATCGAAACCAGAGCCCTTTTCACCAAAAGTAAATTCTAATTAGACATTTTGGCCTGTAAGGTCACTTAACACATCTACCAATTTAGCAACTGTTTGATATATTAATTTAATTCTGTTTTATATATATTTTAGAGCAATCTATTTAAGTCTTACCTTTTAATATAACAACTCCTTACTTTCAACAATTTTTATAATGTTTTGTTTTATTAGCTCAAGGTAAAGAGGAAATCTCCCTGCTAGTTTGCAAATATCTTACACTGTTCTGTTGTGAGCCTTTCCAAATATTACTGTATTTATTATTGTAAGGCTACATCAAGAGCCATTTTTCATCAAGCTTAGTTCCATCGTTTTACATTTATGCTTAAAACGTCGTTAAAAATGAGTAGATATTATATTTTCATACATTTTTTCTAAGAAAAACTCAAACTATAGGCTTGTTAAGGAAAAATAACCCCGTTGGAATCTTTCGACTTCATTTCGGCGTGAACCATGTTTTAAAATAGGACATTGTATATATTATTATTATTATTATTATTATTATTATTATTATTAATATTATTAGCACCACGTCTTACTACCCGTTCGGGTTATACGCACTTACGCTAATGTGTAATGGTAGGGTGATTGTGAGATGAAATGAAGGACCTACAGTTTAACGTGGAATCCGAACATGGTGGTGGCCTGGCATTCCACACATTCACAAGATGTCTTGTCAGAGGTGTAGGAAGGGTTTGGAAATAAGATAAATCTGTGCCGGGACATTGTATAATTAAATATCGCGTTAGAGGTGAGGGTTGGTGCGGAAATTTCTTGCTTACTGATGCTTGATGTGGTTATATCCGTAGCCTTAAGATCATTTCAATATAACGAGGTTCGTTAGTTATGTACAATTAAATTGTTGTATGACTTCTCCTAATAAAATATTGATTCAATTAATAAGTTGAGCTTAATTTTTTTAAACATAATAATATCTATGGTTCTAGACTATAGGTCTTGAGGATAATTGAATATGATAAACTTTTTAAATGAACAAGGCAAGCAATCATCATAATTCTATGATGATTTTGACAAATATTCAAGAACTATTGAGATTAGTATGTGTTGAAAATTAAACTAAATGTATATACTGAAGAAATCTTTCATTTTATTTCCTTCGAAAAAATTTTTGTCTGCAAAAAATTAATTAGCTTAGATCACCTTTAATACAGTTCTTGGTGACCTGGTGGTCTAGGGGTAAGGTGTCGGACTTCTGTGCTGGGCCGGGGTTCAATCCTCGGTCCCGGCACAAATTTATCTGATTTCCAAACCCTTCCTTCACCTCTGACAAGACATCTTGTGAATGTGGGGAATGCCAGGCCGTCACCGTGGTTCGGATTCCACGTTAAACTGTAGGTCCTTCATTTCATCTCACAATCACCCTACCATTACACATTAGCGTAAGTGCGTACAACCCGAATGGGTAGTAAGACGCGGTGCTAATAATAATAATTAACAGTTCTTATAAAATAAAGATCGTACAGACTTTTTGAGAGCCCGCTCCACCCGCTGCCGTTGTTCGACTCTTGACAGTGACTGTACTGAAAGAGGTGCAATAAGTTATACAGCGAGAGGAGAATCAAGCATATAACCTACATTCCAGCCGCGGTCCACTGTTGTTTTCTACTGGTTGCACTCGCTGTTTTGTTTTTGTTTGTTTTTTTACCCCGTAAGGCACCACGTCACTCCGTTATGTGAAAGTCAAGTATGACTACTACCCTAGATATTATATTCCAAACAAAACATTCATGGTTTCCATGGGAACGAGAAGGTTTTTACTCTCTCGTATAGAGTAAGTACTGTGATAGTACCACATTCTTCTCTTTCGACCCTATGATATATCGGGGTGATTTATGTGCCTCGGAACACCAAAAGATGTCCTACATTATTCTGTGTCTCTCCACGCCTTTCTGTCCGTCTGTCTCTCTGTATACCTGTGCTACAGCTAAAACGGTTTGATAGATTTCGTTCAAACATGATATATAATGTATTTGGTGGAATCATGATTTTTATCTTAGTCCTAAAATTAAGGGTCGTTTACTGATTAGTGCTTTATAGATAAATTGTAAATTAAATTGTTAAAATATTTTTTTTAATCTCAAATTTTCAAAAAATAAGCTTTTTATAAACTAACATAAAATTATTTTTATTTTTTAAGAATTAAAACATATTCTTATTTATCATTAAAAACTACTCCCAGATACCGATTTTGAGTTCAATCTTCAAGGAAAGTTTCGGAAAAATTTCAAATTTTCTATAATTTGTAGTGAATTAATTAATTTAAAACAATAAACCTTCATTATTATTGATTATGTGAAATAGTCTAACAATATCAATTTTGAACAAAATCGTGAGAGCTTTAAAAATCAGTACTTATTAAATAATTATAAAATGATTTTTAAACAAATGTTTATAATGTAAAAATCTTAACAAATATCCATTTTTAACCAAATAAGTAGAACGACTTTTTTTAAATATCAGATTTAAAAAAAACTATTATAATTTTTTTGATTTTTTGAAAATCACTCTTCTGTAAATCATCCTTTTAAACAATTTTTTTGGCCAAAAAACCAAGAATGCGATGTTGTATGGGAGATCAAACACAAAATCTTTAGAGACATTTTTCAAAAATTTTGGAATTAAAAAATAAAATCACTCATCATTAAGAAAAATACCTTTAATTTGAGGGCTAGAGTCGAAATAAAGAAAAAGTCCTGTGCCCTATAACATCTAGATATCAAGTTTCAGATTTGTGACCAGGTACAGACAAACCTAATTGTAAAATCAACTTTTTTGGTTCGGACACACATATCGTCATAATCTCAAGGTCTATTATTTTCACGATTACAATACTTTCTCCTAATATGAGAAAATAAAATTGTATTCAATACAGTAATGCAATTAAGATAATATTCTACAATAAATAAAAACAAATGGACACATCCATAACTGAATGATAGCCCATTATTAACTATATTTTAACTAATCGTTTGAACGTCGAGTTTTTGCTTCTCAAACTCTCAACGGACCTATTGGATGTAAATTCCGACATTTTCAATAAATTCTGATTGATGGCTTCACTTTTTGCCCAGATAGAATGCATTTGACAGGGACGAACAGTTGTAAAAAAAAACACCGATGGTGTAAATTAAATTGCATATTATTTGTGTCAGCTCATTATGAACATCTATCCACACCATTGGCCATGTGGTCTAATCTAAACTAAGGCATCACTTTAGTCGTAGATTGTATCGTTGTCTACGAGGTGGATCTGAGCTCGAATCTCGACCGAGTTCACTGGGTTTGGTTTTCCCCATATTATTTATCAATGTAACCCGTTTCCGTGGCCGAACGGTCTAAGGCATCACTCTCACGTTAGATTGGCCTGATGATGATGGGGAGATCAGGGTTGAATCCCGGTCGGGTCTAATCAGAGTGTTTTTCCCTAAATGGTTTCCCACTGTCCTTCCACGCATATGTGGATTGATTGCCTCTAAAATACTCCCTTCCTCATCCCTACCCCACTAGAGTAACTTTCATATATGCGTACAACATAAACAGGTAGTAAGACACGCGGTGATAATAATTAATAAATATAATTTTCCTATACTCTCTACGTTCTACAATAGGGGTGGGCAACCCAGTCGTTAATCGCCACAAATGGTGAATCGGGGCCTTAAAAGTGTGGCGACTTTAATTTTTCCAATTCTCATAGTAAAATAAACTGTTTTCCTGGTGACATGTACCGGCTTGTAGCTTGATATCTCCTGCATACCAAAGGAAGCCTTCCTCTTTCTGAAATAGTCATTGACGCGACACTTCCATCTAGTACTCCCTTTCTCTCTCTTTCTCAACACTTCGTTTCATCTCAACCTTCAGATTAAAGGATTGTCGAATATCTAATTTAATTAGTTAACATTTTCAATTTGAACAATTTTTATCATTTGCGTCTAAGACTGAGTAATCAAAGTGTACATGCATAATTAGTAAACTTGTACAACCGTGTGTATTTTAAATGTTCGATTAAGCAATCAATTTTTATATTATGTGGCAAATTTAACTTCTCATTCTCCACAACTGTGGCTACATTGAAAAATATATTGCCCACCACTGCTCTACAATCAAATGTGATTGTATTTCCTATAACTTAAGTTACTCATACCCAACCCTTACAATTGAGCCGTTAATAACCCTGGTAATCACACAGGTAGGCACCCGAACTAAACGTCAAGCTCATCCAGTCTGGTCACGGACGTCAAGGTTTTAGTTAAAGCCTGAGGGTGTTATTTTCCTAAATGCTTCCCCATCTATTTCTCCACGCAAATACGGGTACATTTATTCTAAACTTTCTCTCTTCTTTAGCCCTATTCAATTAATATTATTAGATTCTTAAATCATGGACGAGGATCAACA
Source organism: Timema cristinae (assembly GCA_039000515.1). Lineage (NCBI taxonomy): Eukaryota > Metazoa > Arthropoda > Insecta > Phasmatodea > Timematidae > Timema > Timema cristinae. Next base: position 29,326,693 of record JBCFYV010000003.1, on the reverse strand, counting down.
TTTTTTAAATTTTGGTATCAAATGTACTAGTAAAATAAAGACGTGCCCTAACCTTGGCTTGACGATTTTGGTAAATATAATCACTTTTTAAATTGGCAGTTCGATTAAGCGTAAAGCCTTGCTCCTTTGCTAAACCAAACTATACATTTTCCTTACATTTTTTTACAAATTGAAACATGGCAACTAGAACCGAAAGTCATGTCATGATTGGAAATTAAAACGAAACAAAAAAACGCTGGTCGAAATTTCTTTTGCAACAGTTGATTTGGCAGGGTAGGTTGCAGAAATTTTTTGAAAGTGTGAAACAACACAAGGCCATAGCGTTACAGGAATAAATATATCTATTAAAACAGCCGAAAGAGCTAGAAAAATAAACAGTTACTTTTTAAGAAAATCTTTTTAACAACTCACGATTTTATTTCCTCGATTAGATGCTTAAAGGGACGAGATGAGAAATTTGTCTAGTCAACGCCAATTTTTGCTGCAAAAAGTTATAGTAATAGTCATGGCCGTTCCAAGGGACTTTGAAGGTGTGGGGGGGGGGGGGGGGGTCAAGACTTAAATATATATTTTCTGCACTCCATCTTACTACCCACCTGGTCTATCTACATATTTACACAAACATTAGATGAGGGAGGAGACGGTAGAATTTTATAGGAAGTTTACCAATATCTTCGTGGAGGGAGAGTGTGAAAACATTAAGAAAAAAATTTTAGTTCAACTAGTCAGGATTTGCGACCTGACCTTCCTGTTTACTGACATATAAGACAAGGTGAGGCTGACACCCTTGTCCAAGTGTCCACCTATATGGTGTCTTTGTCATTGTGAGCACTCGCAAACGTCTCTTTGTTTTGATAACTGTAATTAAATTACAGCCAAACTAGACATTTCTTTGAATGAAAATTACATGTTTTGAGTCCACCTGTGACCTTGACCTTACGATATTGTTAGGTGTAAGGTTTCCATTGTCATTGTGTCAAACTATTATACTTCACATAATAACTCACATGTGTAAGTACTTACGGGAAAACGCCCATAAACAAGGTGTATGTATTGTGTGTGTGTATGTGTGTGTGTGTGTGTGTGTGTGTGTGTTGTGTGTGTGTGTGTGTGTGTGTGTGTGTGTGTGTGTGTGTGTGTGTGTGTGTGTGGTTTGAGAGTCACTTTCAAAACATTGAACAAAGCATAATAGCTTAGTCATTTAAAATGCCTGTAAGAATCATTGATTTAAATAAAGAATGTTTTTGAGCGTGAGATTTTCGAGTCACAGTAATTTATTTATTGTAATATTCAACGTTTACTTTCTAAGTACAAGAGATAAGTGCTTTATAAATAATTGTGGAATGCATACCCCAAGGGGGCTTGACGTCCCACTTTATTGCTAAAACGAGATCAAATAATTCTCCAGGAGAAACAAAGTTTAATTTTCTTCACATGGTGACCTCAATAGTTCTTGAATATCTGTTAAGGGTGTCCTAGAATTTAATGACAATTATTTCTATTCATTTAAAAAGTTTATCGTCTAATTCCAGTATGTTCATGAAAGATATTCAAGAACTGTTGATATCACCATGGGTATAAAATTAAAAATTATGTTTCTACTGGAGAAATATTTGATTTATTTTGTCAAAAAAAAGTTTTGTTATAAAAACTACACAAATACTTACCTAACTTGCATTCCCTACACCCCCACCTCGGACAGTGTGCCTAATAGCACTCTCTCGGTACTAGTTCTTAGATATTTACTGATTGGATCTCAGGACTAGTTATTATACACGTCGTAAATATCCCCGTTAGCACCGTCCGGGATTGAACACAGGTTTCCTAGAGTTGTGGTCTACTTCTCTAGACACTTAACCTTTGGTAGCTTACCTGATTATAAGCAAATAGGATTCAATATATTGTCATCAGACACCTTAATTAGGTTGAAAGTAAGTCTGCCTACTGATCCAAAAGGTACCAGGTTTAACTCTCAAAGAGGGCTTAAAATAGATCAAAACAAAATAGGATTTAATTTTTTTACATTGTGTTTATTTTATTTTTTAGTACAGAGTGTCTTACTTTTTCTGTCCGTAATATCCACATACATACATTAATGGAGTATGGATGAAGGTACCTCCATGGCGTGACCGTGAAGCAAAATATTTGTTTGTATTTTCTAAAAAGTTTCTTCCTACTAATTAGATATGCTAGTACGGGAAATGATATATAGCATATTCAGGCTTCTAAAAGATCCGACTCAAAGCTCGCAAGGTTTTTTTTTTAATTCAAGGTCAAACAAATTCTTCATATAAGGGACACGCTCCAATAATAGCCTCTCAAGGCCACCACAATCATTGTTTAATCAAATCGTGCAATTCTGTCTTTATGTCCTCCAACCAAGTAATCAAACGCTAGTCTACGTGATATCACGTGCGGGGGTGTAAGGTGGGAGAGGAGGGGGGTTTGGGGGGGAGGGTCGATGTGCACGTAAAATCTCACAACAGTAATTATTGACGGCTGGAGTTGTACCGTGAAGCAGATAGACAAGCGTGGGAGGCGTTTGTTTGGACATTCAGGGACAGCCGATGGATCGTAAGACACCACGTGGTGATATTTTTTTTTTCTACAATTACTGGCAAATATTTTGCGCTACCATCACGAGAGATTTGACCTTAGGAAAAAAGACTTTTTAGAAAATACAAACATATTTTTTTTTGGTCGATATTGATAACGTTTTACTATATTTCTAATGTTATTTTATAGATGTTGATTTTACATCAAAAGTGACAGCTGATGATCACACGAATTGACGTATTAATATATTAAAGATTTTTTTTAGCGCCATGTCTTATTACCCGTTCGGGTTATACGCTTATGTAGGCTAGTAATTAAGCTAATGATTTTAGGGTTTAGGAAAGCTATATTAATAGGAAGTGTACCCACATTTGCGTGGAGTAAGAATGGAAAACCATTTTGGTAAAAACCCTCTCAGTACACCCGACCGAGAGTCAAACCTCGATGTCCCCAACATCGGCAGTCTAATAGTCTACTGCGAGAGTAGCAACTTAGAGCACGCGGTCATCGAAGCGGGCTATATTAAAGTTGATTTAGTAGCTTTACGTAACTGCCCTTCTACGATAATTATACTGTTGATTGATGAGTCTTCAACTCGAAGGTTGGTTCGATGTGCTTCCCATCCACCCGGAGTTGGGCATGACACACAGCCTTTCAGCTGGCTAGTGCCTCCTACACCATCTGGTAGAAGGCATATGTAGGCTACTAGGAAATTCCAAAAGTGCGGTGGTGTCCCATTTCATTCGGCAACAGAATTTCTATAAGCGGGTGCAAAAGATTCTACCAAATTTCCGGAAAGGTGTTTAAATTCCCATACCTTTCAAGGATCTTTTACATGCTCCAATCAACAATCAAGGGTGTTTGAAAACAAAGTATGGTCAAAATTGGATGTAAATAATGGAAAGTCGAGGATATATAAGGTTGAGTAGTATACCCCGTACTCAATACCAGACATTGTTAGGGTAATAAAATCTCGCAGACTACGGTGGACAGGACATACAGCACGAATGTGAGAAACTATTACCGCGTTTAATGTATTCACTTGTAAACCCAGTGGGAAGAGTCAATCGAGAAGACCTAGACGCAGATGGAAGGATAACATTAGAATAATCTGAAAGAGATAGGGTGTAATGAGGTGGACTGGTATATAACTAGCTCAAGATAGGGATAGGTGGCGTACTTTTGGTAAGTGCGGCAATGAGTCTTCGAGTTTCTAATGCCATAGACCAGGGGTCTACGACTGATAGATCTGGCAGAAACGTTCAACGATCGCGTAAGAAAACTATACCGTCATTAAAAGTCGATCTTAAATCTTCTAAACTAATAAATATGTCAAGCACATTCAAATAATATTTGAGTGTAACCAAAATTACTTAGATCGATCATAATAGGTAATGATATATAAGAAAATTAAATACTTTAATATAATGTACATTTTATTTATTGTATTTTTCTAGAAAAGTATGGGCATGAGTATTTGAGAAAAGATTTAAGGAATAAATATAAGATGCGTCGACAGCAAAAACAAGTAGAGTAGAGAAACGATACGTGATCGTGGGACCTCTGATAAGTTTATGAGTCGATCAGGGGCCCAAAGGATTACCGACCCTCACCATAGACTCAGTAAGTAATATAATTCTAGAGAGAGATTGTTTTTCTAGATTAAATTTGAGTTGCTATTTTAGTGATTTAAAAAAACTGTTTGATGACATTCAGGATTTAATCGAAGCGCCTGTCACGGACGTAAAATTTCGACGTGAAAAAAAAAGTACGAACCAATCATCGATCATTAACAGTTTTTATGTCCATGTTTGTACAGCAAATTTAATCCACTTACGTCCATCAACCGTGACCAAGTTCCTTTTCCTATGAGACTGAATATTTAAACAAGAGCTGTATTATTATAGTAATGCTAAACACGCCAACATGATAACAACAGTCGTTATAATGAGTATGACAACTAATTAGCGCAGTCGTTCCCACCTAGTGCTTTTTTTTTCGAAAGGGGCCATCTTAAAGTCACTCGCCTACTTTTATGATTAGATGAACTAATTATCTGAGAATAAATCTCATCACGTGGCTGGCACTACGTGCTTTACTTGGATTCATCCAACAATGTATTTGACCCGCTTCAGTGGCCGAATGGATCTAACCCAGGGGCTCTCAAACTTTTTGAGACAGCACCGCCCTTCACATGTCAGATTTTCCGTGTGACTCCCCTGTACCCAATATAATTTTTTTTAAATAACCCAATCTGGTTTGGTGGCATTTTTTAAAAAGAAAATTTTCATTTACTTTACTAGACACTCTTTTTTAAATGTAAAAAATACAAAATTACAGAACTGAATAAGAAATAATAGAATAGACACATTTTTGTTATACATGATCTCATGTGTACAATTTGTTCATAATCACGAACATTTTATGATTTCAGTTTCACTTTTTTCACAAACATTTAAAAATGAGACTATGCACTTTAAGTTTTAGTTTTCCCTTATAGCCGCGACGGCCCAAACCAAGACCAGCAACGCCTCGGGAGTCGTGGCATACAGTTTGAGCACCCCTAGACTCTAACCTTTAAGGTCTCATTCTCACTACATATTGGACTGCCGATGGCGGGGAGATCGGGGCTCTAATCCGTGTCGTGTGTACTAAGGTTTTTTTATAAACCTTTTTCCTCTCTCCCTCCACTCAAATGAGGATACACTTCATCTAAATTCAACCTTACTCATGCCTACCCCAATTAGAGTAACTAGTTCAAAGGCGTACAACCAGAACGGGTAGTAAGACACGGTGTGAAAAAAACAACAAAATGCACTTGGCTACTTGACCACTAAGCCTTAAGGGTGCACGATCTTACAGGAACCCGTAAAACATCTGTGATCTTATGTATCCTTAACTTATGCTACCAGAATAATACTATACAGTAGGCTTCTGGTACGAAATAAGGCCTTTAGAATGGGCTTCCTACGAAAATCATGGCATAGCTTAGAGTTTTCTGTTGGCAACAAGAACAAATGGTTATACTTTTTTTAAGAAAAGCTATGCCTGAATAAAATAAAATAAAAAATTCGAGTTTGGGCCACGTTGAACAAATAACTTCCAAAAATTTGACAGTCCTTATGACAGCCATCCTCTGGGAGTGAATTTATGAAACATCTCAGATGGTGTCTGTTGCAATTACAGTCAAAATGTAGGAAATTATTTCAATAACTCGGCTCCAATCCCCCCCCCCCAAAAAAAATTGTTTTAGATCAAGAGCCGATCGCTAATGCCTTCAAAACAAGGCTATATATAGTTTAATATGACCTTCACCTTAATCAAAGAACTGGGGGCAATTAGTTAAGACGTTGTTGAAAATGAGATCATTTAACATGTTATATTTATTTTTAATTTATTAAGCTCAAACTGTAAGGTTGTGTATGACATGATCAATGCGGTGGGGTCCGTTTGTATCGCTTATCAAAAGGACAAGACCAATTTTCGAATGTGATGAATGTGAAGCTGTTTTTGGTAACTCTTTCATCTGTTGGAAAAAAGTAATCTTTACCGTGAATGTATATGTATATGTACAAGGGCGTAGAAATTGGTGATCAGGAAGTCCAGACCCCCTAGGGGAGTTCATACATATGTGGTAAATTTTTCATTGCTTAAAGGATCAGGTTAAGTTGTCAGAGCTAAGGAAATGTGTTGTTGTTGTTATTATTATTATTATTATTATTATTATTTATTATTATTATTATTATTATTAGCACCGCGTCTTACTACCCGTTCGGGTTATACGCTCTTACACTAATGTGTAATGGTAGGGTGATTATGAGATGAAATGAAGGACTTACAGTTTAACGTGGAATCTGAACCACGGTGGAGGCCTGGCATTCCCACATTCACAAGATAGAAATGTGTTATTAACATGGAGGAAGGATTGAAAATTAAGTTGAAAATTTTATTTTGTAAACAAACCGATTATCTCAGATGGGATTCAAACGTTGGACTCCCCGTTAATAGTTACAATGGAAATGCTAACCTAATGTTTAAACAACCCGACCCTTACTGTAGGTGTTTAAGTATTTACAAATTCTTAGGTAATATGCTGTAAATTAATTGGCAAAATTTAAAAAAAAACTTTCATAAATTTAAATTAACAATAAATGTTCAACTCACCAAGCATAAGGAAGGGCGCTGCGAGGTTAATGCCGATGAACTCTACGCCGAGGTACATGACAACGCCGAAAGCCGCGGCGGTCCCCATGCAAGCGGAGATGTTCCCCATGAACCCAGCCAAGGCTTGGAGCGCACCCAGTCCGCCATCATGCACGACGTGATGGAGAAGACGGCCATCACGATGAACGTTGTGCTGAAGAAGGGGATGACGGTGCGGGTGTTACGCTCCAGCTCGATGTCCAGGGTCCGGGAGGCGAACCTCGCTGTAGATATGTGTTGAAACACGCCCCTGTCCTCGGCGTCACCCACCACGCGTAAGAACGTCTCTTCCCAAGCAGCGCCCCTGGTAAACAACAACTAGAGTAAGCTCTTATCTACTTTGGAGAACACTCAGTCCATCTTTATGAAGCCATTTTGGAGGTGTGATGGCTAGGTTTGTGTGAGAATTGGCTCCTAGGAAGCTTCCCTGACAAACAAATATTAGAATAAGCTTGATTGCACCGTGGATATCACTTATTCCACTTGTATGGCGCCATTTTGAAGGTGTGATGGCTAGGTTTGTGTGAGAATTGGCTCCTAGGAAGCTTCCCTGACAAACAAATATTAGAATAAGCTTTATTGCACCGTGGATATCACTTATTCCACTTGTATGGCGCCATTTTGAAGGTGTGATGGCTAGGTTTGTGTGAGAATTGGCTCCTAGGAAGCTTCCCTGACAAACAAATAGTAGAATAAGCTTGATTGCACCGTGGATATCACTTATTCCACTTGTATGGCGCCATTTTGAAGGTGTGATGGCTGGGTTTGTGTGAGAATTGGTTCCTAGGAAGCCTCCCTGACAAACAAATATTAGAATAAGCTTTATTGCACCGTGGATATCACTTATTCCACTTGTATGGCGCCATTTTGAAGGTGTGATGGCTAGGTTTGTGTGAGAATTGGCTCCTAGGAAGCTTCCCTGACAAACAAATAGTAGAATAAGCTTGATTGCACCGTGGATATAACTTATTCCACTTGTATGGCACCATTTTGAAGGTGTGATGGCTAGGTTTGTGTGAGAATTGGTTCCTAGGAAGCTTCCCTGACAAACAAATAGTAAAATAAGCTTGATTGCACCGTGGATATCACTTATTCCACTTGTATGGCGCCATTTTGAAGGTGTGATGGCTAGGTTTGTGTGAGAATTGGTTCCTAGGAAGCTTCCCTGACAAACAAATAGTAGAATAAGCTTGATTGCACCGTGGATATCACACATTCCACTTGTATGGCGCCATTTTGAAGGTGTGATGGCTAGGTTTGTGTGAGAATTGGTTCCTAGGAAGCCTCCCTGACAAACAAATAGTAAAATAAGCTTGATTGCACCGTGGATATCACTTATTCCACTTGTATGGCGCCATTTTGAAGGTGTGATGGCTAGGTTTGTGTGAGAATTGGTTCCTAGAAAGCTTCCCTGACAAACAAATAGTAAAATAAGCTTGATTGCACCGTGGATATCACTTATTCCACTTGTATGGCGCCATTTTGAAGGTGTGATGGCTAGGTTTGTGTGAGAATTGGTTCCTAGGAAGCTTCCCTGACAAACAAATAGTAAAATAAGCTTGATTGCACCGTGGATATCACTTATTCCACTTGTATGGCGCCATTTTGAAGGTTGTGATGGCTAGGTTTGTGTGAGAATTGGTTCCTAGGAAGCTTCCCTGACAAACAAATAGTAAAATAAGCTTGATTGCACCGTGGATATCACTTATTCCACTTGTATGGCGCCATTTTGAAGGTGTGATGGCTAGGTTTGTGTGAGAATTGGTTCCTAGGAAGCTTCCCTGACAAACAAATAGTAAAATAAGCTTGATTGCACCGTGGATATCACTTATTCCACTTGTATGGCGCCATTTTGAAGGTGTGATGGCTAGGTTTGTGTGAGAATTGGTTCCTAGGAAGCTTCCCTGACAAACAAATAGTAAAATAAGCTTGATTGCACCGTGGATATCACTTATTCCACTTGTATGGCACCATTTTGAAGGTGTGATGGCTAGGTTTGCGTGAGAATTGGTTCCTAGGAAGCCTCCCTGACAAACAAATAGTAGAATAAGCTTGATTGCACCGTGGATATCACTTATTCCACTTGTATGGCGCCATTTTGAAGGTGTGATGGTTATGTTTTCATGGGCATTGGCTTCCAGAGGACTGTCCTGATAGACAACAATTAGAATAAGTTCAATGTTGTCTTGGAGATTAGTTATCACATATTTCCATCACCAATTTGAGGCTAAGACGTTTTAAAAATCTTTTGAAAACATTTTGATTTTGTTAATATGTTTTTAATAGTAATCACTTCAGATAATACAGTAGTTATTTGAGTATTCATTTAAATCGAATGCTTAGTTTAAAATTACAGAAAAACAAACAAAAACTTAATGTTAGCCTGATTGTCTAACTGAATTACAAATATGGTATTAATAAAAAGTTTAGAGTTAAGTTTCGCTCCCCAAATACATTCCTCTATATAAATCCTTCCCAAACAGCTATATTTCGAGCGGTTGAAATTCATAGGGCCCAATGAATGTAAACATATGCTTTAATTATTATTATTATTACTATTATTATTATTATTATTATTATTATTATTATTAGCACTGCACCTTACTACCCATTCGGGATATACTCATTTGTGCTAATGTGTAATAGTAGGGTGATTGTGAGATGAAATGGAGGACCTACAGTTTAACGTGGAATCCGAACCACGGTGGAAGTCTGGCATTCCACATATTCACAAGTTGTGATTAATACACGTCTTGTCAGAGGTGAAGGAAGAGTTTGTAAATCAGATAAATCTGTGCCGGGACCAAGGATTTAACCCCAGACCCCCAGCACAAAATTCCGACACCTTACCCTAGACCACCAGGTCTCCCATCAGATGCTTTAATTAAATCTGTACAGTGACCGCATAATAGTTAACACTTTTTCACTGGCGTGGCTATTTTTATCCAACGAGTAACACATATACTTCTACCCTTAAATTAATATTCTAAAGTAATTGGCAATCTTCTGATACATTGCCATTGTCTGCGAGTCACTCAGACTGACGATTAGAAGTCAAGACGACATAATTAACATGTGACACGCCGCCTTTTTTTTATCTCCTCGCCAAGGACTAGAAATGGAATTGATCAGCCATTAATTCCAGGGACGTCACGCTGGGGGTAGCCCGCTTGGGGGGGGGGGGGTATATTTCCCCGACTAACCCATACATGTCTAGAATTACTCTGTACCATAATACTTTCGATTATGAACGTTCTTTAAAACAGACTTGTACAGACAAATTTATTAACTGTTTGCTGTGTACTGAAGGGGGTTCATCCAAAATAATTTTCCCCTCTCCCTCCACTCAAATGCAGCTACACTTCCTCTAAATATAACCATCCACATCCATAAAATTACTAGCGTAATTAATAAATAAGCGTATAACCCGAACGAGTAATCAGACGCGGTGCTAAAAAAAAGAGTGCTGGGTGTTTCGTTTGCGCTATAGTTAAATTATGATGGTTTTTTAAAAGCGTCCATCATAGTAGACCTAACTTAGCTCCCGGCTCGAATCTGCGTTTGCATGTGCGCGTGAGGTGTGAGAGTTAAAGGGAAAAGAAAACACCAACATATGACAGAAGTGTGTGCAGTACATTCGTATTTGAATGATTACTCGAAATTTTCCACGGTGACGATGGGGAACAAAGCGTCAAAGTTTCTTGTTAATAACTACAGTATGTCCCTGTTATGACAGAATAAAGATTTATGCATAATGCTTAGCTGTGAAGCCATTCTAAAATGATCAAACTGTCTTTTCAATGAAGTTTTTTTATCCAAATATCATTTAATATTTCAACACTGTTGAGTATTATTAACTTCTATTAACTCTTTATCTCCATTAAAGTGTAATCAGAAATGATCCACGTGCAATAGTGTTGGTGTAAATTTACGATTTCGGGACGACTGTATCACAAAGTTGATTGACATGTAATTAATTATCATTAATTATCAGCACGAGCATGAGAATAAAATTAATAATTATTAAATTACTTTTTTTATGAGTGAATGTGTATATTTGGCTCCTATTTGAAAGGACCGAGTTAAATCCCAATCAAATTCATTGATTTATTTTAAATATTAGGTTTTTATAAACCCCCAAAACAAAGAGTACGGTGGCCAGTTCTTATTTAGGTTTAATATCCTTCCCTTTTGATTTGATACATTAAAAAATATGTTAAAACTTATCACTCTGCAAACCAATGAACAAAGTATAGTAAAATTACGGTAGAAAAAAAGTCTTAGAAAGTACACATATTTTTGCAGTCATAGTTGATTATATTTTACTAAATTATTAGTAATATTTTATATGCATTATCTATTAAATATGACAGATGCAGATCACGGCTTATGATCATGTGACGTATAAATATATGAAAGTATTTTTAATAACTTTTAAAAACTGTTCTTTATATCAAAAATCCTACTTTTTTTCATAAACGTCTCATACTCTCTCAACGCGATACAACTTGCAATACTTTACAACACATCACCGGGCCACGCCCACTTCCGCCACGTCATCAGAACACGATCCACCTGTGTTTAATTAAAAAATCGTTTGGGTGGACCTGATAGGCCCACTGGTCAGTGAAAGTGATAATTCTTCTTCTCGGGTGAAAGTATTAAAGGTCGGTTAGTTTGTAAGCCATGACACGTGGGTGACACGTACATACACGATCTTGTCACCAGATTGTCGGGGTGAAAGACTCACGTGCCCGTTCAATAGTTCTAGTCACATTGCATTGTTCATTCTAAAAGATGCCAATCTCGCAAGGATGTAGAGGTAGGAATTCGCATTGCGTGTTGAAACTTACCGAGAGACTAAAATACGATTACAGTAGTTGAAATTACCATTCCTAGAATCTCTTGGAGCGTGTGAAAATATATATATAAAGTAAACCAGATTATGAAAATTCCAATTAATTATTTTAGAGGTAGCCTATTTTTTGTTTTTCACAGTTTTTTTTACTAACAGTAAGGGATATCTGCATTTTAATAAGTATACCCACCCACTTCGGTGACCTCATGGTCTAATGCGCTACTTTCACAGTACACTGGACTCCCGATGATTGGAGGTAAGCGGTTTAAATCTCGGTTGGGTGTACTGAGGTTTTTTTCAAAATGATTTTCCACTCTACCTCCGCGCAAAGGCGGGTACATTTCCTAAAATTATATCCTCCCTAATCCCTAAAATCATTAGCGTAATTAGTACATAAGCGTATAGCCCGGACGAGTAGTAAGACGCGGTGTTTAGAAAAAAAAGTATACTCGCAATCGCAATAGACTGGACTGCCGATGATGGAGAAGAGATTGGTGTCCGAATTTCAGTCAGGTGTTTTTTACTAAGGGATTTTCCACTTTTCCTTCACATGAAAGGGCACATTTCCTCAAAATTCAATCTTCCTCATGCCTAAAACATTAGCGTAATTAGTATATATACGTATAACCCTAATGGGTATTAAGACGTGGTGACCTAAAACAACAATCGATACTGTCCTACAACTTACCTCAACAGGTATTAAGTCTGTCTACTAAGCTAAGGGTCCCAGGTTCGATTCCCGGCATTTCCGAAAAATTTCATTGATATCATTGATGAAATAGGGGTTTCCCTTTTTAACATTAATGGATTAACAGGCGTGGGGTTGGGGGGTGTGTTTGTTCTAGATTTAATTTAGTTCATAAGTCATGTGGTGATTTAATCAGTTTGTTCAGAAAGTTCAAGCTAAATACCTCAAATAAAAATAATAAAAATAATGGAAAACGGGTGTGAGAAGTATAATTTATAGGAAACCTACCCACCTTTTCATAGAAGGGTGGGAAACCATTTAAGGGGGGAAAACCTTCCCCGGAGAACCTGATCTTCAATTCACCAGCAATCCAGCATATTACGAGACTGACACCTTATACCACGTGACTACCAGTGTAGGTGACAGTTGAAGCACGCATCCTCACGGGTTGTTGCACTAGCACACTAAGAAACTCCAATAACACGATGCAGGAAATAACGGTCTACAGTTACAATGCACTTGCAGGATTTGAGATCGGTGATCCATAGTGATAACTGGAATGAATTAATAGGCACACACACGGGTGGTCACGCAGTCTAAAATGGCAGGCTAGCAACATACTGTATCTCTGGTGTTGGGGGAGGTAAATTTTCGAATTGGGTGCAAATGAATCGAACTATAGTCCAACTGGGTCCAAGTAAGGTATGCTGATTGGGATTGAACTGAAGACCGGATGAGTTAGGGAAAAGCCTGCTGGTCAGCTTCAGACTAAAGAGCACCTAGGTGTATGAAAGGCGTGCTGGGGAGGGTCAAACTAAATACCACCTAGGTCAAAGAAAGGCATGCTAGCCAGGATCAAACTAAATACCACCTAGGTCAAAGAAAGGCATGCTAGCCAGGATCAAACTAAATGCCACCTAGGTCAAAGAAAGGCATGATGATCAGGATCAAACTAAAGACCATCTGGGTCAATGAAAGGTATGATGTTCAGAGTTAAACTAAAGACCATCTGGGTCAAATAAAGGCTGGTCAGAATCAAACTAAATTCCACCTAGGTCAATGAAAGGTATGATGTTCAGGGTTAAACTAAAGACCATCTGGGTCAAATAAAGGCTGGTCAGAATCAAACTAAATTCCACCTAGGTCAATGAAAGGTATAATGTTCAGGGTTAAACTAAAGACCATCTGGGTCAAATAAAGGCTGGTCAGAATCAAACTAAATTCCACCTAGGTCAATGAAAGGTATGATGTTCAGGGTTAAACTAAAGACCATCTAGGTTAAATAAAGGCTGGTCAGAATCAAATTAAATACCACCTATTTCAATGAAAGATATGATGTTCAGGGTTAAACTAAAGACCATCTAGGTGAAATAAAGGCATGCTGGTCAGAATCAAACTAAATGCCACATAGGTCAATGAAAGGTATGATGTTCAGGATTAAACTAAAGACCATCTGGGTCAAATAAAGGCTGGTCAGAATCAAATTAAATGCCACATAGGTCAATGAAAAGTGTGTTGGTCAGGATTAACCTAAGGACCATCTGGGTCAAAGAATGGCATGCTGGTCAGTATCCAATTAAAGACCCCACGATACAAAGTGCGGTAGTAAAATAAGTGATGTATTCACCTCGAGTCCTGTCTCTTGGTGTCTGCAGTGACGAAGTAGACGAACTGCACGGATGGCACCTCGATGATAATGCTGTCCTCCCCGACGACCGTCCCGCCGAAGTAGACAGGGAAGGTGTGGGCATCCCACGTCACAGGGTTGAACATGATGGGGAACGTGAGGTTCAACTCTCCACTCTCCACCTGGGCAGACATAAAATAACCTTATACAGGGTGGGACGGAAACAATTAAACCAACTACGCTGAGCAAAGTGACGGACAACGTGTTGAGGTTTGACTGACGTCCGGTGGAGCTCACCCGACTTACATTATCTTCAAAAAGTGCAAGTGTTTAGCATGGAGTTTGCTTTTATTTGGCTAGTGAATATTTACTTTTCAATTAAAGTGTTCATTTTCAAGTTACTAATCGTCTAAATGTTTCGGCCTCACTCTATATTACCAACGTGAACTAGCCAATATGGTTTTATAGGCTAGCGTTGAGGTGGCCAACATATTTTTCAATGTAGCCAAAGGTGTGGTGAATGAGAAATGAAATTTTCCACTCCCTGTATAAAAAATTGAAAAATTAACTTGCACAATCGAATATTTAAAACAAAAACACCCCAATGGTAAGATATATTAGCCAATGAACACACACTGTTTGGAAAAATTAATTCAAGATATATATGCACTTTGACTACTTAGTTACCGTTCAAATTGAAAACTTAAGACACTAAAGTGAGAAATTGGTCAATCCTTTTTATTTGAAACCTGAGATGAAACGAAGTATTGGGAAGGTTTGTATTGGATGGCAGTGTTGCATCAATTACTCATTCAGGAAGTGGAAGGCTTCCAATGATATGCAGGAAATATCAAGTTTAATACGGCCAGCACATAACGTCAAGAAAAAGTTTATTTTTCTGCGAGAACTAGCAAACTCAAATTCATCACATTTTGCTGGCCAATTTACCATTTATGGAGATTGGTTACAGGGCTACCCATCCTGGGGCTAGTCAATAAATCTACAATATAATGTGAAGGAGTGTCATTTTCTTGGATAAACAATATAAATATATTAATAGTAGATAACATACTTTAACAGACAAATTTTCATTATTAAACTATTCTGAAAGTTAAGTGAAACACTTTGAGAGTTGCATTTGGATAATATGCAAGGGAGGAGATTCGAACCACGACGAGTTTATCCTCTACTGACTGATCAAGCCAGTGGATTGTCAACTTGTAAGACATATTTCTCCATATAGTTCTCACAAGTCTTTAGAGAAATGTGTCTAAATTTTTTTACCATTGTGATATCCTTTGACATCCTTTGTCATCCCCTATGTTTTCCTTATTAATCCCTATATTTCCTCTAAATGTTCCCTTATTAATAGGTCTCGTGTTATAGTGGTCAGAGCACCTGGCTGCTGACCTAGAGGTCCCAGGTTTGGTTTCCGGCTGGCACCGTGGGAGTACTCTTGAAAGCGGAATAATTCCCATAGTCACCAGGGTTTTGTTAAATTAGGCTTAAGCTAGATTAAGATTTTCATTGGCTTCACCACGTCATATTCACTACCATCATCCTCTCACCTAATTAGGATATGGAAAGAGTCTCCAAGAAAAGGATGTACTATTATTACATTTGGGCGTCCCTGGGCAACGGTACATTAGTACTGACTAATATGTTCGAAAACTAAGATACATATTGATTTAGCCCTAAATATCCATTATATTACCCCTATATAGCCCCTATATTTCGTGGCACTATTGATATGAAACGTCCTTATGTTCAGGAGATTTAGGTTAAAGAAATCCTTCTTAAGACCCTTAGCCTTGTCAGCGCAAGTCTAAAACCTATTTTGTGGGATGGTGGGTGGGAGGGTGAAGGGTGGGGCGTGGCTTCACAGCCAACCAAAGTATCCTCCCGCGCCAATAGAACAGATGGATCACGGAAACCGTGGATGGTGCTAGCTACCTGACAGTTCTTGCGGAAAAATCATACGTTTGGAAATATCATTTTTCTCGAGAACAAGGTGACCTGGCGGTCTAGGGGTAAAGTGTCGGACTTCTGTGCTGAGGGTCCGGGGTTCAATCCTCAGTCCCAGCACAAATTTATCTGATTATCAAACCCTTCCTCTCTGACAAGACATCTTGTGAATGTGGGGAATGCCAGGCCTCCACCGTGGTTCGGATTCCACGTTAAACTGTAGGTCCTCCATTTCATCTCAAAATCACCCTACCATTACACATTAGCGTAAGTGCGTATAACCCGAACGGGTAGTAAGACGCGGTGCTAATAATAATAATAATAATAATAATAATTCTCGAGAACAAGTGAAATTGTTATGTTAATATTTTCAACACCCTTTCTAAGATAATTTATTGATGTTTATTAATTGTTACATTTTCTTATTTTTGTTATGAAGCCGGGAGTTATCTATTGAAAATATCCATTTTATCGATATTTGATCACTGTTTAAACTATAGAGGAGGTGTTTATATATAAAGTATAACCTAATCAACATGCTTCTATTCTTGAACAAATCGTTTCCGAAAAGAAAATTGGAAAACATAACATTCTTGAACATAACGTTTGTCCCCATGGCTCTGCATTTCCACGCCAATCGCCATAAAAGAGAACGTAATAAAATTAAACTCTTATTTGGTTACTAAGAATGTACCATATTATTATTACTAAGGCATACTAAGGCGCTACTCCCGCAGTGTACTATACTGCCGAGGACGGGGAGATCAAGGTTCAAATCTCGGTCAGGTGTCCTGATGGTGATTTTTCCAAATGGTTTTCCACTCTTCCTCCACACTAATGCAGATACACTTCCTCTAAATAAACCTTCCTAGTTCCTAAAGCCATTCGCGTAATTAGTACATAAGTGTATAACCTAAAAGGGTAGTGAGACGCGGTGCCAAAAAAATGGAAACAGGATAAAAAATTAGGACATCACACGCGGATTAAGAGTGTTCCATAATCATGAGCTAAAATAGAATAATAACTGTTAAAAAAAACTAACACGATTCCAGAAAGTAAATACGGTCTTGTGCCTCACCTCCTCTATGACGTAGTCCAAATTGAGGATGTCATTGAAGAAGCACTGGTCGATCCAGCGGGCGCACACGTCACCGTACGTGAAGGTCTCCGGATCGGACCGTCTCCGTCCCAGTGAACCGTGGCGTTCTGGATCATCTGGTCCAGCAGCCTCAGTTCCGCCCAGATCTCCTTCTTCAGCATGTCCTTGCCGTGCTTCGGGATCACTATCACGCGGCCGAAACGACCTGTGACAAGAGGAACAAGAGAGTGGTCACTAAGGGCACGTTTTACACTAGTGATCCTCAGAAAGGACACTAGGATCATCCAGTGATGACAAGTACCAACACAGGAAATTCTGGTAATGACTAGAGCAACTCATTCAGACTGCATATAATGGTAAATATGACATTTCATTCTTCACATTGGTTAATATTCATAGTTTATTCCTTTCTGTTCCACTATGTTTTTTTTCTTATTGGCCAACGCCCTATTTTTATTTTTTGGGACCATAACCTGTTACATTTTCTTTGTTTTTTCTTTTGATTTAGTCTGATGATGGCGCCGTAGAGTGCCGAAACATGTAACAAATAATATAAATAGGGCCATCTCTACGATGCCTGCATAAGGAGCATGGGACTCAGATAAGCAAATAGAATTCAATAAAAAAATTATTTATTCAACATTGTGTCAATTTTACAATTTTATTCATCTTTCAATCATTCCTTCAATTATATGACCACCAATTATTTATGTGAAACTAGTCATTAATAATCTGTACATCTGGTTTAGTTATGTTAATTAATTTTAATGTGTTGTAATTTTACTTGTTCATTGTAGTATAACTTGACTCACATTTTAATGTGTTTTTATTACATGTTATATCTAATCATATGTATAGAATTAAGAATATTCACTTTAAATAATTTATACAAATATATTCATTATAATTGCTTATATTTTCACTATAAGAATTGTCTTTATCACGAATAGATTTTATATTGAATTCTATAATCTTAACAGAAAATACAACCTGAGCCAGGCATCGCATGTAGTGCGGTTTTATGTATTATTCTTTAAAATAATAATAATATTTAGCACCGCGTCTTACTACCCATTTGGGTTATACGCTCAAGTACTAATTACGCTAATGGGTTAGGAATTGGGAAGGTTTATTTTAGAGGAAGTGAGCCTGCATTTGCACAGAGAGAGAGTGGAAAACCATTTAGGGAAAACCGCCCCAGTTCACCTGAGTGAGATTCGAACCCCGATCTCTCCGTCCTTGGCAGTTTAGCTCAACACTTTTTAGGACGAAAATTTTTACAATAACAATACTTTATCTTTATATGATAAAAATAAAAATGCTTTGAAGAGGCATAATCTTAAGATTTCACTAAATGCGTGTTCCAAGTTTCAGCTTTCTAGTTTTATGAATAATTTTAAATATACTCAGATTTTACAAAATAGGCATTAAAAGACTAACACTGTCTTAAAGAGCTAAAAGTGGGACAAGGCCTACTGAAACAGTAGACTAATCGGGCCTTAGTGATTAAAAGTAATGTCCACGAACTTCCTCGGGCCACTTAGAGGACAACGATTATTGGCGTCTTAGTGCATTCAGTTACAGAAGAGGTGAAGCCTATAATAGGAGGTATTTTATGTGAACAGCGTGTTGCTACCATTCAGCATGTACACATTTAATTAAGGTCATTTGACCAACAAAATTCTATTGCACAATTGTATTGAGATTATCAGGTGAATAGGATGACAAATCAAGAAGTACTAAGAATAGTGAGTGAGAAAACCATTTTGTATATGATTATTCCTTGTAAAGTAAAATGGATCGGACACATCCTTAGCAGGAACTGTCTTCTGCACGTCGTCATAGAAGGAAAGGTTAAGGTAAAGAGGATTTTAGAAAAAAGTAGGATTCAAATACTAGATAAAATGAATAAAAAAAAAGAAAATTCTGAGAGCTGAAGAAGGAGGCAAAAGACAAAGGCACATTGGCGGTCTAAGTTCACTGTCGAAAGGAACGGACCTGTCGTAAAACAAAACCAATAATAATAATGATAATAATCATTATTATAAGTTATACATAGTGATTCAATGATTTCAAATCATTACAGTACATGAGTTATAAGGGGTAAAGGTAAAGTCTAAAACCATTTTGGGAAAAATCACCCTCAATAGACACGACTGAGATTTGAACCATGATCTCCCCGTCGTTGGAGGTCTAGCCTACTGCTAGAGAAACGCCTTAGACCATGCAGGTTATTTTAAATAGTTAAATGACCTAAAGTTAATTGGGCTAGAATGAAGAAATTTAAATTGAAAGGAAATAGATCAGCATTTGCATGAAAGGCGATGTGAAACCATTTAAAAAAACAAATCCCTCAATTATACCTGACCGGGATTTTAGCCCCAACCTATGCCTCACTGGAGATCCTAGACCAAACGAGCTTGACGCCTTCATCCATGTGCACACCGATGTGGTTATTATTTGGTCTAATATTTACTAAACGAATATATAGGATCGTATTTTAAAATAAACTATGCCTTTTACTTTGTTTACATATGAGTCATTCTAAAAACGGTATCTCATGTCTGTTGACTGTGTCGGTGTGCACGTGAGGTGAACCTTGAATGAAGGTAAGAGGGGCGGGGAGTGGGGGGAGGAGACTATACTCCTCTATCACACGTGGCTGGTAACCTTGACCGAGAGACGAGGCTAGTTCCGCACGGGTGTAACCAAGGTATCATTTACAATAGCCTTCAACAAGTGCGTACTCTTAATATGAGATCTATACATAGCCATCATACCCTAATTTGTCACAAGGTGAGTCTCTTTATGTTCGATGCGATAACTACAAGTTGAAACGCTTTGGTCAGGTACCCTTCGGACCTGACAAGTCTAGGACCACAGATTTTGAGTCCTAAGAACCCCTTACACAGTGGTGGCAGAACATTTTTTGCTTCCTAGAAGCTATTTGAAATAGTCTTCATCCAGTTTAAAAAAAATTAGACTCCTTATACAGACTGCTTGAAGTGGTTTTCTCTCATATTTATTTTTTTATTTTGCTACCTCAAAAATATATTTACAGTGGTCCTCTCCTAGATATTTTTTTTGAAATTAGATACTGTTGTTAGATGCTATTTGTAAGGGTATTCTCCAGACAAACATTTGAAAATTCGATGCTTCTTTGAGCTATTTAAAAATGGCTTTGACATTTTTTTAACTTTAAATGGCTCTACACAATATTTAGAGTTGTAATATTTTTTTAAATTGAATGTCTCTAGCTGCTATTTGTAGTTTGATGTAAGTTCATCTTTCAGATTAAATTCTAAAATATCTGGAGAGAAGAAAGTTAATTCCAAGGGTGGGGTGGAAATGCCTCCCCCCCCCCCCCTCGGTTCCACCAACATCGCACCTACACAAGCAACTGTCTAAGCCCTAGGCTTGTCATATTATTCTACATACTTATTGATATGTCATTAAAGGTAGAATAAGACTTAAAACAGGATTTAACATACCAAATTAGAGCATTGTCTATTCGGGAGGAAGGTGGGGCTAGAAATATGGTAGAAGTTTGTACATCCAAATCAAAATTCAAGAGCCAGTCTTACCTCACGATTAAAGCGTTAACTTATACCCTATCTACGGTAGGAGAGGTGATAAGATACTGTAAGCAGAAGGTTATTTATTTCAAACATCGGCTGAAGGTGTGCTGTCAGCTTATGTGGAAATAATGATTGATAATATTATTAATATAATGATACCTGATTATTTCCGAATAAGTTGACATTAGCTACTTTCAGCCAATGTTAGCAATAATAAACTTCTGCTAGCTATACAGTTCGATACAAATGTCTCATCGTGGTGCGGTGACCTCCGGAGTATTTGTTGATAAACAATGAAATTGAGACTAGTAAACCCATTTTACCACTTAAAAAAATAATTTAATGGTCCCAATTTCCCTACTTTCAAGTGAAGAGTAAATAAATCCGCACTCCAATAAGTTTTCTGGTTCGAGCATTCGTTATCTTATATACAATATCCCGGTTAATCATTCGGGAGATGGCCTCTTAAGATTAACATCGCAACAACGTATTTCAGTTTTTTACTTTCTCAAACGCGTGTAATAGAGAGAAAGTATGTGATGTCAAAATAGTCTTGAGCCAACAATTTGACAGAATGTTTGATATGTCTCTCACTCATACCAATGAGCACGTGGGTTAAGGAGTCAGGCTTGACTGGTTTACCTCTGACGAGAAGATCCATGTACGAAACCCGGCCGTATGTACAGAGGTATTTTTTTTCTGTTAAATATTTCCCTCCACTTTTGCTCCACGCAAATGTGGACATATTTACTCTCATATTTAATTTCATTCTCCTTAACCTTTACATCCATTATGGTTTCCAGCCTATGGCCTAGGTCAGTTTTTTATTCAAGTCATTTATTTTCCACTAACGGTTTGTTAGGCCTGTCATATCTTCAAATGCCTTAAAACATAGCTTAAGACCAGAACAGAAACAACAACATCCAGCCGTTAATTCATCACCGTTGAAAGGGTAAACCCATATTTCACCAATGATAATTTTTTTGGGCATGCATGGAATCAAACCCGGGACCCTTAACTTAGTATGGAGACATGCTACCAACTGATCTAAGGTGTCGGAACTTCATTATTCTTAACGCATTGTAGTATCATAAATATTCGAATAACTTTGGATGGCCATTTAGACGTGGAGCACATAAACGAGGCCTTTTTTTTTACGGTTTAAAAATATAATTCATCTACTTTCGTGTATTTATACTCTATATCATGTGGTTTTGAGCAACCGGTATCAATGTTGACAGCTGTGTTAGAGAAATTCTCTTATGTGTCATCTACTAGAGAGTACCGGATCGAGAGTATGTCAACACATCCTTTCAAAGAGGTCCATTACGGGCCGGACGGAATCAGGACTTGCGTAAACTTTACGGCGTCTTGTTTACCTGTCATCCATTGGTCAATTCTTGACTGACCTTGTTGAAACAAATTAAAGTGAACGGCCTTGTTATTAGTATGACGGGTTGGTCATTGAAAGCGGTGCGCAATGACATGAATTAAACTGAACAGGTATCAGGTATCGGTAACTTAACTGTCTATTGATCTAGGAGTCTCGGATTCAATTCCTGGGATGGTCGATAAACGTATCATTGGTGAAATGATGGTTTTACCTCTCATAGTGAGGAATTAACGGGCGGGGGCTGGGTTTTGTGTTTGTTCTAGATTTAATTTAGTTTATAAGTCATGTGTTTATAAATACTCAGCTGGTTCAGAAAGTGCACGAAGGGATTCATAAAATTGAGTTTAGAAGAAGTGTGCCTGCATTTGCGTGAAGAGAGAAAGAATAATTTATTAGGTGACCTGGCGGTCTAGGGGTAAGGTGTCAGACTTCTATGCTGGCGGCCGGGGTTCAATCCTCGGTCCCGGCACAGATTTATCTGATTACCAAACCCTTCTTTCACCTCTGGCAAGACATCTTGTGAATGTGGGGAATGCCAGGCCTCCACCGTGGTTCGGATTCCACGTTAAACTGTAGGTCCTTCATTTCATCTCACAATCACCCTACCATTACACATTAGCGTAAGTGCGTATAACCCGAACGGGTAGTAAGACGCGGTGCTAATAATAATAATAATAATAATAATAATAATAATAATAATAATAATAATTTATTTTAGGAAAAAACCACTCTCAGTACACCCGACCAGGATTGAACCTCTATCTTCCCGTCTTCGGCAGTCTAGTCTATTTTGAGAGTAGCGTCTTAGTCCATGCTGCCACTGAAGTGGGTAATTGTGTATTAATTACGTTAATGTATTATGTGTGTAAAGGTTGGATTTGAAGAAAGTGTACTCACATTTGAACGATGGGAGGGTAAAAAACTATTTCGGAAAAACCACTCTCAGCAGGGATTTGAGCCCATACTTTATCTTCACCGTCAAAACAAACCAGACCAAGTTCACACCTTGGCACACATGTCCGCTGATGCGTGGTGGGACATACATTTTTCTTATCCAAGAAAACAGTACAATGAGAGCGAAACAATTCCCTGACTAACGTCTGGAGTTTGGGGCACACATTTTTCCCCGACCAACAACCCTCCCAAACACACAACTAGACTCCGCCGGCTACAAACCACCCAAACAGAAACGTAGGACTGACGTGTTAACCACGTGGTGTTTGAAGTCGGTGTAGTTTAGGTCCTTGTGTTTACAAAACCCTCAAGTTTGGGCGAGGTGAGGAACCTTGCCGTGTTTATTTTAGTGTCCTTCCTCTTGGTCAAATATTTACGTCCTTGTTATTCAAAGTGTGAAGGTAAATAAATAAGATAACGGAAATGACAAGCTTAGCAACGTGAGTGTTATTTTGTTCAACATGAGGTTTTAGGTGGTGTAAATCACATCTAAATGTAAATGACCAACTGATGTTCAGACTTTCATTCATGATTTATAGATCACCGATACATGTTTGTAGTAGCTATTAACGATCTTATTTCCGTAAACAAGCTCCGAGCCAAGATTAAGATCATAATTGTTCCTGTGACTCAGTCAGTGGTTATATTGGTTCGATCGACCGACCCAGTATCTAAAACATGTTTCCTATACTCCTACCACTCGCATCTCCTTTCGGGATCATGAACTAACCAACGTAACAGTTCTTTGCGAAGGTGAAAATTAAACAAATACACACTATCTTGCACAAAGTACAATATCAACGGTCGTTTCACCCACCTCAGTGTCGTAGTTGTCTAACGCGTTAGTTTCGTGTTGAGTTAGACTGCCGAGGCCGGGAGGATCAAAGTTCTAATCTTGGTCGGGTGGTATTCCCTAAATGATTTTCCACTCTCACTCCACGCTAATGCGGGTTCACTTCCTATAAATTTAACCTTCCTAATTCATAAACCATTAGCGTAATTAGTATTTAAGCGTATAACCCGAACGGGTAATAAGACATGGTGCTAAAAAAAAAGGTCGTTTCAAATTTTAATAAAGTATTAGGGTTCGGCCAAACTGAAGGGCGAGCGAGAGCGTGATTAAAAGATAGCTCTCGATAGTTGTTGACGAGGAGGCAAAGGTTCGAATCTTGGCTCAGTGAAGTGTAGGTGGTTTTTGACAAGTGATTTATTGTTGTAGTTTTCTCATACTCTCTCCACGCTAATGGCGATTCTTATTTGCAAAGGCCTACTTTGATTATAATATTGAAGTATTTTAACATATCAGTTATATATATATATATATATATATATATATATATATATATATGTGTGGGTGTTTTATGATCTTACCAACCAAATTAGGCCGTTTGTAGCAAGTGTGCCAAACCTATCGATATCAATAAAAACGTCAAAATGAAAATTTTTCTAGCATTCAATGAACCAACATACAGTAATATTGCCAGCACCTGTAAACTAGACTGTACTGGGTCAAGCGCGCGCACGCTCCAGTCTGGCCACCTCTCATTACAACCAATGTGTTCTATTTTATATTTTAACCGCTCGCTCGCCCAGTCTGACCACCTCTCATTACAACCAATGTGTTCTATTTTATACTTTAGTTGCTCGCTTGCTCGCTCAGTCTGGCCGTCCCCTAAGTGGTAAGCTTTTTTTTTTAATCACCACGTCTTACTACTGTTCAAGTTACATGCAAATATGATTATTACTTTAATGGGGTAGGAATGAGAAAGGAAGTACTTTAGAGTAAATGTACCCTTATTTGCGTGGAGGAGAATGGGAAGCCATTTAGGTAAAACTACCCACAGTAGACTCGATAGGGATTAGAACTCCAACCTTCCCGTCATCAGCAGGCCAGTCTAATACGAGAGTGATGCCTTAGACCGTTCGGCCACTGAAGTGGGCTAGTGGTAGATTAAACAAAGCTGTGACAAAAGGAAAGAAAGGCTTATTAAAGTCCGTAACACCACGTCAAAATGAGCTTTAGATTATTTGTCAAAAATAGGTATAACTAATATATTTATACATAGGTAGGGGCCTATTATATATATATATATATATATATATTATATATATATTATATTATATATATATATATATATATATATATATATATATATATATATATATATATGTGTGTGTGTGTTATATTCATCCCTCGTTTTACTACCTGTTTAGGCTATATGCATATGCACTAATTATTCTAATGAGTTAGGGAGGAGGAGAATTGAATTTAGAGGACGTGTACCCGCATTTGCGTGGAGGGGAAGTGTAACTTATTTTTTTTAAACGCTCTCAGTATACCAGACTGGAATCGATCTTCCTGGTATTGACAGTCTAGTCTATCACCAGAGTGACGCCTTAAACCATTCGGCCAAAGAATCAAGTTATAATTAATAAAATATGTTGTACCTTACCTAACCCCCCTCCCCTTCCCATGAAATACTTCACGTACCTCTGTAGGATACAAGTACCATATTTTGAGAAATACTGGTCTATTGGATCCAGGTTTGACTCTTGAGTCTTGCTTGTAGTTATGTTTACACACAAACACACAGGTTTATCCTACTATCCAAATATTAAAATATATAAGTGCTAGGCTAGGTGCATTAGGTATAGTCTATTTATAGGTAAGTTAGTTTGTAAGTCAGGTGCTTATATAATCTGTATGTTTGAAAGTACAAATTACGTATAGACCTAGTAATTGAAAATTATCTTTGAATGTTTAACTTAGGTTCAAGTCATACTGACTTTAAAAAACATTAGTTGATATGTTTTTAAAATGTTTTTTTAAATATTTTTAGTGCCAATGTTACCTGATTTCCAGTGTTAGTGCAATCCAACCTCCTCAAAACGGTTCCCTTAAGTAATATATATGAGTCATTGGTACAGGCATTTAAGAAAATACTAACTTTTTTGTGGCCAACCTTGATAGTATTTTACTATTTTATTAGACTAGTATTATTATCGTATTGATAATAAATATCAAAAGTGACAGCTGTAGATCACATGAATTGACCTATGAATGAATGAAAGTAGATCTAGTAACTTTTCTAATTTTCAGATATAGCCTTCTTATGTCAATTGGACTGTAGCCAGTATTGGTATTGAACGTAAAAATAAAATAACTTGTATAAAAAGAAAAAGTGTGTCACAAATTAAAAAAACTAGTGAGCAATGACTTTACTACAAGTGTTAGGAAAACTAAATGAAAGTTGACCACCTTGAATGTAACTTATCGCGCTCGCATCTACATCCATAAAACAAAACGTTATGGACTTAAACTTTAAAAATATAAATGCATAGCTTAAATTGTTTAAAAAGACAAATTAACAGCCTTGGGATGTAAACAAGCTTAACTAGTTACTTTCTGATCAAGGGTTACACTCACTTAATTATTGTCATATTTTGAATGTGTAAAACTTACCCCAGTGGTCACGTGGACAAAGGCGTTAGTCTCGTATCGTCTGGTTTCCTGGTGATGGGCAGGTCAAAGTTTGAATCCCGTCCGGGTGTGATGGGGTGGCTTTTCATCAATGGTTTCAAATTCTTACTCTATAAAAAATGTGGAGGTACTTACTCTGAATTTACCTTCCTTTTTAGTGAAAATATTCGAATAGTTTTGATGGGTATTTAAAACGTGAGGATCATTTTTTAAAAATCATAAAATTTGAATATATTTGACATTGGATAGTTTGGAAAATTTGATAAAATATTTAAAATAAATAAATAATTTGAACTATACTCTGCTCAAAATTCCATGCATCTTGAATTATACCATCACACTTTTTTTTCAAAATGAATAAAATACGTTGTATATTCGAACGTTCAAGTATAGTATGGTCTAGCATTTATTTATTAATTAAAAATTTATGCTACTTAATACAAGGTACCAGTCGGGGTTTGAGCCCTGATATATTAGTCTGCTCGGTCCATTTTTTAGGTATTATTTAGTTTGCTTTCATGACAATATTGGCTATCAGCTAAAAATCAACACCACGTACCCCTTCGGGTAGTACACTATTAATTAGTAATTAAGCTAATGTTATTGGGAAGAGGAAGATTAATTTTAAAAATTTCCTCAGTACACACGACCGGGATCCGAACTACGCTCTTTCCGTCTTCGTCAATCCAACTTATTGAGAGAGTTGCGCGAAAAACCAAAGACCATCTAAGAACGGCTATAAGCTAAAATATCTCTGAGCTAGCTAAATTATAGCCCTAAGATTCTCTTTGGATTTTTAACTTTGAATTTATCATGATATGATAGAGAATTATTAGATTAAAGTCCCCAAACAAAATTAAAACATTTTAACTTGTAAATATTATAAATTCTGAGCATTTAGGTACGAGGAAAATGCATATATATTTGCTATTTGGTGATGTCCTACAAATAAATTTGGTTTGTTAACAATTGATCTAATCTGTCGCTCAATTATGAAAAAGTTTCCTTGATAAAGGATGAGGAGAGGAAATAATAATACATTAATGTGGTTGTTGCTTTCGGCTATGTTAGGATGCCTCGCTAATATTTAGTAGGGGAGATTAGGGTAATATGACGCAGTGTTGTATTCAAGCAATTAAAGGCCCAAGAAGTTATTGATAGGTGCTGACGTATGGATAGGGATATGTTCACACAGAAAAACGACATTAGTCAAGGTCGAGTTGTTTATCAAAGGGAAAGTTATTTTTGTGGTATTTTCATGAAAAATTCCAACTTAACACTCTAAGAGGTAATATTATTTAATTATGATTCTATTTTTAATAATATGAATATTTTTAAATGCCACATATCTACAAGCAGAATGCATATGTAATGTACTTGGAGGTCTATTCTTCTAAAACTATACATGTTGGTGTAATAATTTGATTCACAATGGCTACGTGCATCATATTACTATAATTGGGCGTCTTTAAAAAAAATAAGTTTGAAAATGTGTGTCATTTCACCCCAACTTACGCACCATTTTACCCTCCACGTTTTATAGATAACTAGACAATAGCCTGTGCTTCGCGAGGGTTTCGTATATTTTGACATTATAAAACTATTCACAAACCACCCCCTTCCTCTTTAACCCTTTAATGGTTGAATTTCAAAAAACTCCAAAATATTTTTTTACCTGTTACCTAAAAAAGAACCTTCCTGCAAAATTTCATCTTTCTTCGAGCGTTTTGGAAGATAATGAAAAATCACCCCCTCTCTGCTTCACTCCGTTAGGGGTTGAATTTTTAAATATCCTAAAAAACCTTTGGCTCTTTATCTAAAAAGATCTTCAAATTCAAGTTTCATTTATCCACTTCAAGCGGTTCGTAAGATACGGTTATACCTTTAAAAATGTTCCAGCATCCGTTTCACCCCCTTAGTGACGCGTTTATGTTGGCAACATTCTTCTTTTCATAGATATTATCCTTGTTCAGATGGTCATTCTTAACTTTTGATGATTTTGGGATCAAGATCAAAATAATTGATATAAACACAGACTTATAGTTACATTTATATTTCATATTGGTTTTATCTTTCCAAACTGGAGTTATTTAAGTTAAAATCATCAGTTCCGATATCTAATCCAATATAAATAAATTGTACATTGCACCACACAGGTGTTATCGCTCGTTTATCTAAATGAAATGAAATACTAGATATTGTTACTGGAAAATCATGGAATATAGATCATCATGTTCTACCAACGAGCATACATGAAACAATATACATTTTTACGAAAACAATGAGAACAAATTAACATCACTGCTTACAAAAGAGAAGCAATCAACTCCATATCTCCCAGATCCATTACAAAATTATATTTGTTCATAGCTCAGAAAATATTGGTTTTATAAAAATATATTACAAATAAATGTACTTCATTTTTAATATCTCTACAACTTTGCTATGATAAGTTATTTAATATTTTAAAGAGTTACAGAGATATCAAAATTGGAGATATCCTCTTATGTAAAGTAGCCTCTAAATTATTTTCCCTTTAAAAATAAGATGCGCCATTATTTATTTCAACTGATATTAATATAGAATTATAAATTCATACCTCTCCTAAAAAGTATTTTTTTTCTATTTGTATTTCCCCCCACCCAATATCGTCCGGAATATCATTTTAAAATTTAAAACGTTCACAATCTTATATTTTATACTGGCTTTCCGAATTTCATTAATGACAACACGGAGAAATAGTTGATTGTATTAGTTTTGAAAATATAGTGCCCCCCTGCCAAACTATTCATCCTACCCCCACTTATAAATTAAAATTTTTAATATTTATTTTATTATCTGAATGCGTCCTTATATCTGCTTGCCAAATTTAAATTTTATACCACACCTTAAAGTGTTTTTATTTCATTTAAATACATACTGGGATCCAATTTAAAAATTGTAGTATATTGTGGTTTTTGAAGTGGTCCCTTTACCCTACTTCTGAATTTAAGTTTTCTACCACACCGATAAATATTCGTATCTATTAATATGGGAAATTTAAAACCCTTCCCCCCATTTTTTCAACTACCTTAAAAATTTCAAATTTTAAAACTTAATTGGTTATCTGAAGTTATTTATCTACTTGCGTGTCAAATTTAAATTTTCTACCATACTTAAAAGCTTTTTCTCTCTATTTGTAACTAACCCCTATCCCCTTTCTTGTTTAGCAGGGTCTCCTTAAAAAATTAAAAATTTTCAGACTTAATTGAATATTTGGAGTGATCCCTTTAACAAATTTAAATTTGCTTCCACTCTTAAAAGTAGCTATTTCTATTAGTTTTTGGAAATTTGGAACTCATCCAATCCCTTTTCTCCAAATCACTCTTTTAGAAAGTTCATATTTCAAGATTTATTTGGTCTGAAGTACTCTCTCTTCCAAATTTTAATTTATACTTCATCTAAAATGTGTTTTCCTTATTTTAACCGCAGCCCTTCCACTCCCCATTTCTAGGATACCAATTTTAAAATATTCAATTTTTAGAATTTTCTGGTTGTAATAGGGAAATTCCTCTACCTTTCAGCCAAGTTCAAGCTTTCCAGCTCACACACATACATACACACACATATATATAATTTTTAAATTTTCTTTTACAATCACAATATTGCGACGCCTAGAAGATTGAATAAAGCCTATCGGATGCCTACGAACTGAAAGGAACCACCCTGCCAAATTTCAAGTTTCAGGTCCAGGTGTTTAGGAGATACGCTAATGGTCAGTGAGTCAGGGCTTTCGTCTTTATATATATGACAATAGCTACTGTAAATTGTATCTTAATATGTATTACTTTGTATGAATTATAACGAATTTTCCTCCTTGGATATGCACCAAATTCCCCAGCACTCCTACACTGTCACTAAAACCCAAACAGCAAAAGGAACAAACATCTTACCAGGCCAATTCGAAAGGATGCTCTTTGACCTTTTCCTCATATTGTGTTGGGGACATTAATAATGTTGCTTTGAGCCACTTTTGCTGCTTGGATCTCGTTTTGAGAATGAGTGTACCAGGCTGGATACACACTGACCTGTTCTCCCTAGGCCACACGAATAAATGAAAAACAACCTGTGCTGGCGAATCATGCGCAGTTCACTGGCACAGCTAACGTTTACAATGACCTTGACCTCAATCTTCCAACCCAAGATTATTTAAATGAATCAGAGTCGCACTTGGTATGTTTAGTTATATATATCGACCTCGGTAGTCTTGGAGGTAAAGTGCTCGCCTTAGGAACCGATGTTCGTAGGTTCAAACGCAACTGAAGTTGACGGATTTTTCTTGAGCGATAAAAGTTCTTTGAACAACTTCCATCTGAGGAGAAGTTAAGCCGTTGGTCTCATGTCAATTGTGACATGTAAAATAACGCTGGAAGGTATGTGAAAATACCTTTCCGGCCAAATTGGTAGGACCTTTCTCGCTCACTCATAAAAATTAAGTGTGGAAGGCAATGGGGAGCCATCACACTTTCTAACTCCCCTAGTACATGTGGTTTCCACCAGATAGTGCAAGTAATACTAACCAGGACTGAGTACATTCCCAGTGATGGATGGATATATATCACACCAAACCAACCTTCAGCATGTTGACTTAAGACAACTGAATACACCAGGGTGCAATAACGGAGAAGACAGAATATCTTAGGGGTCCCAGATACCACTGAAAATTGAGATGATCACCGAAGTTGCCTGCTTGAGGATATCCAGTGATCCTTTAATTTAGATCAATACAGTTTTCAATCTAATTGCTGGCAGCGTGATCTAATTTCTAAAAGAAACCAACTTTATTTTAGAGTGAATTACATGCTAATATTAGTTCTACCCCCCTCCACCCCAAAACAATATTTAAAGCTTGCCTACGCCTCCAATAGATAAATTAGACACAGTACCAAATTCATCCAAGTAAAAATTAACAGCCTGTTCACAAGAGTCGGATCTGGAGCCCTTGGTTGCTTTACCACTATGCCATAACGATCAATCATTCCTCCAGGCTAAAGTGACTGACCCTCCTCGAAATAAGTGTCCCCAAATGATTTGCTCCGAATTTTGTGCTCGATACCAAATAATCTAATACACTTTGGAATATATGGATTAAATATAAATGTTTAAAATAAGTCAATTGCTAAAGCTAAAAAAAAATGTAAATGTAAAATTACTTTATCAGGGTTAATTACGAATTTTGGGTTTTAATTGTACTTTCAATTCTTTGTACAACGCGGTCAGATCCCACAAACGACATAATTTACTGTTATTGTACAGTAACATTAATGTAAAGAAAAAACATGACTATAAGATGTCCAATTTAAATAACAGCTACCTTATCCGGCTCAGATCAGTGATTTTAAAATGTCTCTACTAAAAAAATGGTAAGACAAAAATGGTCACTTTACTCTAGATGCTCTCTTTCTGTGATCCGGCGCTTCCTTCTCACCTGGCCTGGTGATCCTGCCAACGTTGAACCTGCTGGTGTAGTTGGGTTTGAAGAACTCCTCGACCACCGCCCGCTCCGCCTTGCCTTCACCCCAAACGGGGCTGAACAGATATTCAGGGTCAATCTCGTACTTGATGCGCTGGTATCCCGTGACGCACGCCAAGGACAGGAGCACAGGGACGATGAGGAAGTAGCCTGGATGACGCCCCACCACCACCCCTAGCTTGTAGAAGCCACGTTTCAGGGAGGCGGCCACCCACGTGACACCGCAACTCATGGCGGCACCGCTACTGCCCTGAGAACAAAACGACAACAACGCGTTAATTGCATCAAAACAAGTACCTTTTGATGAGGTTTTAGGTGGATGTGGATCAAACGACACACGTGACAGAGATAATTTTATATGTTGCAGAACCGAGAAAGTTGAAACTATTTCAACTCGAGCAGAGCGGGTCAAGCAGATGACGCTGAAATCATGCGATTGGTTTGGAGTTCACCACGTGCCCGATATACTGCTTTGATCTTGGTTTTTTTTTGTGAATGTGTGAATTCAAAGTTATGCATTGACCACCCATCAACTGGCCTATCTATTTTATAACCTAACTTAACTTCCCAACTTGATTAAAGTGGTATCGCCACCCGCTAGAAGCGCAATTTGTACTAAATCAATTACATCAAACTATGAATGTGTTTGTAATAGCCCAAAAAATGAATTTATGAAAAAAATTAAAAGTTGGAGGATTAACTTTGTTAGGTTGAGAAAATTAGAGGGCTCATTTATTTGGATGATAACCTGGATAGCTCAGTTGATAGAGCGGTCAGTCGTAAATCCGTAGGTAGGTCAAAGCCCTTGTGTCATTTTTATTTTCTATATTAAATACGCTTCTTACTTTTATTGGTGTATTTGAAGTGAACTTTCTAAACTCACAACTTATATCTATCAGCACTAGACTTACGACCTAACGTAACCTTTAACAGATTGCTTAATACTACAAATCTCTTTAGCTCGGGGGTCTAGATATTTAAAGTCCAATTTTCAGAGGAAGATCCTTATCTGACAGCGAAACAAGTTACTAGGTAGCTCGCCTTTCATTTATCCATATGTCAGTTCATGTGATCTGTAGTAGTCACTTTTGATATATATTATCATTACTAATTATTAAATAACTATAATTATTTACTAAAATGTTATCAGTGTTAACCACCAAAATATTTTCTAAAAAGCTCTTCCTAACGAAATCCTGCCCTAGTATTAAGTACACTGGATATCATCGCTGAAGTAACTGCGTGGTTATTATTGGTAAACAGAGTTGTCATTCTCTCATTTTTGTGTGGTCAATCTCCCCTCAAATGTAAGACAAGTTTCGCAACGTTGGTTAGTCGAGGTTGCCAGTAGCTACTTCTTACCACAGCACACCACCTCCTGACATAACTGAGAGCGAGGAGATTTGGCAACAGTTAACTGAGAGAGATACAGTGAGGATAAAGTGCATTTTCCTCAGCAATGACATTGCGTGTAGCTAACAAGGCAGGGCAAACAATTTTAGGTAGGCAACCTGTATGTCACATCTTGTAGCGGGTTAGCATGCGACAGGAGCAGCCACGATAATCTCATCCGCTCATATTATAGCTAGTTTAACTTAGTGTAATCATGCTACAGTGTTGTTGTTTTTTTTCAATACAGAAAAATGTATGTTTATTATCATTAGCACAGCGTCATCAGCGTGGGTGATACAATCTGTCAAAAATAACAGCTCCAGAAAATTATTGGACCCAAAATGTGTGAAACCCCACAATCTAAGGTGTTTGGCTCGCAATAGACTTGATTGCCGGTGTTGAATTGTGGCTGGAGGTATTATGGGAAAATGTGGCAGGGGAGACTCCACATGTGATTTATAAACGTGGTTTTCCCCATTCTCTTCATGCTAGTAGAGTGCATTTCTTTAAGTTGCCCTCCTCTTCCCTAGAACTTAGATAACTTGTGTTAAAGTACTAATTAGGAAATTTATAATCACCATTTAATTGTGTTTTTTTACTTTTACGCTTTTACTCCTGCATAAAATATTATGTTCTCGTAAATGTGCTTCTTTCTAAGAGTAGCCAGTCAATCAATAATTGACAATATTATATAATAAACTACTACTTGGCAGGGAATTTAACATTTATGGGGTATGGGTATGACAATTCACCATAATATCAGTGCAGTCAAAACAAGAAATTCTTTAATTAGAATCGATAAATAGTTCGGTATGAGACTCTGATTATGGGGGATATAGTAGAATTCTTGTAAGATAAGGGTCGTTTCTTGGTGGTGTTACAAGTAACATACGTTCCGTTTGGTTCGTTTAAACACATACAGCACCATAGTACTTTTTTTTTTCTCATCTAGACGACAACTGTCCCTTAGATCTGATTAGATCCCTGACATTTCCCGTAAAACCCCACGCTACCGGGGATATGTGTAAAAACATATCTTTAGTAACGGAGCATGCACCCTGCACGATACTATCGCAGGTTTTCACCCTTGACTTAAGTCCAAGCGGTTTTTTTCCCCCTGCTCTTTCTTCCACTCAGTGGGGTGGTCCTGGTGTCATTTCCTTTGTGTGCCAGGCCTGCCCTACCCTACTCTAATAAATTCTTACTTTCATTTCTTACTTTCATGCATTTTAAAGCGCATAGACCCTTGGCCTGACGAACACGTACTACCCCACCTTAGCTTATATCCACAAATCGTCATCCGAGAATGCAAGTGTTCTATGTCCAATTTTTCACTTTTGTGTAAAAGCGCACTGAAGTTTGACCTTGTGTATAAAACCAATGTTACTAGATGAAAACTCGAAATTGTATCTTCTTAAGTAATTATACAGTAGTCTCAATTTCTCCTCAGGTGAGTTATATGCATTCTAAATAAACGTAACCATCAAATATCTCAAATTTAACAATTTTGGAGATAAAACATTTGCATTCGATGTGGAAAGAACAGCAGTGGAGTCGGCTCTCACACACGGAAGAGTGGGATACGGGGCCCTGCCGGGTTTTTTTAATAAACGTTTAAAAAATAATAATTGGTATTTTTGGAGTCAACGTTGATCATATTTTACAGTTTTATTCGTAGATATTATTTTATAGGTATTAATAATATTATCTATAGTATCTATAGAATTGGATATTGATAGATAACATGACTTAACGTACAGAAGAAATTAAATTAGTTTTAGTGACATTTTATAACTGTAATGAGAGTGTTTATTTTATGTTTCATCTTTAGCGAATAAGACCCGCCTCAGTGGCGTAGTTGGCTAACGCGCTTGTCGTGTTGAGCTCGACTGCTGAGGACGGGGAGATCAAGGTTCGAATCTCGGTCGGGTGAACTGGGGGTGGTTTTTCCTAAATGGGTTTTCCACTCTCCCTCCACGAAAATGTGGGTTCACTTACTCTAATTCAACCTTCCCAATTCCTAATCAATTAGCGTAATTAGTACTTAAAGCGTATAGCCCGAACGGGTAGTAAGATGCGGTGCTAAATATTATTATTATTATTATTATTTAGCGATTAAGGCATTTATTAAAACAAATTTAGTGAACATAATATCTTTACAAAGTGATTATTCATTTTTATAAATATTGTATTATTTTGGATTCAAAAACTTAAAATGATTGAATATTCATCACAAATAAAATTTAAATCACTAACACTAAAATAAATAAGTTAATTTGAAGTTATTTTAAGCTACAATATTCGACCCAATTCCTTTTTGCATCAGATTTTAAAAAATACCTTAAGATACGATTCAGACCACACTAGAAATTTATTTTAGGCATAAGATTCGATTCGGATTTAATTCTAGCCCATTATTAAGATTCGAACTCGATTAGAGATTGAAAATCTTCGTATCGCACAGGCATAATTAAGTCAAATAAAGAAGGACATAAAATTCAATTTAAAAAATAATTTAAAAATAGATAAGAACCTTTATGAACATTTATATATTGATTCCAATTTTAGCTACAGTTCTTTGGCAATTTATATTTAGGGTTCTTGTTACGGTTCTGGTTCTTTAAAATAACTGTATTTGCAACATCTACGTAGAGCGCGTTTGTATTTTGTTTTTTGTTTAGTATTTTGCTGACCAAAGTAGTGTGTCAACACTGAATAAGTTAGCTTGCGGTCACATACGTCCTTACGACACGTGGTCCGAAGCCAGTGAAGGTCGCCGAGTTTATATAGAGGAGAGTAACCGTGGGATATGGGCCATAACGAAACAAACTTTCTATAGGCAGTATCATCTTAGCTAGTACAAAGCTCTCTAAAGTACAGGTGAAGCGCCCTATCTAGGTTTGTCCTGATT
This sequence comes from Timema cristinae, assembly GCA_039000515.1. Classification (NCBI taxonomy): domain Eukaryota; kingdom Metazoa; phylum Arthropoda; class Insecta; order Phasmatodea; family Timematidae; genus Timema; species Timema cristinae. The sequence continues at coordinate 29,290,476 of JBCFYV010000003.1, read as the reverse complement.
TTACCTGTGTTCAGAAGTTTAGGTTAAGAAAAACATTATTTTACTTTTAATAAAGATGTATTATTTAATAATTTGACAGTTGGCGTAAATGTTTATTACAGCTTCATTTGTGCTCATATTTTACTAACCATAAACACAAATGCGTTTGAATACAAATATAATCACGCTTTGTAAAGATGTTTATCCCTAAAATTTACAAAATATTATTAAAAAGAATGTTATTAGGTGTATATATCTCTATATTTGTAATAAGTATTTTCTTTTTAATATATTTTTTCAATAATAGGTAAACAAAGTTGATTTTTTGTTCCAAAACACTATTTTATGAAGATGATGATCATAGTGACCTTTTGAAAATGAATACTCTACATTTACTTTGTATTTATTTTAAAAGTTTTGAAGCACTACGAGCGTAGTTTATATTTATTTATTGTAGAACAAAAAAAAGGGAGTTAACATCATAAAACCAAAATACCCATTTGTATTTAATATGATAACCCGCAACGGTGGTCGTATGGTCAAACGCATCACTCTTGTTTTGGACTAGATTGACGGTAAGGAAGATATCAGGGTTTGAATCCCAGTCTGCTGTACTGAGGAGGGTTTTTCCTAAAGATGTTTTCACTAATCTCCACACAAATGTGGGTACACTTCCTCTAAAACAAACCTACCTCATTCAAAATTTAAAAAAACTATAAAACTTCTCCCAATTTTTCTGTTTTCAATCAAAGATGTATAAAACCGAACATAGATACTTTTTCTTGTTCGAGCGTAATCTTTAATCTAATTTCCTGGTTAATCGGACTTGAAAGGGGCTCTTAAAGTAGGAGTGTGCTAAGCGCGAGTAAAGGGCAATGTTTTTGCAGTTTTTATAGCAAAACATTTTTTTGGTCAAAATAAATCGAATAATTCTTCGGTAGAAACATAAAGTTTAATTTTATTCACATGGTGAGATCAACAGTTCTTTAATTATCTGTTACGAGCATAGCGATATTACATGAGAAACTTTTTAAATTAAAAGAAAAAGTTGTCATTTAATTCCAGGATCCCTTTGACAATTATTAAACAACTGTGTATATAAACGTTTGAAGAAAATTAAACCATGTTTCTACTACAGCAATATTTTATTTATTTTTACCCCCAACAAATTTTTTTATATAAAAACTGCAAAAACACTCGCCTTTTCTCGCGTCTCCTACACTCCCACCTTAAGAGGCCATGCCCAGTGAGGTATTAAATCGAGTGTGATCCCTTATTGTGCTTACAGTCTCTCGATGACGTCACGTGCCAGCTAAGGTGGTACAGTCTATATATATTTTTTTCGAGTGTGGTGATCCCGTCCTGCCAGTTCTTGTAAACAGTGACCAGTCACAAACAGACCGTGCTAACAGCTGACCGACAACCAGCGTTCTCTCTCTCTCTCTTTCTATGGTGTGCCAGATTTCCTCGCCAAGAGTCTGGCTTTTGTGTCCCGCCTAGGGTTGCCAACTATGTATTATATAAATTCCCTGCGTATAACCCGAACGGGTAGTAAGACGCGGTGCTAATAATAATAATATATAATTCCGGGACACTCACTACGAATCTATATTAGGACCATGATACATTCTAGTAAAGAGTGGCTTATATAACGTTTTAACGTGCAATATTTCTGTTGTTCTGTTATTCTGTTATTATCAATACAAAACAAAAGTTCAAAAATATTCTACTAGTTCACCTTATGCATACCATGTGTAGATTATTTTAAATATATGTTGTTGCCATGCCTGGTTTTATTGTTTGTTTGTCCTAAATTTTTTCAATTTATACTCAAAATAAATTGATAAGTAAAACATAATAAAATTCCATGTGTTTTGAATAAAATTAACGTTTGTAAATACATTATCTGTAATTATTATGTCGTGTGTACTTAAACTATCTACAGTATATACACGTATGGCTAGTAATGCAGTGTATATTAGTGTAGAGCATCGCCGCAAGAAATTTCTTGATTTCCGGGAGATTTTGCCAGCATAAATACAGCCATTTAAATAAATAATAATAATTTTGTGTCCCCGGTGGGGTTCACCCGGGGAATAGAACAGTGAGATAAATTCCAGGACTGTCCCGGCCAATCCGGGACAGTTGGCAACCCGAGTCCCGACCCTAGTGCTGTCAGAAATAGGACAAACATGTTTCCTGCTGCACCGAAATATTCAACTTTTTTTTCGGTTGCGTATTCCCTTATTTGTAAATACTTATATCAAATACCCCCAAGAGATTATTTTCTAATATTTATAAATATATGCATAAATCAATAAATTATAAATCTTTTCCCTAGTTAAAATGGTGGTTTTTTAACAAGGAAATGCGCTAGTTTGATTAAAACACTTCTTCAAGCATAGTTTCGTACATAATTTACATCTCAGTCTATAACACTCAATAAATAACATATCTTGACTATATATAATATTTTAAAAACTTTTTCAAACCAGGCTTATTAATATATAAAACATTAATGATGATACACAACTAATATTTTAACGAACGTACAATATAATAAATGGTAAGTTCAGAGGTTGTTTAAAAAAACATAGTTTTGTTTAAAATATTAGGTTCAGATAGACATATAGGGAAAGAAAAAACAGTAATTAATTATTTTTGTATAGTTTTATCTCTAATAAATATGAATGATACAGAATAAAAGAGGGGGAATTCACATAATACACATTTTCCAGGATAACCTTTTTTTTCCATCTCTAAATCCATAAGGATCCCAACTAATACTTTTTTTATTAATTTAAATATGACCGGCAGCTCTTTTAAGCATAAACTAAAGTGTATCAGAAAGGTCTCGTGATTGTCTAACAGATGGCAGCACTAACTCAACCTGCGCCAAAATTGTACTTGTCCCCATTTCCCCTGTATCATTCAATTGTGTTATGCAGGCGCGCCCTCGGGAGTACTCGAATCACAAATTATTATTATTATTATTATTATTATTATTATTATTATTATTATTATTTTTTATGATTTTTGTTATTATTATTATTATTATTATTATTATTAGCACCGCATCTTACTACCCATACGGGTTATACGCACTTACTCTAATGTGTAATGGTAGGGTGATTGTGAGATGAAATGGAGGACCTACAGTTTAACGTGGAATCCGAACCACGGTGGAGGCTTGGCATTCCACACATTCACAAGATGTCTTGTCAGAGGGGAAGGAAGGGTTTGGTAATCAGATAAATCTGTGCGGGGACCGAGGATTGAACCCCGGACCCTCAAGCACAGAAGTATGACACCTTACTTCTAGACCACCAGGTCAACGAATCACAAGTTAAATTAGCATCATGTCTTACTGCCCCTTTGGCTTGAACACGCATTTACTATTTATGCTAATGTGTTAAGGATGAGAAAGGTTGAAGTAAGAGGAAGTGTACCCAAATTTTCGTGGAGGCAGAGAGGAAAACAATTTTGAAAAAAAAAACCTCAGTACACCCGAACGGGATTCTAACCACTATCTACCCGTCATCGGCAGTCCAGTCTTTTTGCAAGAATAACGCAAAATCGTAAATTCTAAGCGAATCAAGATGAAAGCAACGGGATGATCCCTGGATAGCTCAGGGGTAGCGCACTAATCCAAAGGTCCCGGTTTCTTTTCCCGAGTACAGGTGTCATTTCTCCATCTATTCGATCACCTTTATATTGCTTGATAAAAATATTTGAATATTTGATACGAATTTTAAAATAAGCTTCTTATAAACGTACAGTTATGATAGATTAGCATATACGACAAAATCCTTATCGCTCTCTTTCTCTACCACGACAAAAACCTAATAATTTAATGAATCTGTAAAATTTAAATGTTTGTTTCATATTAGCTGTTTGTTCATTTGTTTAGTAAATTAAAAAAATTCCATTTTTTTAATAATGTGTACAGTTGCCCCATGGCTTCTTTGGTGCTGACTGACAGCTCACAGCTGACTTCTGAGAGTCAAAATTTAGGTATATACCTAAATTGTGACTGTTGAAGTGACAGCTGCTAAACACATGTTTTTGCAGATCACCTGGCTTGGCGTAGGAATACGTAATTTAGTCTGGTAACTTTTTAAATCTGTCAGTCATCACCAAAGAAACCATGGGGCTAATATAGCTATCAAATTTAGTTTAAAAAAAACTATGTAATTTTGATTGGAAAAGGAGGGGGGGGGGAGTAGGAAAGACTGATTAATTTGAGAAACTTTTTGATCGTCGAGATTTAAACGTCAAGTTTTGGACATCCTGTTTGAGGCGTGTGCCAGATGTATCGTGTTCCTGCTCGCAACTCAACCACGCAAATAAAGGAAAGGCAGTTCGGTCATGACTCGCAGCGGGGCAGAAAGTGACCGACCAGACGACTTCGTAGTCCACCGCCCACCGATCAGACTAACTCCTTTTTGTTTTTTGGTATCAGTGCATATTACTACTTGTTCAGGTTATAATTACTCTAATGGGGTATGGATGAGGAAGGAAGCATTTTAGAGGTGATCTACCTGCATTCGCTTGGAAGAAGAGTGGAAATTAATTTAGGTAAAACTACCGTCAGTATAACTGACCGGATTAGAACCCCAAGCTTCCTGTCTTCAACAGGCCAGTCTAACATGAGAGTGATGCCTTAGACTAATTGACCACTGAAGCGAGCTAGTTATTATTATTTAGAAATAATATATTGAACATTAAAACATGTAAAATACATAAACATATCCACAAATAATATACAAAGGAGCAAACACCAGCCCCGAAGAGGCTTTCGATTATCAGTTGGTCCAGAATAATGGAAAAATGTCTATTTATGCCATTACTTGGCGCCCTGGTGCGCTAAAACAACTCTTATATAGAACAAGGGCGGGAAAATATAAGAAACCTTCCCCACAGGTGTTAGAGGTGATCATGAGATATCACTTGTTTTATCATCGCGTCTTACTATCCGTTTGGGTTATGCGCTTATTTTTAACTAATTACGCTAGTGTATTTAAGGATTAATGAAGGTTATATTTAGAGGAAGTGTACCCGCATTTGCGCATATAGGGAGAATAGAAAAAACATCTTGGAAAAAAACCCTCAGTCCCCCCGAATGAGATTCGAACCTCGAACTCCTCATCATTGGCAGTCTAGTCTACTGTGGAGGTAGTACGTTAGACCACGCGGCCACCGAAGCGGGCTTAGATTATATTAAATTAAATAAAGCACTCTAAACAAAAGTAAGGACATCTAACATGATCGGGAGGGAGAGAAGGGCTAAGAAATATAACCAACGAAAAAAGCCAATAAAAATAGAATAAATTCAACGTGACCGAGTCGATTATGAGCTACGCGATATCTCGTAGAGTGCGCCAACCTTAAGACCAGTCGACCACTGGTGCGGCTGATTTCAATATCGTCTCCACCCACTGCACCTAAACAATAGCTTGTTTACTCACGACAAATGAACATCGATTTCCTTACACGGAGAACCCTGACCTTACACGGGCATAATGTACACTCGTTATATGGTGCTGATGATGATTAATATCAGGGTCATTATATCCATTGTTTGCTTCCATTATATTCACCGCGGGCCCACAGCACAGACCCAATCAATCAACTGATGCTTCAAACATTTCGATATGTCAAAACCGGCAGGGTGAGGCGAGTAGTTAGCACGTCTGGCTCGATTGCACTGTGGTAGGTTTTGACATCCTCTATCCAGTCAGATTATGGATCAATAGCTGGTCTTAATATTCGCCCGTGTTAAGCCAAGCAAATTAATTTGTTCTTTATCAGTCACTTTTGAGAAATGGTGGCAATGTCAACAGTAACATTTAGTGATATTTAGTCAAAGTTGGCCCCCTCTACCAATTATTTGTATATGCCCTAAAAGTTTTTCATTCATTTGTTCGACTATAGATATCACCTCAATACAGTTTATCTACGTTTCATATTATTGGAGAGGGAAGAATTTTACCCCTTAAATGTTTCCGTTGCACCCTCTTTATAGTGGGATGGAAAGGAAAGAGGGTTAAGGTCTGTTATTTTGCAATTTTTATATTAAAAAATAAATAAAATATGGATTCAGTAGATATATTTAGTTTAAATTTATATGTATTCGGTGACCTGGTAGTCTAGAGGTAAAGTGTCCAACTTCTGTGCTAGGGTCCGGGGTTCAATCCTCGGTCCCGGCACAGATTTATCTGATTACCAAACCTTTCCTTCACCTCTGACAAGACGTTTATTAATCACAACTTGTGAATGTGGGGAATGCCAGGCCTCCACCGTGGTTCGGATTCTACATTAAACTGTAGGGCTTCCATTCCATCTCACAATCACCCTACCATTACACATTAGCGTGAGTGCGTACAACCCGAACGGGTAGTAAGACGTGGTGCTAATAATAATATATATATATTCTAATAAAATAAACGGTTCTCGAATATTTAAAATGTGCATAGTGATATTTTAGCATACATGTTTTGAATTAAGAAGAAAAGTCTTGCTCAAATATCATTTGTACAAACTTTTTTTTTTAATGAAGAAGAAAAATCTTGTTAAAACTCCACTATGAGCATGACAGATATTTAAGAGCTATTGTGATTACTCTGTATAGATAACTAAAGTATCTATTGAAGTAATATTTTATTTATTTTGTCTAAAAATATTATTTATATAAACTTCAAACATAGTTAATTACCTTTACTCACTTTCCCTTCCATTCAGCCTTAAACAAAACTGTAAACGTTACTTGCAATATGCCCTAACACATTTTCTTGTTCAATTTAGTAATTAATTAAATCAAAGCAATATAAAGCTTTTACTCAATCCATATTATATTGTTGATTCTTATCGATGATCATAATTCAATAAGGTTGACCTTTGAAGAAGCAATAAAGTTTGTAGAAGAGAAAACAAAGTCTATGTTGGTAGAACTGAGCTTACACTTATATAGAATGATCCAACATCAAGATACCAAACACTTTAGAATTCAGTTATGCGTCAGTCTACATTAATCATGTATCCTATCTTGACCATATTTACCATGGTAATTTGAAACACGAACTGACGGGCACATAACACACTATTAAAGGAAATAGCATAGATTTCCAAAGCAGAACAAATTTGAATACGCGTTGAGAGATATGAATGCCTTTATAGAAGATCAATGTACTAAAAGTGAGTAGTTTGTTACTAGTGATTAACATTTTGTGAAGTCTTTGTTTTTAATTCTGAATTATTAAAATCATTTAGAAAATATGTTATTTCACAATTCTTTGAAATACATAATTCTGAGCTGATAAATCAAGCTATTATCACAATATGCAATTTATTTATTTCATATTTTTTCTATGTAAACATTCATTTTTAATGCACACAACAGCTCATAATGGCACTAATTGAATAAAAATCAGTATTTTAGTTGTCAATATTTTTACTAGCGACGTTTCGTATTGTCGAAGCCAGATTTTTTTTTTCTCTAAGTAGAGTCGAAGGCTATTATGTTTTTGAATCTTTGCACACCCCGATTAGGGGTACATTATAAACTTATTAACTGAAAGACTCAAATTAATGACATCATGATTGAAATGAATGCTACACAGTAAGAAATAAGTGTTTCACTAAGCACTAATTACTCTGCCATGAAAACATAATATATTGACAATCTGAGCAGAGTTTGTGCCTGGAACGGTCAGTCATTGAAATAGGCATAATTCTTTTATCTATGGTGATCTCTTGTTAGTTTATCTACTCGCAATCTTTACGGATTATGAACAGGGAATAAAATGGGTGGTTTAGAATGGAATCATGCACAATTCAAATTAGATGATTTCTAATAATTTTGAACATGTTGTACCGTTCTAAGTCAAGGACTCTCATTTAATTACCGGCTTTTCTGTCGATACAGGAGTGTTCTCAAGAGGGAAGGGGTTGTAATAAACCCCATACCCCCAACCCAAAATTACATTGAAATGTTAGAATAATATTAATACGAGTAGATAGCATATATTTCGATTATTCCTTATGATGTACTGAACGATTTAGTTACGCGTTCACGTCGTATAGCATATTAACTTTAATAATTTATTTATTTGAGATATTTAACGTGCACTTTCTGAACCGACTGATTATATCAGCACACTATTTATAAAATAATTTAAAACTAAAGCAGAGACAATATCTAGCTCCCGGCCGTTAATGAATCCCTGTGAAAGGGAAACTATCATTTCACCAATAATACATTTTTCGACATAATAGTAATTGAAACCGGGACCCTTAGCTCACTAGACAGACACGCTACCGATTGAGCTAATATTTTTGACCAATTTTTAATAAAAATCTTACTATCAAAGTTGTAATTTATAAGTTGTATTTATAAGTTATATATTTAAATCTATCACGTTTATTATGTTCAATTATGTTTGCTTTAGTTGTGGTCAGAATTAAATATAGGGGTAGTATAATATACATTTCCCCATACACTATATATATCTTATAGACTAGTAAATGTTAAAAATAGAATTTACATCTCGGAAGAAATTCCTCCGCACTGTTGATGCTCAAAACGGGTATTGTTCCGATTTAAAAGACCCCTGTGGTTCGTTTTCTCTTTGCGGTAAAAATGTCCAAATCAGTATAAAACGATTACTTATCACCAAACTCAAGTCACTTTGTGTATAATTAGTATTAGTATAGAATAAATATACAATCGGGAAATAATATTTTTATTGCAATTGGCACGATTCTAATTTTCTTTGTTTCTTTCAACACCCATTGATATTCTTTTATCTCCTCTCTATATAAAAAAACCTGTAATAAACGTGACATAAAGGAAACCAATTCAGTATTTTAGTCCCCGCATATTTTCAATTAAGGTAAGAAGATTACGACAGCGAAACGCTTATAATCTTCTAATTATATATATTGACTCATTCATGAGGCGGGGCTTTCCCATGCCACGGTTTTTCGCCGTCGCCGTGGACGGCATGGTGCCGTGATCGTCGAAGTACACAGGTTTAAATGAGAGGTTTCACACGTGATAGCGCTGCGAGAGTTGCATGCACGGCCGCCGTGATAGGGACGATGACAGCGTATCTCGGCCTAGGGATGGCTGCCGTGCGACGAAATTGTCGAGAGATACGTTGTATTTAATGAATCTCTTGACAAGTTTAAGACTGGTAAGTTGAATGCTAGATAAACGATTGCTTTTTTAAAAACCTGCTTCAGTGGCCGCGTGGTTCTAACGCGTTACTCTAGCAGTAGATTAGACTGCCAATGATGGGGAGATCAAGATTCGAATCTCGGTCTGGTGTACAGAGGGTGGTTTTTCCAAAATTATTTTTCACTCAATTTGGATGTTCGGCGTTCTACTGTAATTATATTACAAACACAATAACCAGACGTCAAGCCATTTTTCATTCACTAATTCGGTTTAGTGAAAGGAACAAGTTCGATTTACCAGCTCTTTATTTTAGGCATTAATGAAAACAAAACCTGGGATACTTAGCTTACTAACCAGACACGCTACCTAGCGAGTTAAAATAGCTAAAGAATATACTCGTTAATCATTTTTTGAAAGTGACACGTTTAGACGGGAATCAAATCCCAGACCATGTCCGGGAGTCAATTTCCAACTGCCCGTAAATGAATACCAAGTGAATGACTCGTAGCTAAAATGAAGATTTTGCTTGGGGAACCAAAATTGATTTGATCCCTCTCTAGTTATTAAATCTTGTGTTGCCAGGTGTACACAGACACAATGCAACGTCTAGAGACGACATTGTAACAGTAGAGAATGTCCACGTCACCAGGAAAGTCACATCAACTCTCAATATAAATAAGTAGAAAACTCTTCATCACGGACACTTTCCTCTCGGACTTCGTGACTTTAGTTGGCGGTGAATGTCAATGTCGTCCCAAGAGACACATTCTAGATTTGGAAAGGTCAATTTTATAAATTTCTCTTCTGCGATTTGTTGGATTTTAAATTTGCCAAGTGTGACAGTTTAGTTAAAATGTAGTGTGTATTAATTAATTTTGTAGACGTATTCGATAAATTTTCTCGGAGGTTGAAGGGGTCAAGATTTGGGGCCAGTTAAACAAACAATAATCAGTGGCTTGATCTCTAATCAATGTCTCAAATATTATTTTCAGTTGCATCATTAACAATTAAGAAGTGATTGCCAATTAAATGTCTGGTAAAGTTAGCCAGCCAACTCTTTTCCCATCAACCGTTTGATTCTACCATCATCGTGTTGATGGGAAAAGGTCTTTGTATAGTTATATAAGTGATTAATAAAAATAAAGTTTGTGTTTTATATATTTATTTTGATTATGATTTATTTTTAAGGATATTAGTTTCAATAATGATGTCTTTAGATTAAAATTTTAAAATATACAATTAAGTTAGATTATAAAGAACAGTTGAGATCCAAAGCCGCTAAAGGAAAGAAAGGAACTTTTCTTTAATCATAGAGAAATACAGTTTGAGATGAAGGTCACAATGAATACATGAATATGTATTGTGTATACGAGTATTTATTAAAAGTATTACAAAATTGTTTAAAACATTTTTCTAAAGGAACATGCCCAAAATTACAGTAATTTATTAAAATGGATCAAAAGAGAGATCAGGCGGTTTAGTTTAGCAGAGATATAAAATTTAGATAGCAAATCCAACCTTATGTTTGAATTTATGTAATTTCACAACCAGATTTTCCAAATATGGGCTTATTTACAGTGTTGACATGTTTGTTTTACTTGATTATTTGTTCAAATCTATGATCAGGTGAGCTGAGATTTTAATTACTAATTATCTTTGTTGCAACCCAAACGGTTCTTGATTTGGTTGGCCATTCCGGTGATTGAAGAATCAATATGATGTTTGTAAAACCGGATCTAAGATTGCTATTTTGTGCGTGGGTTAGGGAAAAGACTACAAGGGAGACAAAGGAAGAAATGAGAGAAACAAATAGCAGCAAGTGTGCCAGTGATAGGAGGAGAGCGGAAGAGAAGGTAGGAAGAAGAATTGTGGAACGATAGAGGTAAATGGAGGCGTTTTACTAAATGGACCTGGCCACGGGTTGGAAACAGTTCATGATGATGAAGGTAGGGAAGAATAAGGTATCATTTAGAGGAGATGTAACCGTATTTTCATGGAGGGAGAGTGAGAAACCATTTAAGAAAAAAAAACTTCAGTATACCCGACAGTAAGTCTACCTTAAATCTCCCCATCACCGGCAATCCAGTCCAACACGGGAGCGAATACTAAGATCATTCGACCACCAAACATTTTAATTCGTTAGGTTCATATTTACTTCAGTTATAGCTTTCAACGTGTCTTGTAAATTCAAAATACCTTTAGAATGACATTTATTGAACCTTCTGATGACTCAAGACAAATTGATGCCACAGAATCATTTTAACGTCTAAGAGTATTCCATATGAATACTCAATAGTACCATGCTTGTGTCACAATAAGTTAAAACTTCCCAGTGAAAACGTTCGTTTGACGCAACAATGAATTTGCTACGCGTGTCTGCGCATGCGCTATGGTTTGAAAGGTGCGCGCGCACAGTAGCTTGGGCCTCGAATCTCGTGGCGAGTTGCGCGGTGAAGTAGGTCAGTTAGTTTTTCTTTGGTAAGTTTCTCAGAAGCCTTGGCCTCGTACCAATACAAGAGATACGGCTGGTATTATACTGACAGATGTCAAAACTTTGAATTATCATAAATGACTCTATCGGGCAAGTTTCATAATGACGTTGCTTATTTGAAGAGTAATATCCTCGCATTGTATTTATTATGGGAAATGAAGATTCAAAGCCCCCTCAAATCCTCTAATTATCTGTTATGAGCCTTTTAAAATATGACTTAATTGGAAGGATAAATTTACTCTGATCTCAAAACTGCGATACTTATTCTACATTTTTGTAGATTTTTTTAAACTAAGCAACTTTAAACGAAAGGTTTCTAACCTTTAAGCCCACGGCTTCAACTCATCCCAGCACTCCGATAGGTGCTCATTTTAACTTTCTTTTATCAGGACACCTTAACTCAGTGATTCGTAACGAGGAAAGCTACACGAGTTCGTGTCCGAGGCTCCGCGAGAGCTAAAAAAAAAAAAAGTTTGCTTTATATCGGTTTGTCTATACATTCTTGGACAATGTGGAATGATATCTCATGTTTCAAAAGAAGATTAAGAGAAAAGTGCCGGTAATAATGTTGAGAGTGAGGCTTAAACCCAAGTTCAAGTACCGCAGAACCTTAATTAGTAAAGATTATTTATTATTATTTAGTACCGCGTCTTACTACCCGTTCGGGTTATACGCTTTAAGTACTAGCTACGCTGATGGATTAGGAATTGGGAAGGTTGAATTAGAGGAAGTGAACCAGCATTTGCGTGAAGGTAGAGTAGAAAACTATTTAGGAAAAACCACCCCCAGTTCACCCGACCGAGATTCGAACCTCGATCTCCCCGTCCTCAGCAGTCGAGCTCAACACAAATAGCGCGTTTGCCAACTACGCCACCGAGGCGGGTAATTAGTAAAGATAAATAAGGATAAAACACTCTTGAAATATATTATTCAAAAAGTATTAGGTCTTTATTATTTACTAACCCTACTGGTTTACACATATATTTAATAATTTACCCCTATCAAAACTAATGTGTGTTGCCATGTAGGGGCTATCCAAAATTTTACGAAATATTTTGAGGGTTCCTAAAAAAAGAACAAAGAAAATGTTGGGAATCACTGCTTATTAACTGCCCTACTGAACGACACTACTTAACTTTACTTAAACTATGTGAGAATAGTAAATGCACAAGCATTCACTTTGAGGAAGGATGGCAAACCACGAAGTAGAAGAAACGCAACGTTGGTCCACGAGTTCTAAAGTGTGTCAATTTTGTAATAGACTGGATTGTTGGTGATAGAATGGACTGTGGCTAGTTTTTACACATTGTGTTTTTCCAAAACTCTCTCCACGCTGATGCTTGTGTATTTCCTCTTTCTTACCCCTTATATTAAGCCATTAATAAGTGATAAACTTAGTAATACAAAAAATAATCATAAAGGGACACAGATATACCAATTATGCCAAATAATATTTCTTAATTATTATCAACTTTGACACAATCCGGTGGCCGCATGGTCTAACGCGCTACTCTCACAGTGGACTAGACTGCCGATGACTGAAAGATCGAGGTTTGAACCTCGGTCAGGTGTATTGGGGGTGGTTTTTTCCAAAATGGGTTTCGACTCTCCCTCATCGCAAATGCTGGTACACTTACTTTAAATATAAACTTCCAAATCCCTAAAACTATTAGCGTAATTAGTACATAAGCACATACACCGAACAGTTAGTAAGTAGTACGCGGTGATGGGAAAAAATATATCTTTAAACGAGGTTTTTATTCTTTTTTCTCAAGTTATCAAACATCGAAACGATATTACGTTTAAAAATATTGAAATGAATATTTAGCAAGAAAATTCAAAGGCAAACAATCCAAAAGTATCGATCAAGCTTATTCTAAATTTTCCTAGAGCGATTTTATTGTAAAATAAATTTTTTCGACTGAACGTTAACTTGAATAAGTCCATCCATCGCTCGATTATTAGCCGATGTGGCACGGCTTTCTTCTTTCCCCATCAGTAGCCCGCAGCCTCCAAATGTTTGCCGAGTTGAGTGACCTTGACCCACAGTGAGTGGCAAGTGTCTTTGAGGTGAGTGAACCCGAGGAACATAATACAGCGAGGCGAGGTCACACGAGTCTCTTGCTTCTCCAACAATCCACACATGGCCTTTTGCAAGAACAGCCTTCTATCGTCCGGTTGGCTACACGTTCTTAATAATTCAAATACTAGCCTACTCAACTGTAGTTCAAAGTTTCTATTTTGACCGATTATTGTATTGACCCAGAACCTTATTTTAATTAGTATTGCAAATCAAGGCCTGTCAAGTAACGCTCGGACCTGTTTACATACCTGGGAACGATTTAGAAAGGTTTGCCCAAGGCTTTCTTCGAAGCCGAAAGTACCTTGGAAATTTTAATTCTCATAAAATTATATCATTTCCCCTCTTTGTGTATAATCATGGTTGTTTCGTAAGGAAATTCATAATATCAAGATTGTGTTTAGTGTTAGAATAACATCTTAAGGCGGAGATGTAGTAAGCTCGAGTTAAGGGCATTTTTTTGTAGTTTTTATAGCAAAACAATTGTTTGGGCAAACTATATAATAATTATTGATCCAGTAAAATCATAGAGTTTAACTTTCTTCACATAATGATATCAACATTTTATGAATAGTATATGTCATGATCATAGCGGCGTTAGATGAAAAACTTTTTAAATGGATATAAAAAACTGTTATAAATTTACAGGACACAATTTACAGCTACTAAACAACCCGTTGATATCACCATGTGAAGAAAATTAAGTTCTATGTTTCTACTGGAGCAATATTTGATTTATTTTGACAAAAAAAAAAGTTTCGATATAAAAACTGCAAAAACACTTACCTTAACACGCGCTCTATACATCCGACCTTAAGTTGGGATGGAGAGAAATGCGAGTTAAGTTCAGTTCAGTATTTATGTAGTAGGATAATTGGCTAAATAAAATAGTTTTTCATTGTATAAGTTTATTTTCTTCACAAGTAATAACATGCATCCGACACCTTAGCTCAGTCGATAGCGTGTCTGTCCCCTGAGCTAAGGATCCCTGGTTCAATTATCGGCATAGCTTAAAACTTTATCATTGATGAAATATCTGTGTACCTTTTCACATTGATAAATTAACGGCTGCGGTCTGGATATTGTGTCTGTCCTAGTCTAAAGTTAGATTATAAGCCATATGAAGCTACGACAGGCGTAGCCAGCCGGTATAGCTAGGATAAAAAACTGACTCAGGCCACAAGCTGGAAACAGTAATGTATGTAAAAAGTAATCTCAACATTTTTGAATATTTGTCATGGGTATCACGGAATTTGACCAGAACTTTTAATTTTTATTTAAAAAAGTTTTTCATCAAATGACGCTCTGATAATGACAAACACTGTTGAGATTACTATATATTATATTTAATTAAACATATTATATACTGGAGCAATATTTTACTAATTTTGTCAAAAAAAGATATATTTTTTATAAAAACTACAAAAATATGACCTTAACTCGCGTCCCTTTCATCCTCCTTGAGAGAGTTCAAGCGAGCTTTGAATTTTTTCCATATCTCGTGTTTTTTTGGTTTTTTTTAAAGGGGTAATCAATTTGAAGAGTACAAGGGGGAAAAAGAAGGAAGTCACGTTACACACATTTTTCAGTGCGGTGACTTTTATATCTCAAACCCATAAGGACCCTCAACACATAATATTTATTAAATTTATTTAATATGAAAGAAACCTCTCTTAACCATAATCTAAAATCGTAATTATAATAATAGAATTCAATGTAAAGAATAGTTATAAATGCAGGATAGAAAATATGTTATAAGTGGTACTGAATCTAAGATCAATTGCAAATTTAAGTAAAAATACTGTCCTTAATACCTAAGAGGATATTAAATATTAACATCTGATCTAAGATTAATATCTTTTACAACATTTTTTCTATCCTACATTTATAGCTATTGCTTTTACATCACTTTTAATACTATAATTCTATTTATTATTCAATTCTTTATATTGTGATTTACTCATATTTGTTAATATTAATATCCTGTTAGCAGGGTGACCTGGTGGTCTAGGGGTAAGGTTTCAGACTTCTGTGCTGGCGGCGGGTTCAATCCTCGGTCCGGCACACATTTATCTGATTACCAAACCTTCCTTCACCTCTGACAAGACATCTTGTGAATGTGGGGAATGCCAGGCGCCACCGTGATTCGGATTCCACGTTAAACTGTAGGTCCTTTATTTCATCTCACAATCACCCTACCATTAAACATTAGCGTAAGTGCGTATAACCCGAACGGGTAGTAAGACGCGGTGCTAATAATAATAATAATAATAATAATAATAATAATAATATCCTCTTAGATATTAAGGACAGTATTTTTACTTAAATTTTCAATTGATCTTAGATTCAGTACCATTTATAACATATTTTCTATCCTACATTTATAACTATTCTTTACATTGAATTCTATTATTATAATTATAATTAAATATTGTTTCCTTACTACAACTCATGATGTTTTTCAATTATATAAAATGCTTTATAAAGCTATCAGGATTATCTAGAAGATGGCAGCACTAACTCAATTTGGGTTAAAATTGTACTTCCCCTCACCTCCAATTGCCCCTATAAACTACCCTTTAATTGTAGCCTATTCTCCTGACAAGCAACATTGTTTAACAAAAAATCATTGTTGAGGGCCTTCAATTCCAGTATTATACAAGCAATCTTTACTTGTTTAATGAAGATTATTGAGGTTTTACTAATAAATAATTAAAATGTAAGCAAATATGCTTTTTTACATGACAACGGACATATTAGAGAAGATCCCTCAACAACGTTAATTTTAAAATAAACGTTAAGCGTGTTGAAGAAAAACCCGCCTTGGTGGAGTAGTTGGCTAACGCGCTAGTTTCGTGTTGAGCTAGACTGCCGAGGACGAGGAGATCAAGGTTCGAATCTCGCTCGGGCGAACTTTTTTATTTTACTAAATTGCTTTCCACACTTCCTACACGCAAATGCGGGTTCACTTCCTCTATATCCAACCTTCCCAATTCCTATCCCATTAGCGTAATTAGGACTTAAGCGTATAACCCGAACGGATAGTAAGACGCGGTACTAATTAATAATGTTAATACAAAGGAAAAGGAGCGAAAGTTCAATTTTAACTCAATTATGATCTAGCGATGATATCTGTTTAACTCTGTCGGGGGCACATATGTCTATTTAGGCTAAAGATTCTTAGACCCGATTCTCGAGTTAGCAGAAAGAGTTAATATCGGTTAAATGGGTCTTGTATCTCAATAATGAATTAACGGGAATAGAATGGTGTGCTTATTCTAAAATTAGAATAGCTTTCAAGCCTTGTACTGATATAAATATTTGGTTCAGGAAGTGGACGTTAAAAATAAATATTAAAAAATAAATAAAAACTCACAATAATATAGCAGCGGCCATGTTTAAGTCAAAACAGAAATCCCTCCCGATATCAGTGGACTTCAAAGATTAAATTTCTCGTTTTGTCATGTTATGGGTAGTTATATAATTTAAATACATCTTATTAATATTTATTATTTTGTTTACAATCAATTATTTACGCAAATCATTATTAATTTAAGAAAACTTACAAAACATTGCAGTAAGATTTGCTCAAGGAATTCTGTAACATCACACTGTTGTGTGATTAAATTGCACTTTCTATCTGCTTGATGGAGCCTGAGTGAGTGCGATAATGGATAGCATAATTTAATTAAAACGTGTCTTCCGGGATATTTGTTTTATGAAAACAATTATTTTCAAATAGAGGTTATTGTGATTGTTATAAGATGAAACAGATGTAACATCAATAAAGGAATGAAATATTATTCAGTAAAGAGAGCCGATTTTTTGATTCAATGCTCATATCTCTTCATTTAAGATGTAAAGGAAAAATAGGAAGAAATATGAAACAAACCGGACAAATTTGGATACGACCTGAAACTTGACCCATATGTCCAGTTTTTTATCTTCTACAATGTATCCAAAGTCCCATTGAATTCATTTCAAACTTCACGCCACCATCTTGAATATATGGTAGCCATATTGAATGATTTTGTTGTTTGACTGAATTCTATAAATTTTTGTAACTTATTTGTTATGTTCAGTTTTAATTTTACTGTTTAGTAATAATGCATGTGAAAATCACGCAAAATATTTTTTAAGTTTTTTCATATTAGCATGTTTTCTAAAATATGGTGGATATACCAAAAAATGGCTTTGTTTGGAAAAAGAAATAAAAAACGTTGTAAGTGTACATGATATTTATTAATGATTTTTTTTAGCACTGCGTATTACTACCCTTTCGGGTTATACGCTAATGTACAAACTACGCTAATGGCTTTAGTGATTAGGAAGGTTATGGTTATAGGAAGTGTACCAGCACTTGCGGGGAGGGAGAATGGGAAACAATTTTGAAAAAACACTCCTTAGTATACCAGACTGAGATTTGAACCTCGAGCTCCCCGTCATCGGCAGTCTACTGCAAGAATAATGCGTTTGACGATGCGGCCACCGAAGTGGGTTAGAAAAAAAAATAGTATTAAAAAAATTTAATCGTTTACATAATATACGAAAAAGAGATATATTTTTCATCATTACTTAGATTTGTATTGTTATAACGGGATGACTGATGATATAAAGCCTTCTTTCAGTTCGAAGCCCGCCCGATGTCATTCCGATATTCAAAGTATTTTTATCATGTGAAACTCCATCAAAAAATAAAATTGTTTCGGATATTATCAAAGCCAAACTGAGTTTGTGTGTTTGTGTGTATGTGTGTGTGTGTGTGTGTGTGTGTGTGTGTGTGTGAAGTGCATCGCTGCAGTGGGTACGTACTGTACAAGGTACATTGTTAAACACATTAATTGATGATTTAAAATCATCTCCGTCGAAAAATTATTGTTTTTTACGAGTCATTTAACACGTAGTTTGCAATCGACTATTTCATTCGTCAGTTGTTTCGTTTTGTAACTTCTGGCAGTTACTGTTCCGTGCAGCGGGTCAATCGGTGCGAACGCTGTTCTACATTCTACATGCTCGCTTGATACTCAATCTCTCATATATTAAATTGAGGCTATGGGAACGATGATCGGCAGTCTCGTTTGAGAGACGCTGTGATCGTTGCTCGGCAGTCTCGTTTGATAGACGCTCGTGAATCAATGAGAGGTGCTGTGATCGTTTCTCGGCAGTCTCGTTTGATAGACGCTCGTGAATCAATGAGAGGCGCTGTGATCGTTGCGAGGCAGTCTCGTTTGATAGACGCTCGTGAATCAATTAGAGGCGCTGTGATCGTCGCGAGGCAGTCTCGTTTGATAGACGCTTGTGTATCAAATTGAGCCGATCTTATTCTCATGCGTCATCTTTCTAGCTAACCTGGATTTGTCATATTCTCGCATTCCAGAGAACTTAGTTCACGCTTGGTATGATTCTCTTTACGTCATTTCTCTGCAATCTTTTTTTTTTTATCAAGATGCAGATTTCTTGCGAGTTGCCTTTCTTGCGAACGGCATTTTTTTTTTCAAACATGCAGCTTTTTTTGTAGGCCTACCTATATCTTTAAAATAAAAAAAATTAAAGTGAAAACTTTTTACAAGAAAATTAAACCGACTATCTTTCAATAAGTTACAAAAAAGTCGATTTTATATTAATACTTATATATGTATTATTAGAAGAGTTTATTAATAATTTTGATCGATAATATAGTACTAGAGATAATAAGTATTTTTAAATAGGTTAACATTATTATGCTGAGACCTGATGTAAAGAAAGTCACTTGGAAGCATATGCTCTGATTTGCTACTGAACGGACTGCAATGGCATCCTCTCACTAAATAGTCCCTCCTATGTTTTGTATTAAAATTGTTTTAAAATAACATTATAAATTATTATAACTAAATTATCCATTCATTTGATTTAGAAATTATACTTTAAACTTTACAAGCGCTCTTCGAATACAACCCACTCCTGACTCAGCGTTGAGGGACCCTGTGGTACAGTCCTTATCACATGCTAGAGTCAAGTCAGCAACAGTCAGTCGACAGTTCATCTCGGCAGTGTTAAGTGATGATTGTGAGTGTTCAGGGCTTCCCGTCTAGTTTTGGCGTTTGCCGAGTCTGGCCCGAGTTTTGTTAAACATAAGACAGGAAATTTATAAGTATTAAAAAATACAAAAATGTGTAATGACCTACTTTGCTATGATACTCACTATACATGGTTGCGCCTATTAATAATATTGCACTAGTGTTCCACCAATCATGTATGACCTTAGCGTAGTGATATGGGAATGTTTTTTACTTCCGGTCTCAGGTTAGGATGAACCAATAATAGTTACTTTCAACCAATGTTTGTAGTAAAATTCTTCTGCTGGCTGTCAGTTAGCATCCCTCCAGTTGCGAATCGACTGTAGATATATTCCCACCTATTCATACATTAAGCCATGTGATTTGCAGCTGTCACTTTTAATATAAATTCTTCCAAAATAGAGTCATCAATGTTTACCACAAACAAATATGTTTGTATTTTCTAAAACGTGTTCCGAATATCCATTCATGGGAAAGTTAGGGTATACCTAAGGCCATCCCAGAAGTTTAAGTTGTCGACCACACGTCTGAAGGAACCCTGTCTCTATTCTTGATGGTACCAACAAAGATTTTTACTTTTCGTCTAGATGCTCTCTCTATTATTTATTAATTAGTAATTATTTGAGTGAGAGTTGGACGTGTCGTAGTAAGTAAGCGTATTAGGTTAAGCTAGTAAAGTAGAGGTGAGGAAGGTAAAATTTAGTGTAAACGTACCCACATTTACTTGGGGAGATGGAATGGGAAACGATTTATGAAAAACTATCTTCAATACACCCCAACGGTATTTGAATACAGACCTTTTGGTCACTCTCAAATCAGATTAAATGAGCCTGATTTTTAGTCCACATGTCCACCGATATGAATAAGGTTAAGTTGGTTTGTAGATTGTCTGCAGACACAATCTGAATGCTTAGAAATTGCACGTTATACACCCCTATAAATAAATAATAACGTTAAGAAATAAAGCAGTTACAAAGTTAAACCGTGACACATTTACCAAACGTGTTATTGCTCTTTGCATTACCGTTAGTTCTCAGAAAAAATCTGATTTAGAAATCGGCCATCAATAACTTTCTTTTTGTCATAAAAGTGCAAGTGTAAAATAGAGAGATATTGTATTTACAAGACAAATTACATGTTACAATTCATCAAGGCTGTCGCGGTGGCATTTAACTACTAATTTAGCATATTATACTGATTTAATATTGCGCAACATTGATTGTTTTTACTAAGAAATTAGATTCATCAACATCCTACGAGAGTGTCTACGTCATACGAACATGGGAGAAGTGACCCAGATTCTGATCAGAGGCCTGCCTTGATGTGTCTGCAACCTCGTATGAATGACTATAATTTTTGAAATTGAAATAAACCATGTTTACTTTTTTTGTGTGTTCTTTTTAGCACCGCGTCTTACTACCTGTTCAGGTTATACGCTTACGCTGATCAGCTATGAGGTCATGTTTGCATGGAGGGAGAGTGTAAGACTATTTAGGTAAAAAAAAAAAACACTCATTACACCCGACCGGGATTTCAATCCTTATCTCCCCGTCATCGGCATTCCAGTCTTTGGCGAGTATGACGTCTTATACGATTCAGCTACCAAAACGGGTATAAACTGATTAAATACAACATTGGTTTTATTGGTTTTACGTTCTAGTGCCACCAAATTAAACCATTTAACATAAACCGGATGATAAGGTTTAATTTTAAGTGTCTGCACAAACATTCGCCTTGAAATATAGGAAAAAAGAATATGCTGATAGAAAAAGAACTCGAGTTTAATCAATCGGAATCGACTCGAAGTATTCAAGGTCAAGGATCAGGTGTCTGACCGCTCATTTAGTACAACTAATGTGCCAGGTGGCTATAAAAATGCATTTATAAGAAAGTTAAAAAATAATTATTTTTAGTGAATTTATCAGGAAAGAATATACTTCCTACAAACACTAACACTAACACTTGAAAGATTATTATTTTATTACTGTATTTATCATGTACATATATCTGTATATCAAAACACACTTAGTTGGGTGATATGTAGGTGGTTTGGTGACCTGGCGGTCTAGAGGTAAGGTGTCGGACTTTCGTGCTGGGGTCTGGGGTTCAATCCTCGGTCCCGACACAGATTTATCTGATTACCAAACCCTTCCTTAACCTCTGACAATACATCTTGTGAATGTGGGGAATCCAGGCCTCCACCGTGGTTTGGATCCACGTTAAACTGTAGGTCCTCCATTTCATCTCACAATCACCCTACCATTACACATTAGCGTAAGTTCGTATAACCCGAACGGGTAGTAAGACGCGGTGCTAATAATAATAATGTAGGTGGTTTTCCAATGATCACTCCACGCTAATGCTTTCCTCTTGGCTTAAGTCATAAATAACCATGATTTTAAGCTTATTAATCAAAAAACTTAGCTTAGGACAACACTACATATAATAATATACACTCATCTCTTATAATAGATAATAATGTGGTTTAACAACAAATTAATATGGTAAATTTCATATATCGAACCAGGGATATCTAAACAACCTAGAGTATTTGATTTCTTGGACAACAACTAGTAAAAGAAAAGGAGGTGTTATTTGAAATGCTGGCTCCTTTGGAGTGGAAGGGTGCTGCTGCATTAGGTTGAATAATTTAAACAGTGGCGTTACTATACTAGGATTCTGGTCATAAGACATTTTCAGAAAATATATCAATATTTATTTTGATGTCAAAATGTTATGTCATGTTATTTTAACCCGCTTATGTGGCCACATGGTCTAAGGCGTTACTCTCGCAATAGACTAGACTACAATGACGAGGAAGATCGGAGATCGTATCCCAGTCAAGTGTACTTAGGGTGGTTTTACTAAATGGTTTTCCATTCTCCCTCTATGACAATGTGGGCACACTTCCTTTAAATTCAACCTTTCTCATCCCTAAAACATTAACGTAATTATACATAGGTATGCATATAGCTTGGACGGGTAGTAAGACGCGGTACAAAAAACACTTTTCTTACTAGTAAGCATTATTTCATAGGTATTGATACTATCCGTGAAAAGTGACAGTTGCAGATCACATTACATGACGTATAAATAAATTACATATTTTTATACCCGCGTGTTACTACCCGTTCGGGTTATACGCCTATGTACTAATTACGCGAATGGTTTTAGGAATGGGGAAGGTTATATTTAGGGAAAGTGTACCCGCATTTCCGTGGAGATAGGAGGGAAAACCATCCAACCGAGATTAGAACCTATATCTCTTCGTCATCAGCAGTCTAGTATACTGCTAAAGTAACTCCTTAGACCATACGGCCACCGAAGTGGATTATATTAAAACTAAAAGCGGTTTATATTAAAATAGTTTTAGTAACTTTCATGATTGTCTAAAAAAGCCCTTTCCTATCTAAATAAAACTGTAAGTAGTCTATAATAATGGCCATTTTTTTAAAATTTTTGTGTATCTATAGCGTCTTATTATCAGTCCATGCTATACGTATACTTACACTAAATATATAGGGATGAGTAAGGTAGAATTTAAAGAAAATATACCTGTACTTAGGTGTAGGAAGATTGCAAAACCATTCAGGAAAGAACACCCGAGTGCACCAGGTTGAGAGTCGAACCCAAACCTCCCCCATAACACGAAAAAAACAACACAATATGATACTGACAGCCTCGTCTGCGTGTACACCAGTGTGGGTTGAAATAAATTCATTTGGGTTAGCATAGACTTCAGTGGAGATGTCTGGTGACGAAGCAGCGCGTATCTTGACACCGCACAGTTTTGTTTTTTTAATCGTGTTTTACTACCCCTCCGGGCTACTAATCTGTAAGATATAAATGATAATAAATTTACTCACGTTTGCGTAAAGGAAAAGTAGAAAACCAGTTTGGAAAAATACACCCTCAGTATACCCGAATGGGATTGAATCCCCCCCTACCCGTTACCGTCAAATCAGACTAGATGAGCCTAACTTCTAGTCCCCTGACCAAAGACGTGGGTACCATGAAATTAGTACAGTATAATCGTGGTGGGACGGCAGGCTTATAGCATTATATAAAATATTATTTGCTTTCAAAATTGACAAAGCTTATTTTTATTTTTATTGTAATTAATATTATATCAGAAAGTATATGATTATTCAAATTTGACAGTTACGAAACATATTATTTGATGTGTAAATTTTTAAATTAACTTTAACAATTTTTGTAGCTGTCGATTACTAACCTTCCCACCGCGGTTATACTATAGATTAATGTTGAAGCCATTATTTATAAAATACATCCTTGGTATTAACATAAATATGCTTGGAGGCAAATGTAATTTTATAGTCTACACGAGCTTTTTTTTTTAAATAGCTAGCAGCTCTTAGTTTACGAGTCTAAGTAACCATTCTTAAACTATTCCTCCTCACCCGGAAGTAGAAGTTTTGGTTGGAAAATAAAGACTACCTTTGGAGAGTATTTAAAACCACTTATCTGGGACAGGATGTATAATAGAGTTAAGAGAAACCGCCTACGAAGAGAAAATGTTTAATTAGCACTTGGTGTGTAAATGATCCAAATTATTTTATTTTATTTTCAGATTATTTAAGTTGTATTGAATCATTTTTATAGTTTCGCCGCCATCGATAAGCAATATTATGTCTAAAAGCACAGTTGAAAAAATAGGATATAAATAGAAGGGAATGAATAGCGAGTAACGGTATTATAATCTATTTAATATCTCAGACACGTCTAAAACCAGTATTATGGGGGACAAGAAGACAAGAAAATAGAACAAACGTTTGCGGGACATTTATTTTGGATAACAAATTTAAATGTTTACCCAAACTGAAGCATACACAGCTAAAGGTCCCAAGAAGAAACTTAAAAAGAAAAATAAACTTATTTTTTTGTGATCGTCATTATTTAATAATAACATTTTATTAGTGTTAGTTTATAATTATTGATATTATCTATCAAAAGTAACAGCTGCAAATCATATGACTTGACGTATAAATACATGAAAGTAAATCTAGTAGTTTATTTATCTGCCATATAAGGATTCTTATTATACAAGTTTAATAATATTTGTCTGTGTGGGCATATTAGGTCTGATGGCATCGTAGCTATAGATATTGGATGCGTCTTGAACTGCGTCATTGGCTAGGCATGAGTGGTCTAAGAGTAATAAGTAAATTCAAATACCAAATCAAACTTGATAAATTTAAATACATAGCTAAGAGATTGAAATACACGAGGCTTCTGTAATCAACTTATTAAATAGGTTTAATTTACAACCTTATTTTGTGATCAGAGATAATATGTAGCCTATCTTTTATTTAAAACCTATTGATAATAGGGCTTGAACAATGCATTTTACAGAGTGGATTGAGTGTTAAATTTGCCCTTAGTAATATATTTCAATTTTAGTATCCTCTTTAAATTAGTAGTCAATTAGATATTAATGATTATAAAACAATATTAATATAATCTAAAAATATTTATGATAGTATAATTTGCATATAAAATAAATTTTAAGACTGTGCAAGTATTAACAACTTACATTATTATATTATTATTATTATTATATTATTATATCATCATTATTATTACCGCGTCTTACTACCCGTTCGGGTTATATGCACTTACGCTAATGTGTAATGGAAGGGTGATTGTGAGATGAAATGGAGGACCTACAGTTTAACGTGGAATCCGAACCACGGTGGAGGCCTGGCATTCCCCACATTCACAAGATGTCTTGTCAGAGGTGAAGGAAGGGTTTGGTAATCAAAAACAACTTACAATAAATAACTTTATTGCTGAAAGAATAAAACCTAGGAGAAATAGTCTAACAATAAAAATAGCTAGAATCTTATCTTCTAAACTTTCTCAATACTTTTGAGGTAAGAGGTGACAGTGATTGGTTTTAGAAGACAAGCTAGAAAATGTATATAAAAAAACTAGTAGGACTTCCTACGACCCTAGTTATCCTAATTTTTTTTATCGGGCTTCTATAAAACTGATCATTATCTTCACAAAGAAGGACCATCACTTAACGTCTCAGGATACGTTTTTAGAACATCCACCCTAATTGGCGTCTCAAGTGGTTTTTTTTCACTTGTAAAACCTTAGAAGCTTTTTCAAGTTATGATAGTGTGGTTCATTTCTGGTCGGTTAAAAGAAATGGGAGTGTCGAACCTAATGTTTATACACCTCTGAGATATGAGATACAAGAACCAAGTAAATATGATACTTTACCACAGGTAGAGAGGGATGGGGGATAGGCTAGTATATGTCTGATTCGGGCTGTCGGTCATTTATGGAGGAAAAAACCCAGCTGCTACTAGAATTATTTTCTTACATTATGTAGCTTACGATTTTATATCCATGAAATTGGTGGGATATTGTATAAAAGAAAATTCTCTCCTCATCCTGTTCTTTTGTTTAAGTTGTTGGTAGCCAATTCTAGCAATTGAGTGCACTTAAAAAATCATAAAAGAGCTCGCTGACGGAATGCTCTCAAACTAGATGGCCAACATGGCGAATTTGACTTCATTATTCAAAACATTTGGTGTGGACGTCGTGCTCACAAACAGTTCGCCAGTAGCTCTCGAACCAATCGCAAACAGCTCGCGAGCAGTTGATTTTGAGCTTTACGGGTCTTAACGCGAACAATGCGGTACTAAAAAAAATCTTATAAGAAATTGTTTTAAAAAGTGTGTATTTTTCTATGTACACAGTCTAAGAGTCTCAATGACGAACCCTTTAATCCCAAAAACACACTGGGTATTTTAAGAACATTGATTTTTGTGTTGATAGGTACCCCTTTAAATTGGTAGTGTAGGGTACGTGAAAAAAGGGCAGTGTTTTTATAGTTTTTATAACAAATATTATTTTGACCAAAATAGAATATAAAATATTTCTTCATTAGAAACATAACTTAATTTCTTACACGTGGTAATCTCAACAGTTATTCTATATCTGACAAGGGTGTCCTGGAATTTAATGAGAACTTTTATTCATTCAAAAAGTTTCTCGTCTAATGCCACTATTCTCATGACAGATATTCAACTACTGTTAATAACACAATGTGAAGAAAATTAAACTTTATGTTTCTACTGGAACCATATTTGATTTATTTTGGCCCAAAAAAGTTTTGCTATAAAAACTGCGAATACATTGATCTTTCTCCACGTCCCCAACACTTACACCTTAAGCCTCAAATAATAGTAATAATAATAATAATAATAATAATAATAATAATAATAATACTGTGTATTTAAATAGTTTCTTCCTACTGTCGAGCAGTGATCTAAAAACTGAGCGTGTTGAAAGGAATGCAGGCTATATCTGAATCGAACACGCGACGTAAATTATTATCTTTTTTTTTATTTTGTTTGACTCATAGCAATCATGTACGTGAGCATGCGAGTCATTGAACGATATAATGAGTCAAACATCATGCAGTGACACAGAACTGTAGCCATTTAAATCGAAAATATTCCTTATCATGGTATTTATTATACCGAAACATGTCTAACGTCTAATAGGTTGTTTTCAAACAACTCACCTGCAAAAGCTGCAAAAGAGCAAGGTATTCAATTTAGTTTTCGATAAGACTCCGTATATCACGACATAGCTTTAGTTTCTTTTGGAATTCAAATACGTTTCTTGTTAATTTAAAATATCAACTCACTGTATGTTGAATGACTTTACTTTTAACTTACATTATGTAAAACACTTTTTTCAATCTTATTGGCTTTATACTTGTTTTTACTTGTATTTTTATATTTTATTATTTGAATTTAAATCCGACAACTTAGCTCAGTCTGTAGCATGTCTGTCCACTGAAATAAGGGTCCCGGGTTCAATTCCTGGCTTGGCCGAAAAATCTATCATTGGTGAAATGTGAGTTAACTCTTTCATAATTATTAATTAACGTGCGGGGAATGTATGTTGTGCTGTCCTGGTCTTAAGTTAGATTATAAGGCATATGAAGCTACAACAGACATAGCAGGTTTGGAAAGTATATGGCTTGAATAAATAACTGAGCCAGGCCACAGGCTGGAAACAGTAATGAATGTATACAATATTTATTTGTATTTCACATCTAATTCTTTCTTCTGACTATTTTTATTATTCTAAATATTCTATCTGATTCAATAAAAGTGCATTTATTTACAAATTGATTATTTTCATATTTATATGGACTGATATATAAATTATTATTCATAAATTATATCTGCCATAAACAAATCTTTAATTTCTAGCTTAATTTTCCAACCCTATATACTTTGGTATTGCAATTATGTTTTTTTTAGATTGTTTCACGTTATTTTAACTGTGTCTAATATTCTAATTCCAATTGATTGATACATGATTAAATATTTCACAATTATATATCTGGCCAAAAGTATCACCATTTTCTAACTTAATTTTTAACACCATAAAATGTGGTTTTATATTTGTGAGAGTTCGTTATGCTGACCATATGACACCCTCTACCCACAAATGATGGCACTATCATCACTAACGGCTGCCGCCACTTGACCGATATAGCTCGCTTGCAAAATCACACCATTGAGTTATTTTAACCCCATGTTATGTTTTTTAACTGTGTATATTATTCTAATATCAAAATTGTTTAACTTTAAAAATAAGATCAATTTACATAATCCATATCATGAGCACTTAACCTTTTTACAGTTAAATACAATAGCCCCATGGCTTCTTTGGTGCTGACTGACAGCTGACGGCTTTGAAAAGCTACCAGACCACATTATGTATCCCTACGCCGAACCATATGATCTGCAAAAAACATGTGTTTAGCAGCTGTCACTTTTGACGGTCAAAATTTAGTTATATACCTAAATTTTGACCGTCAGAAGTCAGCTGTGAGCTGTCAGTCAGCACCAAAGAAGCCATGGGGCTACTGTACCTCAATGGATTGCCCAATATGTCCCCATGCCACGTTCGCTAAACTGTCTAAATCATAATCACTACCATCATCACCAGTTCTATTAGATGTCAGTATTACTTCAAAAGATGTCAATAGCTTGGTTTACTAAAATGAGCTGAGTAGCCTCACCGCCTCAATTTGTAATGATAACAGTGATTTTGTTCTAATCTAACAATTTGTTGTGTAATTGTTAAGAGATTAAGTTTCTTACTCCGATTATTTGGTTCCCATTCCCCAAAGGGAAGTAAAACCCCCGGTTAAGAACCACTGACCTAAATATTATATAAATAACATATTTTTAGACTAATCGAGCGGCGGCTGCCGTTAGCTATGAAAGTGCCAACATTTGTGGATAGAAGGCGTCATGTGGTCAGCACATTGAACCTTCAGGCCGATAATTTCAGTTTTCTAGACCATATCTGCTACTTATTTATTAAATTCTAGAAGCACCGTTGATCGAACCCGGAACTACTAGCTCTGTAGCCAGAAATTCTGAACACTATACCAGCTCGCTTGCTGGTTCACGCCATGGAGTTTTTGTTATTATCATTTTTTTCCTTTAGATCAGTGACCAAATAAATTACAACTTTTCTTTTCAATTCTTATTTTATCTTATACATAATATATCGCTCCTTACTTTTCTTAAATGTGATAATTAGGAGACCATAATGGTTCGATTGACTCCTAAAATCTACCGGCTCTCCTCCGGTTCCATTCCTCAAATATAAAGGTACGATGCATCTAGTAATAACAGAAAACTTGTTCATGAAATCTACCGGAGGGTAGCGAAACAATTTATTTGCCGTTTTTTAAGAAAAAAATAATTAAATATGTTTGTTTTACTATGCTCTATATTACTAGCAGCTGATTTACTAATTTAGAGTTTTAAATAAATTTTATATTTCACAACCAATTTGAAAAGAATTTAAAAAAAGTTATGAATCTTCCAAACTACCGTAGCGTCTCGTTCGGGTTCTGGTTATTTTAAATGCCGCTTGCTTATCTTTTAGTTGACGCTTCGTTTAAATGTTGGTTTGTATAGATGCCGCTTCTTTCTTTTGCTTTCTTTTGTTTAGATACGATTGCTACTTTGTTCACAAGATTAGTTCTATTTCTATTAAGTTATCGTTGGTTGGTAGCACTGTAATTTGTGAGCGTCACTTGTAAGATAACGTATTTTTAAAATGTTTTTGTTCTTTGTTGTGTTCTCAGTTATTTCAGTGTAGAAAATTTACAGACAATTCATAGGCTGTATTTATATATTATATTACTCGTAAATTACATTAAGTTAAGAATTGAGTTGAGGAATAAAAGAGTGTAATAAAGATGAGTATAAAAAAGTGTAACATAAATAATAATAGATATAGTGAACAAGGTGTTATTGAAGAAACTCTGAAAATGTGTTCTCTTTTGAAGATGTCATCAATACAGTTTCATCTCAGAAGGTAAGACACGACATTTTATATAACTTTATTAGATCAATCATGTGACTTGTGGAT
This sequence comes from Timema cristinae, assembly GCA_039000515.1. Lineage (NCBI taxonomy): Eukaryota > Metazoa > Arthropoda > Insecta > Phasmatodea > Timematidae > Timema > Timema cristinae. The sequence goes on along the minus strand of JBCFYV010000003.1, from coordinate 29,260,243 downwards.
AGGCCGGTGGAAAGTCATTAAAATTATCTTTTCGGGACTAGAACACAATCGATCGATTTAAAAAAAATTCTATTCTTATAAATTACACTAAAATATAACAAACTACTAAAGTCGAATTATTTACACTAATTTATATACATATAGATATTTTTAACAAAATTAAATTTTAAACTATTACAAAATTACAATACACTCTTTTTTCGCATAGTTATCCAATGCAAACTATGAAAAGTAGGTTGTTTTTTTCCAAACATCTATTGATTGTTTTCTAGCACCAATAAAACTTTCTATTTACATTATGAACTAATTTTTATCTTCAATTAGCCATACATTGATTTTTGTATTTTATATTTGGGAATTGAACCCAGGACATTTTGGTTTTCACGCCATTCCAAAGGTTCTGGACTTGGTTCTCCTGTACTCTAGTTTTTCATTTAATTGAAAAGCGATACAAACGGACATGTTTAGATGAGTTGTTAGCACGCCTACCTATGATTTGATAAATCAAGGTTTAATCTCGACTCGTTGCATTAAGATTTTTTTCACCCCCTTATAATATGGTTTTACATTATCACTTCTGGTGAATGCTTGTGCAGTTTTTTAAAATTAATTATAATCCTGTTCTCTGGGTATTTATAATCAAGTGGTTGATTGTAGGTACTGACAATAAAATGTAGAACTTAAAATATTTACGAAAAAGCTAACAAACAGTATTAAAGAATAAATCATATTTTGCTAGGTAAAGGGAATCTATCGAGCTATCAACTTTTCTCATACCTAACACATTATCGTAATTAGTACATTTACGTAACCTAACCGGTAGTGTTATAATTTTACCCAGCCCCAAAAAAACCCATCTAGGTTTCATTAAAAAAAAACACTTATTTTTTTCAACCTGCTAACTTATACAGTACTTTTGCCAAGAATTACATTGTTGTATTATTGTTTTCCTTTATTATGCTTTTAATTACTCTTTTCCTTAATATATTAAAATAAAAATATATTTCTCTGGATCCCGATTAATTAATATATTTGAATTATTGGTTTAATCAGATGACATACATAATATATTTAATTAAACCACAAAACACCAATAAAACCCAGTATAGCCTAATCCAACTTTTTTTTAAAATAACCCGTTTTTTTTTCAACCCTGAGTAAGACGCTGTGCTAAAAAAAAATGTATAAAAATATAGTTTGTTTAAACGCGTATCGAATATTATTTAATAGCTTCTTGGCTAGTTATTTAATGATAGTTGATATTAAAAAATGAAATTAATGAATCAAGTACAAACACATCGCCCTTTTCGTGTGTGGTTCATAATGACAAGTTACTCACCTATCTTTCTCCCACGAGTACACCAGATTGTTTAACAGCTGGGCGACCTAACATTCTTCCCTCTCAGGTTAACAGTACTTCACAGCACATTAACCGAGTAGCTTCACTTTGTTTACGGTGACAAACCGAAGTGTCAATGTCACTTCCGAGGTTGCTTGATCCCGGGAGTATTGCGCAAGCGCAAAACAACGGAATGTCTTAAAGAACGAGCGGGGTTATTTCATAGTGGGGATGCTTGAATTTTTATACATAAATATACATCCGCTTGTTTAGCGAGACGATTCAAATTAATGGCTGTGTGAACATCCGTTTCTCAGGGGATGGATTTTTGGCAAGTGGAGGAACAATGGTTTGACCACTGTACTTGTCCTTTTAACCGTTATTGTAAAGTACAGTAAATCGGGATTTTACTGCGGACAACATTTATAATATTTTATTGTACCACTGGTGTTATTTTATACAGGTACATTTATAATACATATATTAAAAGTGACAGTACATGAGCTTCTATATGAACACGTGAAATTAGGTGTAGTGACTTTCTTAACTGTTCTTTCTATGAAAATAGGAGTGTTCAAATGTAGGCCTTTTGAAAGGTAACGAGATAGGCTAAACTTAGTATATTTTTATACTATTTTGGGCAAATTAAATAAAATATTGCTCCAATAGATATGCTTAGTTTAATCTTCAACTTTTATCAAACTCAAGTGTTTTTGAATTTGTCATACCAGGGTCCGGATTTTGTTGACATGTCATTTTTTTTTTTTTTTTCATCACAGACAATGATCCAAAGTACATAAACCGTTGAACGCATAAACTCTGTTCATGATCACCTGTGCTTTAAAAATGTATACATTATGTATAGATTATTATTTGTCATTTTTAAATCTAAGGTAATGTATATATATTTTTTTTTTGCCTAGTTTTAAAGTCATTTTTAGGCATTTTTGATTCACTTAAAGGCCTTCATGTCGATTAAGTATATTTTTAAATACTAGGGTCTATCTATATGTTAAACATTCTTTCAACACATAGTTGTCAGAATGAATAGTTAATGTAGACAATAAAGTTTGTATCCTCTTTCCTTGTGTGTTTATAAAATACACATTCTTGTTGAGACACTGCAATTAGGCTTGAGAGGGTTGCGTTGGGAAGGGGTAACTATGATTTTTCTGAAGCAGATATTTGTAAATCAATGTTATGCTCAGCAAAATGTAAGTTAAGTAGTTGAAGGCGTTTGATTGCATTTTAAATTTGTAAAGTGAGTGTTTGATTTAGTCGTGTGCATTTATTACTAGTTTATGTTCCTATTTTAAGCCAATTAAAAAAGTAAGCCATTTTTAGAAATTTAAAGATTTTTTTGTCATTTTAAGTGTCAAAATCTGGGCCTGGTCATGATCATAATAACGGATTTGAACAAAACATGTTTTATATCAAGAGAGAAATTCCTGATCATATCCCGCAAAGTTAATGATAAATATTCAAGAAATATTGAGCTTATTATTTTTAGACAACTAAACTAGACTAATCTACTGAAGCAATGTTTTATTTATTTTGATAAAAAAATATTTTTTAACGGTATTCCTTTACCTTAGTTGTATTGGGATGAATTTAATAATACATTTTAAAAGATATAATAGCTTTGTTTAAACTTGTATGTTAAATAATAATGTTTATTATTGGTAGCAGTATTTAATTAACGTACACTTTTTTTTAGCACCGCGTCTTACTAACTGTCTAGGTTATACGACTATATACTAATTACACTAATGTATTAGGGATGAGGAAGGTTGAATATAGAGGAACGGTATCCGCATCAGCATGAGAGAGAGTGGAAATCCATTTAGGAAAAAACACTCAGTACATTCGATCGGGATTCAAACCCTGACCTCTCCATCATCGGCAGTCCATTCTATTCCAAAAGTTACTCCTTAGACAATGCGGCTACCAAAGCGGGTCATATTATTATTATTATTATTATTATTATTATGCAAAGTTTACTGTATGAGATTGCAATATCTTAATGCCAAGTAAAATGATTCTAGTTGCAAAATAAGCATTTTAGACTTGTTTAGGTTTACCTCGGTGGTTTTGGGGTAAAGTTACTGTCGCAGGAGCCGATGTCCGTGGGTTCAAACCCAACTGGGGTTGAAGGATTTTTCTTGAGTAATAACAATCCATAACACAACTTTCTTCGTAGGGCAAGTAAATCTGTCGGTCCCATGTAGATTGTGGCATGTAAAAGAACTCTGAAAGGTATGTGAAAATATCTTTCCTGGCAAAATTGGCAGGCTCTTTCACTCTCGCTCATATACATTCTCGTGTGTTGTATAGTCAGTCGATTCAGAAAGTTCACGTTAAATACCTCTAATACATAAATAAAAAATATATTTGGTTAGAGATAAAAATTGATTGACTAGTGAATTGAACTAACCTCGCTGTTTCATCTTAATTCAGATGTACGTCGCTGCTGACGATGATCAAAATACATCGATCAATACACGGAAACAGGTTTATGAGTCTGAAATACGTCATCATTCCTTTGTAAAGAGAATTCGAAATAATCACCTTGCGAAAACCTCTCATAGCGACCTGTCAGAATTGACCAGCCCTACCTGTTTGCTTCTATGAAAGACGACCCACTTCGATTGTTCGGAAGAGTTATAAAGCATGACCCTATTTAGAGGAATTCCTCTGAACTTTGTCCTGGATTTCCGATGTAATATACATTCCAGTCCGGGCTACTGTGAAATTAAACTACTTGTCAAATATACTCTTCTTGTTACAGGATCTCATTCCTTACTTAAGTTCCTCTGCTTTTATTTATACTTAATCAGCCATAAAGATGTCCGTGTTTGTTATTTATAACAATGAGCACGTCATCTTATTTAATACAAGAACCGTTCTGCGGTCATCTCATTTGTACCATCGCGTAGAAAAAATATCCTGTTACATTTCCGCGACAATATTCTATCACTTACTTTTCTAGCGCTCCTGAAGCCGCCAGTTAGAACCAATAACTGAAATAAATAATTGGACTTTAATTTTGTAGAAGGATGAATAAAAACATATACAATAATATGAGTCAAGGGGGTAAGCTAATAGAGTGAAAAAAAAAAATATATATATATATATATACACATATATTGCCAACCATATATATGTATTTCACTCTATTAGCTTACCCCCTTGACTCATATTATTGTATATGTTTTTATTTAATGCTATGATTCTCATTGTAAAATGTTTTAACGCATTAATTATCACTTTGCTTTAATTTAACATTTTAGCCTATTCTTTCTCATTCATCTTTATTATCAATCACTATCTAAGTCTTTAGTTTTAATATATTATTTTGTAGTTTTAAATGTGTTAGAGCCCTGAATTTGCATACACCACAACCAACACGAAATCTAAAATTTATAAATAATGCATTTTTAGAATAATTTAAACTTGATATCTATTAAATGAACACAATACCATTTTAATTAAATGAAATTCTGTAGAAAGTACAACATAAACGAAATAGTAACTTATATATTTAAAAAACACACACAAAGCATATGGTTCAATGTTAGTATAGACTGAATAAACAGCGTTGGTGGTCACGCGATATACAACCAATGTTAAATTATGGTTCATTTAAGTACATTTTTATCAAAAACTATAATAGTTAATGAACTGATTTTTTTTTATGATTTATCTAAAGGTATATTCTAATAATTAGACGAGGGAAATTTATAATTATCTCAAAAAAACTTTTAAATATGTTAATTTTCTTTCTTTCTAATTTTCCAACACATTTCAACATATTTATATAGATGTAAATTCTGTTTTATTGTTATATTTAAAAAAATCTTCGTTAAAATGTGTAAAATTAAATTTCCAAAGTAATAAAAAATTATAGTGATATCTTGTATAGTTTTTTTAAAAAAAAACCTAAATGAACCATAATCTAACATTGGTTGTAATGGGAAAGGCGACTCCCCATAAGTCATCAGATTCATAATAAACTGGATTGCCGACGATAATGAGGTTGAAGTTGGAATGTTGGCCGAGTGCACTGCGAGGGATTTTATTAACATTAAAAAAAATACAATTATAAGAAGTTTACCTAATGAAATTGTAAACACCATCTTAATACACGTTATTTTTAATATGATAAAATCTCTCCTTAAAAATCTAATAGTATGTATGCCTTTACAATTTAGCACCTTATTTAGAGTGCCGTAGGTTGAAAAAGTTTTAAAATCCCTGCTCTAGAATAAATCATTAATACAGTCCAATTTTCACAGAAAGGGTATTTTAGAAACTATATTTATTGGTGATCAACATTGATCACATTTTACTATATTATTAGTGTTATTTTATTGGTAGTGACAACGGCAAATCACATAACTTCACGTATGAATATGTATAAGTAGATCTAGAAGCTTTTATATCTGTCTGATAAGGCCCTTCCTGTGAATTATTATTATTATTAGCACCGCGTCTTACTAACCGTTCGGGCTATATGCATCTTCCTGTGAAAATCAGACTGTAGCTTTGTTGTTGCCCATACCAATATAAAAACATATAATAAACAAAGTATAACCAGCGAAGTTGGAGCGACGCTAGCGTGCTCTCGTCTGACTCTAAAGGCCGTGAATCGAATCTCAATCAGGTACACTCAAAGAGGTTTTTTTTACATGTGGTTTATTTTTATAATGTTCACACTTAACTCTACCAATATCTTGATTCGATTCCAGGGATACACTCAGTATTTACTACTTGTAGACGAGCTTGTTCTAATTATCATTATTATTATTAGTACCGCGTCTTACTACCCGTTCGGGTTTTACGCACTTACGATCATGTGTAATGGTAGGGTGATTGTGAGATGAAATGGAGGACCTACAGTTTAACGTGGAATCCGAACCACGGTGGAGGCCTGGCATTCCCCACATTCACAAGATGTCTTGTCAGAGGTGAAGGAAGGGTTTGATAATCAGATAAATCTGTGCCGGGACCTAGGATTGAACCACGGACCCCAGTACAGAAGTCCGACACCTTACCCTTAGACCACCAGGTCACCTTCTAATTATCAATTAATAAATACGTTAGAGCTAGGTGTGTGATGTTTGACGTATTCTTCTAGCTTATGTTAGTTTGTAATTTGTATAATAATACGATATAAGTATTTAGAAAGTGCACATAAAATCCTCCAATATTCCTCCCCCTCCCTCAATCTTAGTCAACTGACTTTTTATCCGATGTTTTAATAATTATGAAATATGTGTTTAGCATATAAGTATATCATAAAAAAGGACATTTTAAAAGAGACTAAATGAAAATACTGATTTACAAAATATAGACGGATGAATGTGTGTTGGCAGAAAACGCGTGTTAATATAAATATTTTTGCAGTTTATTTGAGCTAAAAAAGATCTTTGTTCAAAATAAATAAAATATTGCTTCAGTATTTATTATATGTTTATTTTAATTTTCTATGCATAGTAACCTAAACCATTCTTGAATATTTGTCATGGACATCTCAGAATTTGAAAATTACCGTTATATATATAAAATAAGTCCTCTTCAAATTCCGTGATGTCCATTACTAATAGTAATATACAGTAGCCCCATGACTTCTTTGGTGCTGACTGACAGCTGACGGCTTGGAAAAGCTATCAGACCAAATTATGTATCCCTACGCCGAACCATATGATCCGCAAAAACATGTGTTTAGCAGCTGTCACTTCTGACAGTCAAAATTTAGGTATATACCTAAATGTTGACTGTAAAAAGTCGGCTGTGAGCTGTCAGTCAGCACCAAAGAAGCCATGAAGCTACTGTACTATCCAAGAACAGTATTGGGATCACTCACTATTTGTTGGAAACGTCTATACTGAATTAATACCCAGTATTATATTTATTTTCTCAAATAAAAATGGTTAAAATAATTGCAAGAATACTTACCTTCAATCGTGTTCCCTTATCCCCTAACTTTTTTTAATGGGCTACATCATTTATTTATTTTTCAATCTCAGCTTAGAGAGGAAATAGTTGATCCTTTAGTTTCATATAAAGTCTCCCTACCACGTTCACTTTTATATCCCTGTTACATTGAAAGTGCCTTGTTCATCTACCCCCCTCCTTCCTCCCCCCTCCATTTCTCTCCTTCCCCCTCTGATGCAAGAAGAGAGGAGGGTTCGAACACCCAGACCCCAAACGCAATCAGGATCCAAGGGTGGACAAACCAACGGGAAGGTGTTTTTTTTAACATTGTATCTTACAAAAATTAAGGGTACATTGGAGTTAATAATAAAGTACAATTTTAATTCAAATTGAGTTAGTACTACCATCTGTTAAGCAATTATGATACCTTTCTGAAGCACTTTAGATTATGTTTAAAGGAGGTCTCTTTAATATTTAAATTAATAAAAAAAACTATATGTGGTCTTTGGGGGGGCTTTAGATATAAAAGTTGTTGCCCTTGAAAATGTGCCTAGTGTGATATATACCCTGTACCTTTCGAATTGAATCGCTTTAGCTCGGCTTTAAAATAGGTAGGGAAATTCTCGTTGAATCATTTAATTATTAGATAACATTTAGTAGGTGTTTTTATTTTGTGTCAACGATTAACTAACCATACATTTAGGAAATATTTTATGTTAGTGAGTTTACGTTTACATTATGAACAACACACGACTAACATACTAAATAGGACACCAAAGCTAGTACTAAAACTTGAAACTCGCAGCAGAAGTTTGGATTTTCACACACACACACACACACACACACACACACACACACACACACACACACACACACACACACACACACACACACACACACACACACACACACACACACACACATTTAGACTAAAATTATGTTGTATTAGATAAGGATAGATATCAAATTAAAAGATATGAAAAAGATAGAAATTAGATTATTAAAATAAATTATATTGACAATATTAATTAAGTGTATTATTTATGAAGAGTCAATGGACTGAGTGGCAAAGTTGTTGTTACAACAGAAAATCAATTACAATCAATAATTGCCACTCTGTCCATTGACTCTTCATAAATAAAACACTTAATTAATATTGTCAATATAATTTATTTTAATAATCTAATTTCTATCTTTTTCATATCTTTTAATTTGATATCTATCCTTATCTAATAGAATATATATTGTTCCTTACTACAAATAATTATGTATTTTATAAAATTATGTTGTATATATGCAAAAGAACTTAAAATACTATTGTATTGTATGCACAATTATACATAATTATATAAATGATGAACCCAAACTCAAAATATTACATGATTTTAGTCACAATCTGTGATCGAATTTTATATCTCTTTAGATAAATTCAGCCTCTCTAACAAAGTACCTACATTTATGAGGCAAATATTTAATATCCATTTAAAAACTAAAAATTAAGGTCTACCTAAATCATAATATTGTATTTTTAAAACCCATATTGTTATGGCATACCTCCAAATTAAATGTGTTACCTCAACTAGGAACCAAACGCTGCCCTTTTTACTCGGCAGGAAAGAGTGATGCTGTTACCAAGGTGAAATGTACTGTACATATAAGGTCCGGGGTTAAATCCTTGGTCCCGGCACAGATTTATCTGATTGCCAAACCCTTCCTTCACCTCTGACAAGACATCTTGTGAATGTGTGGAGTGCCAGGCCTCCACCGTGGTTCGGATTCCATGTTAAACTGTAGGTCCTCCATTTCATCTCACAATAACCCTACCATTACACATTAGCGTAAGTGTGTATAACTCGAACGGGTAGTAAGACGCGGTGCTAATAATAATAATAATAATAATAATAATAATAATAATAATAATAATAATAATAATAATAATAATACTGTACATAGAAGAGTGTTTTGTTGGAACCAAGAAAAATCTGTTTGGCCTTCGCCAGATGTCATTTGTACATTTTTTTTGTGTGTCTGTGGGGAATGGATAAGCATGTCAGTTTAATTCTAAGTAAGACCACGTGATATATAGCTTAGCCATTTGAGTAGAGTTGACGGTGTGGCTAATGAGGATAGAAATCTTCACAAGCTTATGTTTAGTATTAGTTTGACAACAGCATCACTTAAAACTCAAATTATAGATATTTCGTCGTATTTTTATTTATTTAATTAAACAAAATATTATTTCTTCAATTCGTAACGTAAATCAACGTGAGAATTTGACCTTCTTAAAAATGGTGTGGTGTTATATATACATACAATAATTATATATATATATATATATATATATATAATTATTGTATGTGTAGAATAAGTAGCGTATCTATATTTATTGTAAAATTAGAACAAGGTTTAATTATTGTATTCATAAAAATGAGAATTTTACAAGATGTAATAACACAGTTTTTCATGTGAAACCACTTATTATATTAAATAAAAATCTTTATTTTGTAAAAAATAAATAATAATATGATGCATGCTGTAAATGAAGCTACAGTATGTAGAAAAAATTATTTTAATCGAAATTTATATTCTACTATATGCAATAATTTTGTTACTTCAATTCAATGTAAGTATTATGCTCTGTACATTGTTACTTCTAGCTGAGGCATATAATCTGATTTGTACAGTAACGTTGTTACCTTTATGTGTGACAGATATTTTGATTTTTACCGTAACCATGTTTCTTCTATTTGAGTCAAATATTATTATTTATACCTTAACGTTATTAATTTTATGTTAGGTAGTTATTTTATATTGCACCGAAACATTATTTCTTCAATAAGAGTCAGCCATTTTGTGCCTTAACATGGTTTTAATATAGGTAATTCCCTGTTAGTTTTAACTGTATTTCAGATAACAACATAAAACGTACGATGCATATTTTCACGTAGGAATTGACTCGAAGGCTTTTACCATAAACATATATGTAGGTATGGTAGAAAACCTTAGGAGTATCCTCGTGAATGAGTTCGATCAATGCTTTTCCTTTTCGTTCAGGATTTGATCACCCCTGATACCTTTCCCCCCCACCTGTCTATCCTCCCACCTTCATCCCTTAAGCATTCAATTTTTTTTAAAAAAATAAAAGGATAAAAAAACCTCCCCGGTTTTGGAATGCACATAGAGCTCGACCAGGTACCAGATCAGATAATCAAGTGGAGAAAAAAACCCCACTACAGCTCCTTGGTTAAAATACCTGAAGAAGACGCAGCCGACAGGGTTGGCGCGTTGTGGTTTGCACATCAGATTTTGACAAGGAAGTCCGGGGCTCAATTCTTATCTGGTTAACTTGGGATGGATTTTTTAGAGTGGGGATTTTACTTTATTTCTAAAAGCTAATGCTGGCAAAGTTAATCTAAATTGAATCTCATAAAAATAAGTGTTTCGACCATCTACTCTCAGTTGTGGATATCCCCAAATGGCAGTAAGATGTGTGACACAGATGCATTTAAAAAAAAAATACAATAATATTGCCATATTTATCAAAATAATGATTTTAAAAACTAATTATTTTGGGAAATGTTAATCTCTTCCCGCTACTATAGTTTACATCATTAGTAGCCCAGTAGTGTAAATATTAGCAAGTATTGATGTACCGTTGCTCAGGGGACTCTCGAATGTACTAATCGAATATCCTTCCCGTGGGAAGGCTCTTTTCATGTTACAATGAGATGATGGCGATAGTGAGTATGAGGGTGTCGAACCAATGGAAACACGTAAGCCTAAGATCTGGATCTGAGATTCAGGATTTGGGATTCATACGTAAAATTAATATTTTGATTAAAACTATCTCTTAAGATTAATATATTATTTTGATGGGAGGGGGGATGGGATATTTGGATATCATTTCGTACAACCTTCCCCATCTCTCCCCATCTCTCTTGGCCTATGCCACGCCTCACAGATTTATACCAGTGATTCATTTTACTAGCTGTTCAGGCTATACGCGTCTATGATAACTACTCTGATGAGGTAGGGAAGAGGAGGAGGAATAATGTTAGAGGTAATCCATACGCAATTGCGTCGAAGGAGAGTGGGAAACCATTCAGTAAAAAACCACCCTCTATAAAATCCAACCGGGATAGAGCACCAAATCCTCCCGTCCTCAGCAAGCTATAGTAGTAACACGTGAGTGGTGACGCCTTAGATCGTTCGACCACGGGCGTAGGTATTCAAATTGTTAATAGCAAAAATTATTAAAGGTAAAAATTAAAACAAAACACCAGAAGGCATCTTAAAATCGTTTTGATCTGGTCCACCGCGGCTGAAACTTTATGGATGTCCTTGCGCCAGTATTTTTTTTTTTTTAGCCTGAAACAATACTGGGTTATTTGGTGCGTAGCTTGAAGCGACCTAAAAGGTACTTTCTATATCCGTCTTTCGAACAAATTAATGAGGCTTATTTTGGTGAGGGGGCTCTTATATTAATAACAACCATTAATATATTTTATAAATATTTTTAAGTCCAGATTTCCATAAGATTGTTAGAGAGTATTATAGACCAGAGTGGATGCAAGGTTAATTTATTTGCAATAAAAATTGTTGTCTGAGGTGCTCATGTAGCGCAAGAGGTGTACTTTCTACTGCTTTAGGTGCGCTCATTAGAGATAGTTGGAGGCGGGCAGCGTGAACGATAAATAGGTGTGATATGGTGGCTCGGCCATCTTGGAAGGTAGTTACGATGTGCCAGTTGCTCCACAGCTTGACGAGGAATCGTAGGATAAATATATACTCTGGTCTGATGAAAATATATATCCCAGGTATAACTTAGATGTGCGTCGGTAGGCTTGAATCTGTCTTGGGGGAGGGGGGCGGGGTGTTCTGAGTTTGATCCTTAAATGTCGATATCATGATCGATAAACCGGGATGTTTGATACAAGATTATACTCGAATCAGAAAATTTTTCGAGGTGTGGTTTTCTGTATTTTTCAGTTGACAACAGCGAAATTGCAATCAGATTGATAGAATTTCCCTACAGAGATAAAAGTCCCGGGTTAGATTTCTGGTATTGATGAAAAATGTATCATTTGTCAAATGAGGGTTTCCTGTTTCACAGTGCTGAATTAACAGCCGAGTTTGGTGTTGTATATGTTCTAAATTTAAATTAGTTTATAAGTCATGTGCTAATATAATAAATATGTTCAGAAAGTGCCAGTTAAATACCTCAAATAAATTAAATGAATGATAGCTTTTCCCCTTTGAAATAATTATTTGATTTTTTTTTTGTTTGGTTTAAAAAATATGGTTAAACGGATCGCGTGCCTGACTCCTTAAAACTCTCTAACCAGCAATGTGGATCATATCAACCCTGTAAATACTAAGTTTTATTCCTATTGGCACAAAGTTTCATGGAAACAGAATGTACTCTCATAAGTTTTGGTTTTTTTTATTACAAGTGAAACTTTGCAGGTACCTACTTAAGTTCTATTTTCTTGTGCGCGTTGACGCAGAGATAATGATGATGACTTTCACGAAGGCCTAGTATCTAGTACAAATGTAAAACGAATTGCCAACACTTATTTGGTGGTCCACACATGAATAATGTATTTTTAATATAGTTCTGAGCCTTTGATCATGGGTGAGAGCGTTGAGACGTTGACATTCATACGCTAGCCAACTATACCCGAGATGTTTTGGTTCCAATCTCACTAGGGGCGATGCTTATTTACTCTTAGGGTTCGGCCAGACTGACAAGCGTGCGAGCAAGTGCGCAATCGTTTGGGTGGCCAAACTGGCGAGCGCGTGATTGGCAGATATCTCTTGATAGTTGTTGACGAGGATGCTCCTAATCTTGGCTCAGTGAACTGATGGTGATTTTTGACAAGTGATTTATTGTTGTGCTTTTCTCATCCTCTCTCCACGTTAATGGTGATTCTTATTTGTAAAGGCCTACTTTGATAATGTTGGAGTATTTTAACATATTAGTTGTATACATACATATATATATATGTATGTACGTATACAACTAATATGTTATGTATATGTATATATATAACATATATATACATAACATATATATATATACATGTTATGTATATATATATATATATATACATAACATATTAGTTATGTATATATATAGTTATTAGTTATATATATATATATATATATGTACGTATACAACTAATATGTTAAAATACTCCAACATTATCAAAGTAGGCCTTTACAAATAAGAATCACCATTAACGTGGAGAGAGGATGAGAAAACCACAACAATAAATCGCTTATAGGTATGGTTTATGATCCTACCAATTAAATTAGGCCGTTAGTAGCAAGTGTGCAAAACGTATCGATATTAATAAAAATGTCAAAATGAGAAGTTTTCCTAGCACTCAATGAACCAACATACAATAGAGTCGGCACGATTGAAAAATATCTTTCAAGCGCGCGTGCTCTATCGCTCGGTCGCTCGCTCCAGTCTGGCCACCTCTCGTTACAACCAATGTGTTCTATGTTATATTTTAGTCGCTCGCTCGCCCAGTCTGGCCGTACCCTGACGCTGGGTAAAACCGGGCGAGGTCGAGATATTCGTAGCTCACTTATATTGCAGTGCCAGGTGGTACTAACATACTATGTCCGAGGTATCCGCGTGCTTACACTAATGAGGCACGGACGAGAAAGTTAAAGGAAGTGTATCCACATTTGTGTGAAGGTAGAGTGGGAAAAAATTTAGTTAAAAAGAGATCAGTTCAGCCTGCCGGGATTTGAGCTTTGACCTCACGAGAGTGAAGCATTTGTTTATATGAACACTGATGGGGGTTAGGTTCCTTGAAAGAGATGATAAACATTTGTTGGAAAACTAGGTATTTTAATTTTTTTTAAATAGGTTAAAGCTTATAAAATGTCTTCCTGAGCTTGTAACTATACAATTTTGTACAGTAAGAGAAAAAAAAATCAGATATAAAGCTCCTGCACATGCGTAAAATCAACAAACGACCCTCGAAACACACTAATAAGTCTGGCAGGTGAGTTTTAGTTGAAATTTATCCCGATATTGTAAACCGTGTTTTCGTTATAAGAGTCCATCTCACGTCCGATTATCCAGGAAATTAGACATAGGGCCAGTTTCATAGTCAAATTTAGTACGCCTCAAGTGCGGCGCTACACTAAGTACATGACGACACCTACCTAAACCAGAATGGAATGGGCCGTTCTTTCATAGGAAACTGGCCCATTCCATTCTGGTTTAGGTAGGTGTCGTCTTGTACTTAGTGTAGCGCTGCACTTGAGGCGTACTAAATTTGACTATGAAACTGGCCCAAAAGACCAGAAATCACATCAAAGGTACGTTTTCTGCATGCTTCACCAGACAGCAGTGAAACTGTAACCAGTTAAATGTTTTTTTTTCAGTTGTTGTTTCCCCCTGCCACCCCCCCCCTCCCCTCCGTTTGATTGTATTTTTTAAATATGGTAAAAATGTTTCATTAGTTCCAATTTGCCTTTCTTTTAAAAAGTATCACAACCTCACTACGATGCCATGTCTATTTCGAGCTGTATTACGTAGACCTTACCTAATTTAGGTGCTATCCGTGGAGTGAGATGTGCTCTTAAGGTGGTAGTGTAGGGGAGGCGAGAAAAGATCAGTGTTTTTTACAATTCTTGGACCAAAACTATTTTTTGGCTAAAATGAATAGAATATTTCTCTAGTAGAAACATAGATAATTGTATTTTACTCTCCTGGTGACATCAACAGTGCTTGAATATCTGTCAAGGACGTCCTGGCGTTTAATGACAATTCCTTATCTTCATTTAAAAAGTTTGTCACCTAATGCTTCTATGCTCATGACAAATATTCAAAAACTGTTGATATCACCATGCGAAAAAAATTTAACTCTGTTTATACTGCAGCAATATTTGATTTATTTTAGTCAGGAAAAGTTTTGTTATAAAAACGGCAAAAACACTTACCTTCTTTCGCGTCCCCTACTCTCTCACCTTAAGGAATACTGACCAGCCCAATTTTCTACTAATTGTCTAATTATTGTGGAACCAACCAGCGCGCTGAGATGATCGCAACAACTTTCGTCACAGTATGAGGGATGTTCACACAATAACCAGGGAAAGTCAAACTTCATCATTGTGTTGAAAAGTATTACTTTCAGACATGAAGTAATTACTCTGCCCCCATAATTATAAATGTTCATTATGATTGTAATAGCGCTACTGGGGGAAACTGGTGAATACAGCATGGAACTAAATTTTTTTTAAAATGATGAGACTTAGAAACAAAAGCTGTGAGGAAAAATCTCTTGACAATAGAAGGGCGTTTCGATTAAATTAAAACCTACTCGTTTCACTTTTAATTTGGAAACTTGAGACTTTGATTCGTATCCAGGCTGGTAAGAACATCGTTCCCTTTCCCTCCCCCTCAGCTATCTAAATATTTACACATATGAGTATGAGATGAAGGTAGATTTTAAAGGGAATGTACCCAGATTTGCTAGAAGGGGGAGTAGCTAGCCATTCAGGAAAAACAAACATCTCAATACACCCTGCTGGCATTCAAACCCCGACTTTCCTTTGACTACACTAGACTGACGTCCTTTGGCCCACCGTTGTGAGTGAACCTAGTCTTCACGTGGTACGAAATCATACTAGATATTAATGATTTGGAGTTCACTACAAAGCATACTCACTATCGTTAGGTGTATATGAAAGTCACATGATATCACAATAAATTAAGAAGATCTGAGCGTTTGGAATCACAAACGCCAATGTATATAAGTAATAAAAAAAAGGATCAATTAGGGTGGGAATGTAGGAAAAGCGAGTTAAGGACAGTTTTTATAGCAACACAGATTTTTGGCCAGGCCAAATAAAATATTGCTCAAGTAGTAACATAGAGCTTAATTTTTTTCACATTGTGAGATCAAAATTTCTTGAATACCTGTCATAAACATTTTATGTAAATTTTTTAAATGAAGATAAAAAGTGGTTATTAAATTCCAACACACCCTTGACAGATATTCAAGAACTGTTGAGGTCATAATGTGAAAAAACAACATACATATATGTCTCTATTAGATAAATATTTGATTTATTTTGACCAAAACCTATACAAATTGTAAAAACACTGCCCTTAACTCACATTCACTACACTCCCACCTTAAGCTTCTCAATATATTTTTATTGGTTACCTAAGACTAAAATATCTTCAAGCAATATATCATCTCTAAGTGTTAACAAAAAGAGGGCTTCCAAACTGAAATCGTCTTTTTTTAAATTCTTCCCACATTCACCTTGCACGTAGTTTTACACTCACTGACGAAGTGGTCGAAAGTAAAAGTGAGGTCGAGAGCATCTAACTAGCAAAAAGTCACACCAATTCTAAAAGTAAAAGTTAATTTGATTCGTAAAAGTAGAAAAAAATAAGCTTTAATAGTGAGCTAGCAGTTTAATGGTTGAGGAAGTTATAATGTATCACAGCAAGTTGTTTTCTTCTCGATTTTTGTTGTAATTTTCATAGTTCTGATAAATTTGAGAATTTGTTCAGTCTTCTCGCACCAACATAATTTTCGCGCTACTCCACTAAGGTCCATATTTATAATCAAGATTTGGAGATCAATTAGTCCACCCCACCCTTTTCTTTAAAAAAAATTGCTCATACGGGTGCTTTAGTTTATATAGCAATTTTTTCCTTTATTTATTAGGAGAGCTTTCAGTTTAGGAGCTGTTAATTTTCTTTTTTTTTACGGTACAGGTACCACAGGAATCAAACCACTTTATTTGCTTGATCAGTAATAATCAAAATCATTTTACTTTTACTCTCCTTACCAGTTCTTTTTTTTTAGCACCGCGTCCTACCTGTTATTGCTGGACCAATTACAGTAGCCCCGTGGCTTCTTTGGTGCTGACTGACAGCTCACAGCTGACTTCTGACAGTCAACATTTAGATATATACCTAAATTTTGACTGTCAGAAGTGCTAAACACATGTTTTGGCAGATCATATGGTTCGGCGTAGGGATACATAATTTGGTCTGGTATCTTTTCAAAGCCGTCAGCTGTCACTCAGCACCAAAGAAGTCATGGGGCTACTGTACTATTCTTCAACAAATATAAATTTAAATACATCTTTTTTATCCTGCTGAAGGAGGGAGGAGATCCTCTTCTTTATCAACATTTAGTTCTTTTTTTTTTTCATCTTGAAGTGTACATTCCATTTATTCCTGGGTTTGAAATACTTTCTCATATTATTTGTCATGAAAGTCGTTAAAAAAAAAAGAAGCTTTTGGTTGTCTTCCGAGACTAGATTATAAATACGACCTTAGATATCGCACTCAGATGTTGTTTGTCACCATAAATCTTCTTGGTCCACTCAAGCTCCTGTTCCGATTGGGCGTATCAAGCTAGAATCTGACCTCCTTCCCTTTCCAACGGTTAGTGTTCTTCAAAGTAACCAGTAAACTCTCCCTAAACTGGTCGTTAACTCCCTGATAGTTTATCTGCCCTGACGGACGTCTCTATTTGTTTACGTTGGAGACGTGGTTTCCTGAAGCTACCAGGCTGAGAAATGATATACCAACATGCTTGAGATTATCTCGATTTCAGAAAGATTTGTCTTGTAACAGAAAATGTAGAAGTTTTTTTTAGATATAACCCAACTTTTTGAGAAAGGAATGTAGATGTTAGCTTGAGAGGTGAATGAACGGTTCCGAAAAATCGACACAACTTTTCGTTTGGAGATAGCTCGCTTAGGTATGTCAGGTATATTTTGGTATATGCGTGTAAGATTAGACTAATTGTATCTACTGAAAAAAATAATTTATTTATTTTGACAAAAAAAAATGGTTTGTTATAAAAACCTAAAACATAAGACCTTAACTCACGTTCCCGTCCATCCCACCTTATAAAAACCTAAAACATAGGACCTTAACTCACGTTCCCTTCCATCCCACCTTATAAAAACCTAAACATAGGACCTTAACTCACGTTCTCAACCTCCCACCTTATAAAAACCTAAAACATAGGACCTTAACTCACGTTCCCTTTCCCATCCCACCTTATAAAAATGTTAAACCAGTCGTTTGTTGGAGAGAGGTTTGATGACACCTTAGTGTAACAAAAACATATTATCAGAGTATCCGATCGGGATTGAACCCCACCCTCCCAGTTTGGAAGTGTGAGACAATACGCCGATCCTGCCGGTTTTTATTAAATACCTTCTAGAATTGGCCATTGCGGTTAATCTGTTCATTACTTTATCTTCGTGAGCTATTTTAAAACCAAAATTGACACTGAAACATAAATTTAATCCGGGAGACTTTCCTTAGAACTCCAATGCGCCCGCATTGGTAATCACGTGGACAAAGGCATCCACGCAAATGTGGGCATCTTTCATTTTAATAATATCTTCCTCATCCTTACTCCATTAGTATAAATATTGGGCATATTCTAGTTGGGTATTAGATGCAGTACTAAAAAAAGGGGGGCTAGTTTTTTATGAAAACATTTATAAAATGATGTATTAAATTGTACACGCTTATTACCCTAAAAATATGTATAGCTTTTTTTTTTTAGCACCACGTCTTATTACCTGTTCAGATTATACACATATGTACTAATTACGCTAATGAGTTAGGGATGCGGAAGGTTGAATTTGGATCAAATGTACCCTAATTTGCGTGTAGGGAAAGTGGAAAACCATCTTGGAAAAAAGCACTCTCAATACACCCAACCGGGATTCGGACCCCGATCTTCCTGTCATCGGAAGTCTAGTCTAACACGAGAGTGACGCCTTATACCATGTGGTCACTAAAACAGTTATATAATATTAAATATGATTAATTTAAGAAGGGAGGAATTTATAAAAGTATTTGCTATAGGAGTATGAAAGAATCCCTCCTTCACTCCTCTTCGCCCTAAAGAAAAGACCAAGATGAAGATTAAATCAATTCCTTGCTGACATTCATCCTTTCACCTAGTTATTGGCAGTTACCCATTATGTTACCTCTCCTCGAGGTAATCTCGTTGCTCACTACGTTCTCACGCTGACACAAATATTCGTCCGTTGTCTGTTTTTTTTTTTTATTCCGCTGTTCAAGCTCCTAACTGTTCCTACTCGGTTTGTCCTACTTCCAAAACAGGCTTGCCAGTATCGGCGCTTTTCGCGCGGCTTGATAAACATCGCCGTGTAATGACACAGCCACCTGTTGATTACCAACGCAAGGAGTGTTCACACTAGAGACCGGGTCCTTGTCATCGGGGTTCAGAACAGTGAGTGCTGAGGAATGCTGCCATGATAAGCAGCAGGTAGGGATGACGAAAAAAGCATTTTAGAGGTAGTATACCCGTATTTGAGTGGAAGGAGAGTAGGAAACCATCTAGGAAAAAAAACCATCCTCCATAAACCCGACAGGGACTTGAACCCTGATCTCGAGCGTGATTTGGCCTTGTGGTGAGGAAGGCTGTTTATTTATGTCTAGAGAACACTTTCTCCCTCTCATGTGTCTGTGTGGTTTCGTGATAGAGGGGACAACCAAAAATGTCTTCTCTCTGTGTCTTAGTGGTAAGAGGGAGAGGAAAAAAGGTCTTCTCTCTGTGTCTTAGTGGTAAGAGGGAGAGTAAAAAAGGTCTTCTCTCTGTGTCTTAGTGGTAAAGGGGACAACCAAAAAGGTCTTCCTCTCTGTGGCTTAGTGGTAAAGGGGAAAACCAACCAAAAAGGTCTTCTCTCTGTGCTTGTGGTAAAGGGACAACCAAAAAGGTCTTCTCTCTGTGGCTTGGTTGTAAGAGGGAACAAAAAGGTCTTCTCTCTGTGCTTAGTGGTAAAGGAGAAAAAAAAGGTCTTCTCTCTGGGCTTAGTGGTAAAAGGGAGAAAAAAGGTCTTCTCTCTGTGGCTTAGTGGTAAAGGGAAGAAAAAAGGTCTTCTCTCTGTGGCTTGTGGTAAAGGGGCAACCAAAAAGGTCTTCTCTCTGTGGCTTAGTGGTAAGGGGGAAACAAAAAGGTCTTCTCTCTGTGGCTTGGTGTGTAAGAGGGGAAAAAAAGGTCTTCTCTCTGTGGCTTAGTGGTAAGAGGGAGAAAAAAAAAGGTCTTCTCTCTGTGGCTTAGTGGTAAAGGGGACAACCAAAAATGTCTTCTCTCTGTGGCTTAGTGGTAAAGGGGACAACCAAAAATGGTCTTCTCTCTGTGCTTAGTGGTAAAGGGGACAACCAAAAATGTCTTCTCTCTGTGGCTTAGTGGTAGAAGGAGAGGAAAAAAGGTCTTCTCTCTGTGGCTTAGTGGTAAGAAGGAGAGGCAAAAAGGTCTTCTCTCTGTGTCTTAGTGGTATAGGGGACAACCAAAAAAGGTCTTCTCTCAGTGGCTTGGTGGTAAAAGGGACAACCAAAAAGGTCTTCTCTCTGTGGCTTGGTTGTAAAGGGGGCAACCAAAAGGTCTTCTCTCTGTGGCTTATTGGTAAGAAGGAGAAGAAAAAAGGTCTTCTCTCTGTGGCTTAGTGGTAAGAAGAGAGGAAAAAAGGTCTTCTCTCTGTGGCTTAGTGGTAAGAGGGAGAGGAAAAAAGGTCTTCTCTCTGTGGCTTAGTGGTAAAGGGGACAACCAAAAAGGTCTTCTCTCTGTGGCTTAGTGGTAAAGGGGACAACCAAAAAGGTCTTCTCTCTGTGGCTTGGTTGTAAAGGGGACAACCAAAAAGGTCTTCTCTCTGTGGCTTATTGGTAAGAGGGAGAAGAAAAAAGGTCTTCTCTCTGTGGATTAGTGGTAAAGGGGACAACCAAAAATGTCTTCTCTCTGTGGCTTAGTGGTAAAGGGGACAACCAAAAATGTCTTCTCTCTGTGGCTTAGTGGTAAGAAGGAGAGGAAAAAAGGTCGTCTCTCTGTGGCTTAGTGGTAAGAGGGAGAGGAAAAAAGTTCTTCTCTCTGTGGCTTAGTGGTAAAGGGGACAACCAAAAAGGTCTTCTCTGTCTGTGGTCTCTTCTCGTGTTAGTGGTAAGAGGGAGAGGAAAAAAGGTCTTCTCTCTGTGGCTTAGTGGTAAGAGGGAGAAGAAAAAAGGTCTTCTCTCTGTGGCTTAGTGGTAAAGGGGACAGGCAAAAAGGTCATCTCTCTGTCTCTTAGTGGTAGAGTGGTAGTGCATATAAAGGGAGGGTCTTCAGAACGCTGATTCCGTTCCTACAAAGGCAGAATGTGAGACTAGATGACCCTTATATATCATTGTTTTCCCCGCACATAGCATAGTAGGGGCTATTAGACCTTCAAGGCGTACTTTTAGTTCACTTTGAATAAATTATATGTATCATGATTTCGCCTAGATTTAATTCAAATTACCATTTAAAATAAATAAAAATAAACCTGCCTAGAGGTTATTAAGTAGTTAACTATTTTTAGGAATTGAATGTACATATTCAACGAATTAAAAATTAATAGCAATAAATATAAATAACATTATGTTGAGTGTCTTATTTATAGGTTCCATTGCCAGTAATGAGTACCTGACTACCCATTTTAATTAAACTTGATGAGATGGGTAAACTAAAATAGCTGAACCCGTATTTAGTTGGAAAGTGAAAGAGAAAATACACTGGGAAAATCACTGTACCCGTTGTGCCTAGTTTTCGAACCCCGGACATTGACACGCTGGTGTTGAGCTACACTCCAATTTTTATAATAACTGCTTTACCTGACGGTTATAAACACATTAAGATCTACTTTCACATATGTAAACTTCAACACATGTGAATTGCAGCTGTCACTTTTAAAATTATATATATATATATATATATAATCATTCCCTACAAAATAACGTGAGATAAAACAGAAAAATGTTATCAATATTGGCCGCAAATAAATTTTTACTTCTTAAAGGTCTTTCCTTTAGAAATTGGATTGTAACTTTGCCACGTTAACGTTTAGTTCTTGCCTATCGCAGCACCCTTAGATGTAAAGCTAGGACAAGTCGTGTCGATTGACTCTTAATTATATGATCAATTAACTGAGTGACGCGTTTCCGGTCCTACTGCATAGCGCAGCGTAGTGAGCATTATTATATGCAGCCTCGAAATGCGCGTCTGCAAATTTACATCTACAGACCCGCCTCGGTGACGTAGTTAGCTAACGCGCTAGTTTCGTGTGGAGCTAGACTGTCGAGGACAGGGAGATCGAAGTTTGAATCTCACTCGGGTGAACTGGAGGTGTTTTTTTCCTAAATGTTTTTCCACTCTCCCTCCACTCAAATGTGGGCTCACTCCTCTATATTAAATCTTCCCAATTCCTAACCCATTAAGGTGACCTGGTGGTCTAGGTGTAAGGTGGCAGACTCCTGTGTTGGGAGTCCGGGGTTCAATCCTCGGTCCCGGCACAGATTTATCTGATTGCCAAACCTTTCCTTCACCTCTGACAAGACTTGTATTAATCACAACTTGTGAATGTGGGGAATGCCGGGCCTCCACCGTGGTTCGGATTCCACGTTAAACTGTAGGTCCCCCATTTCATCTCACAATCAACCTACCATTAAACATTAGCGTAAGTGCATATAACCCGAACGGGTAGTAAGACGCGGTGCTAATAATAATAATAATAATAATAATTCTAGCCCATTAGCGTAATTAGTACTAGAGCGTATAACCTGAATGGGTATTAAGACGCAGTGCTAAGTATTATAAGTTCATCTATATTAGGATCAGCCACACACACACGATGCGAGGTATAGTTGGTCCATGCTACTGTCCGTTTTCATATAAAGGTTCTTTTTAAAAACAACAATAGCCCACTTTTGTGATTGACTGTTCTAAGGTGTCTCTCTCTCAATGGACTGGATTGCCAATGACGAAAGACTGGGGCTTGGTACCGGTTGAGTATATCGGAGTTTTTTTTCCTTAAATGGTTTTCCACTCTTCCTCCACGCAAATGCCAGTACACTTCCTTTATATTCAACCTATATCATCCCTAACAAATTGGAGTAATTATTACATAAGTGTATAACCTGAAAAAGTAGTAGGCCTAAGACGTGGTGCAAAAAAAATCCCTTTTTCGGTCAACAATTATGATATTTTACTATTTTATTCGTGTATTTTTTAGGTATTTAAAAAATTTATCAAAACTTAATTATTAAAACGTGAAAGAATATCTAACTGTCTAATAAGGCACTTTCCATGAACATTGAATTGTAGTTTTGGTCTATTTTGTTGGTTGAAAAAGTTACTCAAACACAGTTTTCGTATCCATGCGCCTTACAGATAAATTGTCTCACACTAACAAATTTAACTGTGATTTCTTTTTCTTTCAAACAAAAGTAAAGTTGTAAGTAAGGGGTTTTAATTAAATGTATTATAATCAGATTATTTAAACATGTAAATTAATAAACTTTTAAATTTTACATGCTACACGAATCATTTTCTGAAATAATTAATTCGTATTATTTCGAAGTAGCTGATTCGCTGGTTGTTTTGTGATATTGTCATCACTATTTCACTATAGGTTTCTTATTTGAATTAATTACGAAAAAAATTGCCTGTGGGTATGAGGCATTACACAACCCGTTTCGTGGCCACATGGTCTAATTCGTCCCTGTCGCAATAGACTAGACTGCCGATGACGGGGAGATCGAGGTTCAATTTCGGCCGGGTGTATTGAGGGTGTGGTTTTTCCAAAATGGTTTTCCGCTCTACCTCCAAACAAATCCTTCCTAGAAATATAACCTTCCTCATTCCTAAAATTACTAGCGTAATTAGTACATAATTGGACAACTCAAACGGATAGTAAAACGTAGTTTTAAAAAACCTCATAAACACAACACTAAAAGACAATTAACGTGAACACAAATAGCCTATTACATTATTTTAGGATCAGATATATAATTTTCAAGGTCATCTCAAGCTCAAGTTAGTTGTCGAGCACAAGCGATTATAGAAGTTGGATACAACTTTAGGGGACCCCAGTCAATTCTGGATGGTGCTGAAGAATATAATGTGTATTATTTGTAAACGGGTTCGTCCTGCTATCCTATTAGTAAATATTTATACGCTAGGGTTTAAACTTGCTCCTATGCTAAGGGGGCTACCTGGGTAAGCGATAAATAGCCGCGCAGACGTTCAGCTCTAAAGCATATGTAATCAGCGATGTATTATTTCCAAATAGGATTCACGCCGAAATAAAGTCAAAAGATTCCAACAAGGTTATTTTTCCTTGACAACCCTACAGTTTGAATTTTATTAATATAAATAAATGTGTGAAAATGTGACATTAAATCATTTTCAATTTTTTTAAAGCATATCTGAGAAGAAAATAGACTAGGTTTGATGAAAAAGGGCTCTAGATTTAGCATGCCTCTAAGAAATATATTAATTTTTGATAGTCCCACAACAGAAGATTTTAAGAACTAGCAGTGAGCTTTCCTCTTTACCTTGAGATAAGAAGTTTTGTAGTTTTCTTTTCCCTCTTTCTTTTGACCCCATACACACACAAAAAGTTGTATGTGAAGGTACAAAGGGAGTATAAGCTTAGACATAAATTAAAAACTGGCTATGGGAAATGAAACATACCATTGTATTTTAAGCTATGTCGCTTGACAGCGAATGATACTCTCACACTGACCAAGGTGGCCATCTTTGGTTGGTTTGTAATCCATTTGCTGATGTAATGTGTGTCTTTGGAAAGTGGACGTTAGAAACCCTGATAGAATAAATTGTGGTTGGCCTAGCTCCCCACTCAGCCACGGAGACAGGTAACCTAATCAGTGTGTTGAAGATGTTACTGGTATACAGTCTCGCATGACGAGTTTTAGAGTCTCGTATGTAGGCCTACAATACATTGAGTAATATAAGTATATAATATTGCCGTCAACTATGCTCTACATCACACGCGGTCAATTCAGAGGACAAAACAGACATTTACTTTTGATTGCAAATGCTTGAAGGCCTGGTTGAGCAAAATGTATCTAAGTAAATCAAATTTAAAAACAAAACAATTCCATCGGGGAGAGCCCGTAAGCGAGCTATACCGACTGAACGGCTGACGCCACTATTGATGATAGTGCCAACATTTGCAAATAGAGGGTGTCATGTGGTCAGCACAATGAACCCTTCGGCCGCTATTTTCAGTCTTTTAGACCGAAGCTGTTACTTATATATTCAAGTAGTTCCTAAAAATTAAATCAAACAAAAGTGAAATTAGTCATTTAGTAAATTAGACCCGCTTCAGTGGACGAGTAGTCTAAGGCGTCACTCGATGTGTTAGACTTGCCTGTTAATGATGGGAGGATCGGGGTTTAAATGCAGGTTGGTCTACTGAGGGTAGTTTTTATAAGCGTTTTTCCACTCTCCTTCCACGCAAATGTAGGTAGATTACATCTAAAATGCTTCCTTCCTCATACCTACCCCATTTGAGTAATTATTATATATGCGTACAGCCTGAACAGGTAGTAAGATGGGGTTAAAAAAAACGTAGAAATGTAAAATGTTACTTAGCATCATTTTTTACTGAAATATATCATACTACCGTTTGGAGAATTCGTAGCTAAGACCCTTTTAGGAACACGGGATGAGAAAAGTAGAAAGGAAATTTTTCAAAGTTTACTAGAAGAGAGAATGTAAAAAACTGTCGGGAAAATTAATATTTAGACATTTTATTAGTTTTAAGTATTCCGAGTTTGATTGCCAGCCGAAAATATTACAACTGACTTACCACTTCTGTTCGAGATGAGTCTCGGTTTAATGTATGTTCCAAGAATTATTTTAGTTTCAAGGAAATCTCACATAGCCACTTGTTTATAGATTAAATAAAACTCATATAGAATTGCACCCTATCTCAACCAGATTATTCTTCCGTGTACCACTCGCGAGATGAACCTCGGACCAGACTACTCCACGATAGAGAAGGCGTGGCAAGATTACTCGAATTGCTTCCGCTGGACAATTGTGACTCCTAGCCAGATGGTCGTAATATTGGCGAAATTAAGAGTTGGCCAACTCTTTAACAAACCGTCTCATTGTCATGCAAGACGAACCACTACAGTTTCTTTGGCAGGGTACACATTAGAACATCCACCGCGCGGTGGTGAACTTTCTTTCTTTCAGTGAGGAGACGTTATATTGGCGTGTCCTGTGACGTACTTGGCAAGGGGTCTTTAGACAGTTGAAGAAATTCGGACGTTTAATTTAATACTTGGGATATGGTAACAACCAATATTTGTGTTCGATTAAACTAGTGTTAACTTCAAACAAAGGGACTCGAGGATAAAATAGAATCGAGCAATGCAATCACGATCCTCCTTCAAGCTATTAGGATTTGGGTTGAAATAACACTGCCCCGATTTAAAGCAAAAACTAACAAATTCAATTATCTCAGCTCACAAATTAAATGACAAATTAAGCTACCAATTAATCACTACGAGGAACGCACTACTTACCCGTTTTGGTGGCCGCATGGTCTAACGCGCTACTCTCACAGAAGACTATATTGTCTCGTGTGGGGATATCCAAGGTTCTAATCTCGGTCGGGTGTACTGAGGATGCTTTTGTCAAAAAGGGTTTTCCACTCTCCCTCCGCGCAAATGCGGGTATACTTCCTTGAAATATAGTCTTAATCCCTAAAGCCACTAGTGTAATTAGTACATAAGCGTATAAACCTGACGGTTAGTAAGACGCGGTGCTAAAAAAAAAACAGTACTACTTCATGATTGGCCGACCATAAGGTCAAATTGATGGTAATGGTTTGGATGGCAGACACATACATGGGCACATTTTACATTTATTAAACACAGTTGAAAAATCCTTGCCCCCCTTAGTATGAATATGCTTGGATCTATATACCGATGGGCAGTAAACGCAATGTACGTGAAACAGATATACTATTGGTAGTGATGCTGGAAATAATGGCTTCTGCATATCACTATATTAACGTCAAAAAATATGAAAATGGTTTTAATAATTTTTGTAACGCTACAGAAATAATATTGTGTACACCATATTAATAATATGCGGATAAGTGAATATTCGTATTTCGTGAAGACATGCTTATTTTTTCTTTCAAGATTTTTTTGATTTAATCTTTGAAGAAATTGCTATATTTCTATGTGTAAAATAAATGGTACAACACAATCGCACCAACTTTCTAATAATGCGTATTATAGCTTGAAAGAAATTTTTCAAAAATATGTTTTCAGTAAACCACCTTTAAGTAAGTTTTCCTCATAAAAACATACATATCACAATAAACACTCTATATATATGCATTTTAAACCAAACTGTTCAAATTTTTGTTTAACAAATTTTAAATCTTCAAAAATAAGTATTTTGTAAACTACCTTAAAATTATGTTTAATTTATAAAAATAAAATCGTATACTTATTCACCATGAAAAATTATTCCCAGATACCCATTTTGAACTCAACCCTCAAGGCCAATTTTGAAAAATTTCAAATTTCTATAATTTGTCTAAGTAAACTACCCTTAAATAAATTTATTTTATAAAAATAAGCATGATTTATTATTGATAATGTAAAATATTCCCCTGTTGCCAATTATGAACAAAATTATTGAAGCTATTTTCAATATATTTCGAATTTTAGAAAATCACTCATTAGTAAACTACCTTTAACGAATCTTCATCCAAAAACCAAGTATAAAATGTCATTTGAAATGTCAAATCATTCTTAAATATCTACTTTAAACAAAATATCTATAGCCATTAAAATTTTTTGAGATTAAACAAACACTCAGCAGTGAGCTACTCTTAATTTGAGGGCTAAGGTCAAAATAAAAAATATATTCTGAGATATTACCCTAGATATCAATTTGAACAAAATCCATCAAACCTGTTCAGATTTCTGTCCAGAGATATATAATTACTATAGGCATAAGGACGGACAGAATATTTGTAAGAGTCCACTTTTTTTTAAGTTAGGACACACATAAAAAGTAAAGATGTATCATAATCTCGAGGTTGAAAATGTTCACGATTATAATACTTTCTCTTGATTTGAGAAAGGAAAAATATATGGACTCGCGTTTTTAGCAATACAAAACATATTATGAGTCTTAGGTTGAAGCTTTATTGCAAGGTGAGATGAATACGTTGACTTAATAATTTTTTACAGTTACTCGC
Organism: Timema cristinae; assembly: GCA_039000515.1. Lineage (NCBI taxonomy): Eukaryota > Metazoa > Arthropoda > Insecta > Phasmatodea > Timematidae > Timema > Timema cristinae. The sequence goes on along the minus strand of JBCFYV010000003.1, from coordinate 29,231,880 downwards.
CATTCTACTTGTGGCAACCTTATACAATTAGGTCACATGTTTTTAATGAGTTGGTTCAGAAACATTCTATAAATACCTCCTTCAGCAGTTAATATTAATCACTTTACAATCGTACAACACTGTAGGAAGAAAATACATTCCCTTGTTTTAACGTGGCGCCTAGGTTCACGTGCCATGCATAATCTAAAGCTAGAGATGTGCCTCTATATGACCACGCCGCTACTTGTAAAAATGATAAACGTTTCTCTTCTTTGATTGTACGTTTATGAATATTTTATTTTAATCATTGTTCTGTGTTTGTGGAAATTTGCTGTTTTAGCTAATGGAGTTGTAAGGTGAAAATCCACAGTTTATGCGGAATTTATTAGCCGCAAAATAAAATATTACAGAAAAGGTAAAATTACAAGGCTTTGATATATCCAAATTATCGCTGAAACTTACACATACCCTAAAAAATAAAATATTAAATAATAACGTTTGATGTTTTATATTAAATTTTATTGTAGAATTGACAGGATTACAATTTTAGGTATTATTCTGAACACCTTTTTGGCTATTCTTCCAATATTATTTTATTATTTAAACTTCCCTCCTTCGGACACAGCTCGGGTTGTAGTAAAATTTTATCTGTCCCTTTTTCTGAACGAAGCTTGGTCAAGGTCACTTAGGACGGAACTCGATACAGCCCACGTGCTCTTTTTATGTTCACTTCAATTCACTACGTTAGGAAAAACCTTTAACAGCATATACTACATACATGTAGCTTAAATTTATATTAGGCCACCATAAGTATATTACAGCTGTCAAAATTGACACCACCTAAATTTAGTAATAGATTCAGAACACACCGATTGGCGTATGAATACAAAACTTTACCCAATAATGGGGTTAGGATCCATAAAATAAAGTTATAGGGAGTGTACCTTCATTTGCATGTAGGAAGAGTTGAAAACCATTTAAGACGTTAGAACCCACCAATACGCCCAACTGGGATATGAATACCAGCTTACTCGTTGCTGGAAAGCTAGACAAGGCGAGTCTGATGCCTATTTTACGTATGCGCACCGGTGAAGGTAGCTTGAAAGTTTAGAACTATCAGATAGGTTTATACTATTGTAATATATTTGTTATCTGTCTGGCCAATCTGGTATTCTTTAATTCGTTTAAGGAAAGTGGTGAGAGATAATTGTTACATTTCAAAGTTGTGCGAAAATATTTTTTTACACACAAAAATAAATCAATAATCTAGAACTAGTATAAAGGTTACATTATTTCAATTTTAAACTAATAAGCTCTATCTATATATTCTATCTTAACATTTTAAGATTTTATAATAGACAATATGTTTTGTGTTTGGGAATTACAAAAGTGAAGGGACAAAAGTATAGAGATGAGGGGGAACTAAATATTTAATTAAGGAACAGCAGAACTATACCTTCAGGATTGTATTACACTTTGACAGTTAATTTTTAACTACAAATTAAAGTTAATGAAAGGAGGTATCTTTTCATGGTATCATCTAATTAGTAGCTGGAAACATTTGATTAGCATAATGCACAGTTGAAATTTGCAGCACTTGTATGCTAAATAATTTAGCATAGAAAAAGTACCGGGTTGAGCTTAGTCCCAAACATTTTTTTAGCTACGTATTTTTCAGTTATTTCCAGCTTTGAGAAGAAAAAAAAATTCAATTTTTTACTTTCTCTCGACACCTTGGAGAGAAAGTATTGTGATCGTAAAAAAATGATCGAACTCGAGATCTGTATCTCGACCTAGAGCCAAAACTATTTTACAGATTGAGCTATAACTTGGTATCGTGGGTTTTCATAAGGTCACCCTGAGGGATTTTTTGGAATTAGATATCTAACCCCTAAATTTGAAGGCAGTTTACTTTAGGGTTCCTTAAAAATAAATGTTAATTTCCGTTATCGGTTCTGGTTCCTTAAAAATAAATGTTAATTTCGGTTATCGGTTCTGATTCTGGTTCTGATTACGGTTCAACTCCTTGTTTAGAACACACTTATTCAATACCAGGTGGGGTCGAAGTAAATGTTTAGAAATTGTATACGGGTTCGTCTACTATCCAATGAATAAATATTTAAACGTAAGGGCTTGGTGCGTAGCATTAGGCGTACTTTCCAAGACAAAGTGAGTTAGTAAGTCGTGTACTAGTAGTCAAAGTTCCAGGCTATATGTCCAGAGGCCCCGGGTTTGACATTTTATGTGAAGCAATGGATCCAAAACGGGATCGAACTAAGCCTCGTTAGGACAAATGAAGAACTACTTGAATAAAGAAGAAGCATTTCGGTCAAGAAAACTGAGATCAACGGCTGGAGGTTTCATTGTGCTGATCACATGACATCCTCTATCCACAAATGTTGGAACTATCATCGCTAACAGCGGCGGCCGCTCGGTCGGTATAGCTCGTTTGTGGACTCGCACCTTGGAGTGCTATTATAATATGCGTGTTTATAAATTATACCTTAAATACCCGCTTCGTATAAACAAATATTTATGTTTTCCCTCACGTTTTTAATCCGTCTCGGCCATACACACTGTAACCACGCTTGTGGGGTAGGGGATGAGTAAGGTAGCATTTAGAGGAAATGTATCCACATTGACGTGAAGTGATATTGGAAAACTATTTAGGTAAAATCCTGCTCAGTTCACACAGTCATATAATCTGATTTTCTCAGATATTTTCGAAATTGTATGTATATTTTCATTATTTTTAAACACATTCGCACTGGTGGGCACGTTGTATAAACGCCAAGCTCACTTTAATTTTCTGGTAACGGGAAGTTCGGGCTTAGAAACTTGGACAAGTATAATGAAGGTGGCGATTCCTAAATGGTGTTTCACTCTACCTCCGTGCAAATTAGGCTACATTTAATCTAAAGTTCTACCTTCCACCATCCCCAACACATTAGCGTAATTAATATAGATACGTTTCACCCTAAAGGGTAGGTATCCACGAAGAAAAAAAAAATCGGAAATAGTAAATCACTTCTAGTTTGAATGCCCACTGACACTAAAACCTACTAGGAATAAAATTAATTCGCGACAGTGGACACGCGTACTAAATATCAGTTTAATCTAATCTGGTTCTTCTGTATCGTGAAGGTCAGGGTTAGAATCTCGTTTGGGTGTAGTGAGGATATATTTTCCTAGTTGGTTTATCACTCAATATCTCTAAACAAGTTTGGGTGAATTTCTATTAAATTCTACCGTTCTACATTATTAACTTAATTAAAATACGCTTATCTCATATGGTTAGTAAGATGCTGTGTATATAAACAAATTAAAGAAAATTATAAAATTATAAAAAATAAGTAGACCTATTATCTGTAAAAATGTACATTTCAAGAAGTTTATTAAGCCATCAACTTTATAGAAAATAACTCATGTAATACTTTTATAACTATTTTTATAATCTATACCTTTTGGCTACAGGGTTATTTAATGACTTACTATTATGAGTGAAAATGAGTTAAGTAATTTGGGAAATGTATCCGCATTAGCGTGAGAGGGAATGAAATAAACACAATAATATAAAACAAGCATGAAAACTATCCTCATTATACACGTCCGAGATTCGAACCTGAACCTTACCATCACCGTGAATCCACTCTGTTGTGAAAGTAACACCTTAGACCTTATGACAGCCGGTTCGGGAAGCTTTCTTAGAGTTCAAACATTTTATTATATAGTGCTATGATATTACAGCATCCAAGCAATTTGGGTTTAGTAATGAGCTTGAAATGTTGTACGCATGTCATTTTTTTTAAACTGTGTTGGTGCAATTTCACTTTAGTACGTGTGCTACATCAGGTTTTGTTTCTTCTAATGAGACGAAGAAAATGTGAAGCAAAATACCAAGTCTTTGATATGGAACATACACCTATGTGCGCACAAACTGAGAACTATATCATGATATCAAGATTGACTGTTCGACATTACGACGAAAGGAGACGTACAGTTACGCAAAAACAAACCGAGAAAAGTACAAGTATATTCATCACGATATTAGACCCACATTTCTAGACGTACAGCTGTTCGTGTATTAATAAAGATACCAAATCCACATTGCTAAACATTATATTAAAAGGTGACGTAAAATAAGTATACATGCCCAAATTGATAACTATATTATGATATCTGATTGTCAGTGTTTGAGGTTTTTGATGATATGGCAGATAAGCAGCTTCAGACATTATATTAAAAGGTGGCATATAATTGCGAGTACACAAATATAGAATTGGACAAACCTATTCACTACGATATCAGTGCTATAGTCACTATGTTAAAAGTTGACGTACAAGTGTGCTTGCACAAACTGAGAACTGTACAAGTACATTCAAAACACTATCATAAAGTATTACGTTAAAAATTGGAGGGGTCAATATGGAGTATAAAAGCTGTATCTGGCCCTCGCATCAACGTTACTAGTTAACAAATATAATAGTTAAGTTTGTATTTATTTATTTGAGTATTTAACGATCACTTTATGAACAGATTGATTATATCAGTAGAAGAAAATGTCTCTGAGCGAGAAAGAAAGGGCCTTACTAATTTTTTCGGGAAAGGTATTTTCACATACCTTCAGGGTTCTTTTACGTGCCTTAATCGACATGAGACCATCGAACTTTCTTCCCCTCCGAAGGAAGTTGTGCTAAGGATTCTTATCGCTCAAGAAAAATTCGTCGATCCCGGCTGGGTTTGAACCCCTAACATCGGGTCCTAACGTGAGAACTTTACCCAAGACCACCGAGGTTGACAATAAGAGTCTGAAAGAAATTATTAACTAATATATAACAATGAATAGCAACACGCATGTGCAATTCATTGTAATTAGGTCAATGTCCGTATGGAGGGGATCACAATTAATATAATTTAAATTAGTTGAAAAATGACACATAGACACGGGAAACGAACCCAGGATTTTTGGCTTAGCGCACCACTACTCTACCACTGAGATATCCAGGATTCGTCCCATGCTCAAGGCCATTCTTCACTCATAGTCTTTAAGGCTAAGTCTTGATGGACATGTGGGAATCAAATTGTGGTCCCTTCCATATGGACAGTGTCATAATTACAATGATTTACAATCTGTACGTTGGTATTCATTGAAATTTAAATTTAATTACAATCTTAAATTGAATACTGGGCACCATAACAGCCCTCCCGAGTCGTAAATGGCTGTGGTATCAAATAGCTCGCGGTGTCAATTGATCGCTCATATGTAACTGATGATTTCCACACGTCAATCACAGACTCAGACTTAAGATATGAGGGAAGAATGACCTTGAGCACGGGACAAATCATGGCTAGCTCAGTGATGAAGCATTGGTGCGCTAAGCCAAAAGTCCCAGGTTATATTCCCGTGTCCAGGTATAATTTTTTCAATTAATTTAAATTAATTGGTTACATATAGCACGTTTTATTAAAGTCCCACAATATAGTTGCAGTATACATTCATGATATAAGCCTATACAGTATCATATGAATTATGCTAAAAAGAAAGACTCTTTCCCAATTAATATACATTCTACGGTCAACAATAATATCCCCAAAACTTTGATTTGCACAATTTAATCTTCACAGCACACACATAAAATTATACTTTACTCTTTTTTTTTTGTGTGGCATGGGCCATGTTGTGGTATCCAAAAGTGTTTTATTCCAGATAACTAAAAAATATAATAATTATGAAATGAGCTAAGACAGTCAAAGAAAGTAATTTGCACGTAATATTTTGAATGAATACACAATTCTTACCTTTCAAAAAAAAAAATCCAATCTGCAAATAGTAAATCTGATGCAATGCTGGCTTATAATCAAAAACCAGTAACCAATCTTAACTCACTTGAACACAGTGAAACAAAGTTAAAATAAATAGTAAAAAATTCTGACTGTACTTGAACACTGTTTTGTCCTAAACACTAATTTATTACACCATTTTGTTTCAGCACCACTTTAAAAACCGATCTATTTTGTGTCAGCTAATCATTTCGCACACTAAGTCCCTCCCGAAATTAGGATATCACTATTTTTGTGGGCAAATATGTTTATTTATTTGGTTGATTTTTCTTTATTCGATTTCTTTTATTAAAAGATGTAACACACTTTATATTTACGAATAAAATTATATTTTACTCAAGGGTTACTCGATTGGTAATATTCAGGGAAAAAAAAAAAAAAATCAAACCGTTCGCGTAGTAATCGTCGCGCTCAAGGATCTAGCTCGAATGCATCGGCAACAAAACGCCGAATCTATTTCGAAGTTCGTGATGTCTCGTTTTACCAATGAGGAAGTTCGTGTTTGGTGGAAGGGACCGAGTGGCAGAACGTTACTCCTCAAATGGTTCGTGAAGTGTGTTAGCGTATCATAATCATCACGACCGGTTCACTGAATGACTGCACTGCACAGCCTGAGAGAGAGCTAGCTACTAACTGTGCCCTCCAACTACGGGTGTTCATTCCTCCGTGTGGCCCCTGTAAAGTATACACCCCCCTCCTCTCTCTCTCCTACCCGGGTGGTTCCTCCTTGTCTTCTTCGTCGACGTCGTCTGGGTTGGTTCTATAGTCTATGTCAGCCACTTACCATCACCAGAACTAGAAGTGGGCCATCCCTCGACCCACACCAGTGTTGGTGGATTCACCTTTGTGCAACAACAGCATTAATCCAGTATTAACGATGGTTGGTTTTTTTTATATTAAAGAGATAAAGAGGTACAGGGGCCTCGGAAGTTCTTATGAATAAAGTTGGGGAGAGGAGGGTAGGCCTTAAATGAAAGATGGATTAGCAAATTTACAGTAGCCCCATGACTTCTTTGGTGCTGACTGACAGCTCACAGCTGACTTCTGACAGTCAACATTTAGGTATATACATAAATTTTGACTGTCAGAAGTAACAGCTGCTAAACACATGTTTTTGCAGATCATATGGTTCGGTCTAGGGATACATAATTTGGTTTTGTAGCTTCTCAAAGCCGTCAGCTGTCAGCTGTGAGCTGTCAGTCAGCACCAAAGAAGCCATGGGGCTACTGTATACATTATATAATTACAGTTATAGCCGCATCTAAACATCATAATCTTTAAAATACAAAGATTACACCTAGATACGGGAATCAAGCCTGGGACCTTTGGCTTAGTACATCAGTTCTAACCACTCTATCCAGGAGTCGTCCCGTGCCATCACAGAATCTGCCTTAAATTGAAGAATGATCCTGTGCACGATTCCTGGATAACTTATGGGTAAGAGCATTGGCGTACGAAACCAAAGGTCCCGGGTTCAATCTCCGCGTTTAGGGGTCATTTTTCAATCTAAATAATATTAAATGAAAAATCAAATGCGATCTCCTCCGGAAAAAGGTTAAGCCCTGATTTACTTTAGAGGCAATTTGGAACATTTTCTGATGGTTTTCTTTGCCATGATGTATAGTAAGGATATGGTAGAAAGTGTGGTTTAATAAATACAAACTTATTTTTGGTTAGTCTAAAGGGGAAAAAAAGATAATGTAATCATAATATTATTAAATCGGCATTGATAAGATAAGGCGATAGTTTTAAGATATACACTCGACTCTAACAAAATTTCTTTTGCTTAAAATTATGACTATTGTAACCAATTATGATAGGTTAGAAATGACGTAAAAATTATATTCCTTTTTAAGAAATATAAAGTAAGTATAGTATTTGTTTTATACAAATATAATATATATATATATAAATATATGCACATAAATATATCCATATAGGCTTAAATGTACATATATATATATATAAAAGGATTTGTTTTAAACAAATATAATATATATATATGTATTATATTTGTATAAAACATATATTTATAAGCCTATATGTATATATTTATGTATATTATATGTATTATATTTGTATAAAACATATATGTATATATATGCCTATATGTATATATTTATGTGTATATATTATGTATATATATGTATGTATATATATGTATGTATTACATTTGTATAATAACAAATACTATACTTACTTTACATTTTTTAAAAAGAATTTAATTTATATAAATTAATTATATATTAATATAATAAGATATATAATTTAATTTATATATATAAATATATTCATATAGTGCATCTGGGCTACCACAATCATAGCCCAGAAGTGGAAATATTAGCCAGAACTGATGTACCGTTGCTCAGGGGACGCCCGAATGTACTAATCGTACATTCTTTCCATGTCCCGATTGATTACACGAGGGATGTTAAAAGTATAAGGGTGTGAAACCAGTGAAAACACTTAAACCTAACTTAAGACTAACTAACCAAACCCTGGTGACCGTTTGGGTGATTCCCCTTTCGAAAAAAATACCCAAGGTACCAACCGAGAAGTGAGCCCGGGACCCCTAAACTCTTAGCCAGGTACACTAGCCACCACACCACGGGGCCGGTTAGCCGAGAGTAGAACCCTGACCTCACCTTCAACAATTTTGATATAATGATGTTATGATGACAAAGATGAATGATCAACGAAGGTTAGTTTGAAGATCTAAAATTAAAAACCCGCCTCGGTGGCGTAGTTGTCTAATGCGCTTGTCCTGTTGAGCTCGACTGCTGAGGACGGGGAGATCGATGTTCGAATCTCGGTCGGGTGAACTGGGGGTGGTTTTTCTAAATGGTTTTCCACTCCCCCTCCGCGCAAATGCGGGATCACTTCCTCTTATTAAACCTTCCCAAGTCCTAATCCATTAGCGTAATTAGTACTTAAAGCGTATAACACGAACGGGTAGTAAGACGCGGTGCTAAATAATAATATTAAAATTAGAATGCGTTATTACAAATTGTGTTCAATCCACACATAAAAATAATAATTACGAATTAAAATGGGACACTTAATTTCTAAAATTATAAACTTTAAGTGAATATAAATTTTGTATTGTAATAACTGGGCTAATAGGCTACTTATGTTTCATTATGAGTTTTAGTTATAATCTTGGAATATATCTCCTTTAAATGGATGGTAATTATAAAGGAAACGATCAAGATTGATTAATATATTTGTGTTTGATGAAACTTGATTCTTTCTTGTGTGAGTTCTTTTAATCGGATCTGATTGATTGTCATTTGGCTGCACAGCTGCCATTAATCCAGGCGACAATGGCTAGGACATAGAAACTAGATGACTCGTCTTTGCGAATTAAGCAAACGTTAAAAAGTAACAGGCTATACTATTTTTATAACATCATCCTTTTGACAAAATTCATATATATATATATATTATATATATATATATATTTATTGTGTGTCTTACTATAATCAACTAATGAGTTAATTTTGTCATTTTTGAGGGTGTTCTTACATAAAAGTATCAGACTAATGAGCCTTACATTTTGTCCATTTCCCTCTGAAGCGGTTTAACATTAAAGCGAGTTGATAAAGATTTTGTTAAATCTATCTTAATCGCAACTTGAAAAACTTTAGAATATTAAAAAAAAACATGTTAGTATCTAACATTGACCAAAATCGATTCAAATCAACACAATTGTCAAAAGGAGCTGCTAACACATCCCAACGGTCTAGGACAACGGGCGAGCCAACTGGGCGCGCGCGAACTGGGTGCCAGGTCAACTGGGCGCCAGGACAATTGGGCGCCAGGACAACTGGACGTTAAAAACACTTTTTCTTTTATTTTTAACTAACTTTTTCTAGTATAATGCAATGCATTTTTTTAGAATATAAAAAATGCGCCATTTTTTAAATATATTCTTCAATTAATCATATTTTTCATCGCAACATCATATAGTTTTCAATTACGTAAATATTCATTTTTGGAGTTGTTTAAAAAATCTCAGTAGAGGAAACTTGATTAATTCATATTTATATAGTTAACCTTACCAACCTAGCTATTGCAATTAATTAATACAAGACAAAGAAAATTTAAATAATATATGTTGTGCATAATCAAAGAGTGCATCTTTTGCTTTTACTCATCACTTTTTAATTAAAAGGAAAAAAGTGCATTGCATTATGCTAAAAAAAAAATTAAAAAATTTTTTTTTTAAAAAAAAGCGAATTTTTTTTTAAAGAAAAAAAGTGGGTTTAATTTTGGTGCCCAGATGGTGGCACCCAGTTGTCCGGACCCGCATCCCAAAGTGTATGAATGCGTAGTTGTAAATATAGCCACCATTGAAATTGGCAGAAAGTGTTTCAACCGGTGGATAGTAGTCAAATTATTTAAAACTGATAGTTTGGTACCTACACAAATTAGACTTCAAACTACTATAAGGTATCATTTTCTTTTAAATTGAAAAAAAAAAAGCATCTGTACACAGGAATCAAACTCGTGGCCAGGTGTCATTTTTCAATTTAAATGAATATGATTTTTAGATGCGACTGTAGCATTAACAAATATAATAGAACGGCAATTTAATCCATTATTATAAAGCGTGCTAAAAAAAAGCGCTCATATTTGTTCAGAGAAAAACAAGAACATAATGGTAAGGTTTATCCAAGTGAATTCAACCTGGTGACGTCACAAAACCACATATTTTGATTCCTTGTGATCTATGGCGTGCCAAGGAGGGGACATGTAGACAGGTGTTGTTACTTCATGCCGACAGCTGGTAAGAGTCATCTCTGCTGAACAAGGTTAGGGTGCTCCTTATTTAAAGAAATGTTGAAACTGGTGTTGTGTGCCAACCGGAGTAGACGTTTCTTTGAACATTTTGTAACAGGAGACGCTTTCTGTTCTTACCATGGCACGATTAACTACATGATTTATTTATATTTTTATGATTTTGTATTAATATAAGAAAAATTTAATGTCATAATTCTACTATGAAGAAACTTCTTGAAAATTCAAATATACATTTTATTTGTTCAACAATGGTAACATTTTACTTTATTATTAGTATTATTTTATTGGTATTGGTACTATTTATCAAAAGTGATATATGAAGATCACATAACGATGTATACATATGTGAAAAATGTTTTAGTAACTTTATAACTGTCAAAATAATTTCTTCCTATATAAATTGCACTGTGGTTTTGCAATTTGTCTACTAAAAGATATTCAAAAAAATTCAAACCGAATAAAGTAAATTCAATCAATTAAAATGTTTATCTACTGGAGATAAAATATAATCTATATATCATTTTAGTGAAGCAAGATATGTAATTTTTTAATTCACTAAAATAATACCCGGTCATGGATTTAAGTCATGGTCCTTCAACTTTATGTGATGATTGATCTTCATATTTTGTTTTTTGTTTTTGTTGCTTAAAGTAAAATTTTAAAGTTCCTTATGTATTAAGTCTGAACCATCCCCGAGACTTAATGGTCAAATTGGTCACTGTCTCAGGGCCCCCATAGCTAAGTGGCTCGACTGGTTGGTCAAAATCTAAAGGAACAGAGTTCGATTAAGGCTAATGTTGATGAAGGACGATTTTTTACTATTTGTTTACATGCTCACAATATTTAATTATCAAGGTAAACGTGTTGGCCGTGTAGTATTAAACGAATTTCTAGTTAAGTTGTTTAGTAAGGTGTATTATAATCCGTTTGTTAAATTTATTATTATTTATTATTATTATATTATTATTATTATTATTATTATTATTAGCATCGTGTCTTACTACCCATTCGGGTTTTACGCACTTACGCTAATGTGTAATGGTAGGGTGATTGTGAGATGAAATGGAGGACCTACAGTTTAACGTGGAATCCGAACCACGGTGGAGGCCTGGCATTCCCCACATTCACAAGATGTCTTGTCAGAGGTGAAGGAAGGGTTTGGAAAATCAGATAAATCTTTACCGGGACCGAGGATTGAACCCCGGAACCCCAGCACAGAAGTCCGACATCTTGCCTCTAGACCACCAAGTCACATACTCCAGAACTATCAAAGTCTGCTTAATTAGGAGGAAGCTAACTTAGTATAAGAAATCGTGTATTGTCATGTGCTTGACAATTAAGATAACGTTAACATTCTCTTGATGTTCTGTTAATGTTGGTAAAATAATGTAACGCCATTATTGGGTTGCATGTTATTGACATTTTAGTAATATATACTATGTCAATATTATTGAAAAAATATATGTATGTCTGTACAAGTAGATGTTAGAAAAATATGGATAGTTAACCTGTACTTTCTAAACTTTAGTAGGATTTTGGTAGAAAGAAGGGCCTTTCAGATGTCAATTTCATAAGACATATCAGCGTATAATTTAACTTTAAAACAGATAAAACATTGTCTCCCAACCGAATAATTTTTCTTAAAGGGAAAGCGACAAAGGTGTAGAAAAGGGGCTACATATATATGTATAAAAACATTTACATCCAAAGGTATGGTTCAATTTTCTATCGAACCCCTCCTGGGAAAATGAGCTTTTAACGCCCCTGGGAGGCATTTCTCAAACTATGAATTTTCCGACCTTGCCAGGAATCAAACATCCAGCTCAGAAATTAGAATCATTACCGACTGAGCAAAGGTATTGAGGACCACAATTATACAGCGAACATCACCAAGGTTTGGGAATATATTATCAATGACGATAATCTTCGTCACTATCAGTTTTCTCTCAAATGTTTCTGTGTAGCTCACCAGGTCACTATGTAGCCTACAGTTAGCTTCTTCTAAAAGTGGAACACCCAAGGAATCTTGTCTGCCTTGCCTGCTCACTTCTCACTCTCGATTCTTATTGTGAAGGGTTTATTTATATAAATACTCTCCAAGGAGAAAAATTAAACAAGTCAACTTTCTTGCTTGTCTAAGTCACAGGGTTGGTAGTAAAGACCCGTCTAAGTTCAGACCTTTTGTAATTTTTGTACAAATCTACAGCTCAAGACATTGTTTAGAGACCTAAACCGCCCTTTATATCACATGAGGAAACTTGGATGAAAAACGTCCAGGACAGGAAGATCGGGGGTTCAAATCCCGGTTGGGTGAACTAAGGCTGGTTTTTACAAAAAAAATTCCACTCTTCTCCCACACAAATGTGGGTACACTTCCTCTAAATTCAACCTTCCGCGTTCCTAATTCACTGGTGTAATTAGCACCTGAACAGTTAGTAAGACGCAATGCTTGAAAAAAAAAAGTTAATACATTCATCGACTAAAGTAAATTATATATAGATTGCTGCTTAACTCTTGAAAAATGGTGACCTGGTGGTCTAGGGGTAAGGTGTCAGACTTTTATGCTGGCGACTGGGGTTCAATCCTCGGTCCCGGCAAAGATTTATCTGATTACCAAACCTTTCCTTCACCTCTGACAAGACATCTTGTGAATGTGGGGAATGCCAGGCCTCCACCGTGGTTCGGATTCCACGTTAAACTGTAGGTCCTTCATTTCATCTCACAATCACCCTACCATTACACATTAGCGTAAGTGCGTACAACCCGAACGGGTAGTAAGACGCGGTGCTAATAATAATAATAATAATAACTCTTGAAAATGTTTATAAGCTTTGCTAGAATAATCTTCAAAATAAATCATTTTATTTAAAGGAATAGAAAATTATAACCGCTGTGATTTAGCTGAAGAAAAGGCTATTCAAAGGAATTCTTGTTTTTTAAAATAGCGGCTTCCCTTTTGTAAATTTTTGAAATTTTAAACTTTTGGTCCCATTCTCGATGCGTAAACTTTAATTTAAAAGCTAATAAAGAAAATAAGTCGATTAGAACTACGATTATCATTGACGAAAATGATTGCCTCACATATGAATTATATAGATTGTTAAGAATTATTAGATATTTTGTGTGAAAATGCGATGCATTCACGAAAATATAAATTTATCTTAAAGAGGTTGATCAGTTATCCCTATAATTCTTATGTCAACTAAGTTAAATATATATATATATAATATCAACTCTGAATTTCTCAGCTTGCTATTACTAGCCATGGTGGTAAGTTTCATAATGCCTCTCCAAACATAAATATTAGTTTATTTTTAGTAAAATGGCTTAACTGTTTCCAATATTTAAAGATAAATTCACGACCTTGTGGTTTAAATTAGTTAGGAATATTCGTAGGTAAGTGTTTATCAACATTTGTTTGCTAGTCTTATAGCCTTCTATTCCAGTAATGAATTATATCTAATGTGATGAAATTAATTAAAGTTTTGATAAGTTTCAAATGATAAACACACTTTTAGGCGTATAATTAAAACTCCTTGAAACTGACGTAAACACATTAATATCTAATTAAGTGAAAAATGACAGCCTGTACACAGATTTAAGCCTTTGACCTTAGGCACCAATACTCTTCTACTGGGCCATCTTGGTTTATCTTGTATTCAGTCTCCGTCCGATTGTTATTTAGAATGTATCTGGATACAATACAAACCAGGTACAATCAGAGAAATAACATTGGTACTCAAATCCAGAGGTCCGGGATTCTCTTCCTCATGTCTAGGTTGTAATTTTTCCCTCATTCGAATATGATTCTAGAGTTTGAACATTTTCTGGTGATAAAATTCATCATTTGGACATTATTATCTCCCTATAAATGAAGCCGAACAAAGTGATTAGTAGCAATTACGATATTAAAGCGAAAATTAGGAAAATAACACGGTCGAGAAATGCATGTTATTATTTGGTTAGTAAGTTTATGACATCTCTCCTGGTTTCAAGGAATGTAAAACTCAGAATACAAAGAACAATAATTCTACCGGTTGCTCTCAATGGGTTTGAAACGTAGTCTCTTATCTTAAATGACTAAATTCGTGTTTGAAAACAAGATGCTTGGGAAAATATTTGGTCCAGAAAGAGATGAAAATACTGAAGAGTAGAGGAGTGTACATAATGTTGAGTTACATACTCTGTACTTATAAGATATTGTTAAGATAATCAAGTCTTGTAGATTACGGTAGGCAAGACATGCAATGCGAATGGGAAAGTATAGAACCGTGTTCAGGGTATTGGCGGGCGAACCCAATGGGAAGAGACCATTGGGAAGACCTAAACGTAGATAGGATGATATTAGAATGGACCTGAAAAAGATAGGGTGTAATGAGGTGGACTGGATAAAACTAGCTAAAGGTAGGGATATGTGGCGTACTTTTGTAAGTGCAGCTATGGACTTTCGAGTTCCTAATGCCATAAAGTAAGTATAGCGTATTAGTAACACTTTCTTATAACTAATTTTTATTGTGGACTGAAAAAATATTATTTAAAAATATATCTGTAATTAATCTGTACATGTTATTCTTTTGAATATAGATACTCAAATATGCCTTAGTTATATTCCAAATGTAATTTATTTGACATTGTATATAAACTAAAATACGATAATCCTGATTATAATATAATCACTCCCTATTATTATTTCATAATTTGTTCCTATATGGAAGTTACCCTGTGATGAATGAGATATTTGGGGTCACATGTTCGTAAAACGTTTCATTTGCTTTCGTCATATTGTTTTTGTTTCTGTTTGATTACATATATTATTTATTTAGTGATACGACCAATAGAAAGCTGTAAAATACTTAATCTAAGAGGAGAAGAGTAAGAAAAACAAATAAGAGATTCTCTACCAGCATTTGCTTTAAAGTGAGGACGAAAAACCACTATTGAAAACAAAACCTAGTGAAGAAAGCCGGGCTCAATGCTCAAATTTCTGTCTGAGAGACAGACATACTCTAGATAGATTTTGGTAGGAAAGAATTTTTAGAAGATATAAACATATTTTATGTGATCAATAATTATAGTAGTTAACTTTATAATTAGCATAATTTTAAAGGTATCTATGAAATGTGACGTTTGTACATCACATGGATTGAGGTATACATAGACCATATAAAAATGGCGTTAATAACTTTCATAACCTCTAATAAAGTCCCTTTTTATATAATACAAACTGCACTGTACCTTGAGGTTAACCCTGCCTTTTTCCCCCAATAAGATTGAAGCTCTGAAAAGTAAATAAATACCTAGGAGATAACCTCCAAACTGATGGACTAGCGATGGGCACTAGCTATGAAAAAACAATTGACCATTTCGATAGTGTTCAGCAAGTAGAATGAAGACAGGAATGTACTCAGATGCCTTAAGGTTGGATGCAGGGAACGCGAGGTTTTCTTCAGTTTTCATAGTAAAACTTATTTTTGGACAAAATAAATCAAATATTGCTTCTATACAAATATAGAATTCTATTTTCTTAACTTGGTGATATCAACAGTTCTGGAATATTTCTCAAGGATATCCTGGAATTTAAAAAAAATTTCTCGTCTAATGCCGCTATGCTCGTGTAAGATATTCAACTGTTGATATCACCATGTGAAGAAAATTAAACGCTATGTTTCTGCTGGAGAACTATTTTATTTAACTTGGCCAAAAAAAAAGTGTTGCCATAAAAACTGCAAAAAAACACTTATCTTTTCTTGCGTTGCGTACACTCCCACCTTAAGATGTTTCCATTCACAAGAATAATCTTGTCTCCCTCCATTTCTACATCGAGGCTGAGTGATACTCGACCTTACTGGATATTATTTCTTCTATTAGTGTACAAAACCAATTTTCGATACAGCTATTTTGCACTTTAACAGATAGCTCCTATTTGAAATAATCGACATATATGTACAGTAAAATATCCATCATCTCCCAAAAACGCTTAAACGTTCCAATTATTTCACCTATAGATCGATTAATTCTATTTTTAACAAATAAAAATATATCTATTCGATAGATGCCTGCTTCTATATTAGATAATCTTCATCCCTCGGTTCCTCTTCGGGTGAATATCGCTTATAAACTGGAGTCTCCAGTCTCCACAGACCTTTGAAGATGTGTGCGATGTCGAATTTATTGTCAATGTACTTCAAGTGGATGTATGCTTCTAAGTTTATAAGCTTTTACCACCCCATTTTATTCCACTCTTACGCCCTCATTAATTTCAAGTGAGTCTAGGGACCCTTTTAAAAAAGTGTTGGTGATAGTAAAAGTAAAATTATTTATCTATGATGATCATAGTTAATAATCGGGTGAATTTTTCTCATATATGATTTAAACTAGATTCAGTTTTACTTGATTTAAACTATGAAATGTCAAATCAAAACAGTAAAGCAAATTAATCAAGGTTCTATTAATTGTTTCAATATTTTTGTTTGAAACGTATGTTTTAATTTAGAACTAAGGAAGAATATAAATAAAATATCATAAACATTAATCATCTTAACATATACTACTTTCAAAAATAATAATTGCAGTTACTAGACTTGGAGCTGTACCTAATCAATTGTTATTTTATTAGTTTTGGTTTTTCTTTGGTCAATCCAAACTAAATATTTAATGCAATATTGAAAATGTGCTATGGAAAGAGTACTCCTATTAAATAATTTTGTCAGGACTGCGTTGATTGTGGTTTATCATAGCTTGTTAGTGATCTATGTGTTAATAGTAAGGACTATTACCGTACGTACACTCTAGTTAATGGCTAAAATGAGAGGGTGTGGGAAACCTTATTTGTCCAAATGTCTCGTACGAGTAGTGGCCCTTAAAATATTACTCGTGGATGTGTATAAGTGACATTAGTCATAAGATATGAGGGTGTCTGCGTGTAGGCCACTATTATGCACCTACTGAATGTTATGTATATATATATATATATATATATATATATATATATATATATATAATGGTTCTACTGCGTGAAGTTAGCAGGAGACAACGTTTTGTGTTGTGTGTGTGTTTTTTTTTTCCCACGAAAACTATATCGTCACAAAATATAAGAATTTGATTTTCTTGTGGCACAAATTCAGCATTAACTTCCGAATTTGTGCCGTTATAGGTGCCGCCAACTTCACGGATATCCTTTTGGGTCATTATTAAAAGAATTTACTTCGATTATTCAGCTAAAAAGGGTTTCATTTTTCAATTTAAGGCACACTTCAAGCCGGACACTATTTTTGATAGAAAGCTTACGTTCAACACACAGGTTGACAACTTAATCAAAGAATGTAAGTGATGAGAAAGTTTGTTAAAAGTAAATGCAACATAACTCACCTGAATAGTAAAGAGGGAAATGTACAGTTATAACCATGCACCCAATATTTCCAATACACCTGTCTCAAATTAGAACCAAACAGTCCGCATCGGTATGCAAGAGGAATAGATGTGAGGCTCATCTGAAATGGTTTCCCTTTGATAGGTTGGTTGGAACTCGACTCCCGGCCGTGTGTACTGAGTTTTTTCCCCTAAAGGGCTTCCCACGTTCCCTAATCAAAAATTCGGGTATATTTCCTTGCAATCTTTCATACACGACCTGACCACATTTACCTAGGTAAATATTCAGCGTATAGCATGGGCAGGTAGTAAGATGCAATGAAATAACCCAAAATAAATCGGTACTATCTCATTTATCAGATTCGGGAGTGATAATACACCAATTCTGCCTGTGTATAGCATCATCATGTTAAGCCAGAGGTCCCCGGCTCGATCCCCTTGGTTAGCTGAAATTTTTCTATATGATAAATAAATTACTTTTAAAATTTTAACTGCAATGATCGATTTATTATAATCCAGGAGTAAATATTTAGATTACCGACTGGTATAAGCTCTTTAAAGTTGCGAAGTGAATATTTTTTCTTTTTAACAACGCGTCTTACTACCCGTTCGAGTTATACGCATATATACTAATTACGCTAAAGTGTTATGGATGATGAAGGTTGAATTTAGAGGACGTGTACCCGTAATTGCGTGGAGGGAGAGTAGAAAACTCTTCAGGAAAAATCATCACCATTACACCCGACCGGGACTCGAACTTCGATTTCTATGTCATCTGTAGTCTAGTCTATTGCGAGAGTGACGGACTGACTTGCAAGTTTAGTATGATGTAATTTTTTTACATAACAATAGGAACATGTCGTATTAATAACATTTGCGTCATAAGAGGGGAAATAAAATTGTATTGCAAATATCGAAGCGTGGTTGATGCGTGTTTAATTCCGGCAGAAGTTATCTATCTTCCTGAGGAAGGAGAAAGCTCGACGGAAGTCTTAGGAGGTCACGTTACTATTTATTCAAGCACGCCTGATGTAATGTTGACTACATTATGTTTGATGACCTAACGTCTTTATTTCATTTCCTACATTTAAATATATTACAAGTACCGGTAAGTACTGTCCTTTTGTGTACTCGTGTGTGCGATTTTACTGGGGTTTATTTCCCTCAAGATAGATGACTGTTGTGAAGCAAAAGTTATCAAATTGTTTACGTCTTTACTACCACAGTCCAATTCTCATATAAAGGTCATTTTAGAAAATTAAAACGTATTTTTTTCGTGACCAAAATTAATAAGATTTTAATACTTTGGTAGTCTTATACTATATTTATTGATAATAGGCCTATATATTACTAATCTTATTAAGTATCATGTATGCTAAAGGTTCGGTCCATTCATTAGGGTCGTCATATTCTTGGCACTGTATGGACCTAATATAATTATCAATAATTGCTGTAGTATTTTCATTTTCCTCATTTTCTTATGTATCGGTTGTTTGTTTATATTTACGTGTTCTGTTTTTGTTGTTAACACTATCGTCACTTTTATTATGATTGATCATATTTATCATAATATATTATAAAACAAAAAATCATAAACATGTTAATTTAAACTATAGCAGTGCACTTTATTTTGTTAATTATTTAAGTTAGATCACTTTTCACCTCTATTTTAAAGCTAATTTCACCATCACTCTTGTACACGTAGATCTTACTATATTTTTACCCATACATATTTACGGTCCTTTTCCCTTCATTTGTTTTTAAGCAATAATTGTTTATTTGGTAACTTTCAAAAAAGGCTCCTTCCTATCTAAATTTGAATATAAATCTGCACCAGCCTGTATACTCTGATCTTGGGCTCCTGTGTTCAAATCCAAGTAAGGTATTCTACGTTTACCGTGGAAGGTAAAAATCTTACCTTGCTTAGTTCTACTATGAGATAGCTTATAAAATCGGGCCACAGTGCAATCAGTCAAACCAGGGTAAGGAAAGTGTAGATTAAAGGTGGATATTGAGAGTTCTCATCCTCAGGGTGGATATTTCCATTGATTTTCCTTCCTCAGGATGGATATTTATATCGATGGTTTTCTATCCTCTCTTCAGGCAGATACTAATGTCCTTTCCTTAAAAATTCATTCTTGTCCTGTGCTTTAAATTATTTCGTATACATTTTCGATATTCTTAAACCTACAATGATAATCACGCTGTGTAAGGCGTCAGGCTCTCAATATATTGGATTGACTGCGACTGGAAGGTCTAAGTTCCGAATCTCGACCGGCTGAACTGGAGGCAATTTCTATTTTATACTCCAAGCTAATGTGGGTGCACTTTATGTAAATTAAACTTTTTCATCCGAGGTTACCCTTTAGATTAAGCTGTTAGGAATCTTTGTGATGAAAATAATAATTTAAATAATATATCCTTAACAGGCGTTAGGACCCAAGTATAATTATCATCTGCTTCTCAAACTGGTGGGCATACGGACAAAGGCGTTATTTTAATCTTGTCTGGATTACAAGTAAGGGTGTGTCCGGGATTCAAATCCCGGCAGGGTGTACTGTGGTAGCTTTTCGTAGATTGTTTTCTTGATCTCCCTCTACGTGAATTCGGGTATATTTCCTCTACAAGCTGCCTTCCTCATTCCTATCCCACCAATATAGATGTGCGAACATTCGTGACTGGCAGTAAGACGTGCAGTGAGGAAAATACCACCTGACCAAAGAAAAGTGGAATTCTGTAACGAAGAACCTTTTGGAAAATACAAACCTATATTTTTATATTCAACATTGATAACATTTTACTACATTATTTAGTGTTATTTATATGTACTACTTACTCACACCATGGCATTAGGAACTCGAAAGTTTATTGCCACACTTACAAAAGTACGCCCCCTATCCCTATCTTGAGCTAGTTATATCCAGTCCACCTTATTATAATCTCTGTTCTTTAGGTCCATTATATTTGTATCCTATTTGTGTCTAGATCTTCCCAGTGGTCTCTTTCCATTGGGTTTATCAGTCAATACCCTGAACAAGGTTCTAGATTCTTCCATTCGCGCTGCATGTCCTGCTCACCGTAATCTGGGAATATCCTAACAAAGTCTTGTGATGAGTATAGGATATGCAAACCATCATTATTTAACCTTCTACACGCCCCAGTATCTCTATTTTTTTTAAATGTATTTATACTATTTATCAAAGTAGCAGGTGAAGGTCATATTACTTGACGCATTCATATATGAAAGTAGTTTCAGTAGTTTAATGGCTGCTAGATACTGTATTTCCTACCAATATCATACTTTAGTTGCCTAACCAGTACTAAAAGCTCAATTTCGTTTATAACGTTCATCTCGTGGAATTGCTCCTAGACCAGTTCTCGTCACTAACAGCCACCACAACATACTATGAACCTGTTTGGTGTCTGCTCTGTGTATGTAACTGATAGAAAGTAGCTACATTTTAACGCGCGACAGGCAATGCAATGACTTCTCGGTAACCATTCTAAAAGATTGTACTGTTCTCTTACGTAATGTTGGACGTGTCCTGTTTGCCATCTATGCTCCATTCATGAATGATTGAGATTCTCTTCAGCAGTTTTAAATTGCACTATGTCTATGTTTATGTAAGCATATGTCAGATAAAAGGTGTTAGGGTCAGTCTCGACAGTGTTATTATTATTATTATTATTATTATTATTATTATTAGCACTGCGTCATACTACCTATTCGGGTTATACGCACTTACGCTAATGTGTAATGGTAGGGTGATTGTGAGATGAAATGAAGGACCTACAGTTTAACGTGGAATCCGAACCACGGTGGAGGCCTGGCATTCCCCACATTCACAAAATGTCTTGTCAGAGGTGAAGGAAGGGTTTGGTAATCAGATAAATCTGTGCCGGGACCGAGGATTGAACCCCGGCCGCCAGCACAGAAGTCTGACACCTTACCCCTAGACCATCAGGTCACCTTGATGTTATTCATATTATTTATTTTATAAGGGATTCTCTTATATTAGAGGCTGCGTAATAAGTTCAACATGTAGTAGATTAAGTATAGTGTTGTTTATCGGAACCTGTACCAGTTATTCCCCTGAAAGTATAAACATGTGTGTAGTAATATGATACCTTCTGGGAGGACTGTAATGAAAGTTGAATGATCAAGAAAAAAACCTCTACCGAAGAGCATTAAATGGTGACTGAATCGATTAGACGGTTTTTTTCTATTTCTTTGATAAATTTCAAACTGGGCTATTACTTACTTTACATAAGTTAGTGAGGATGAGAAGGGTTAGTAAAAAGAAATGCACCCTTTTTCACCAAAATTTCCGATTATGAGGAGGTTTAGGCTCGAATCATGGCCGCCGGATGTTCACTATTTAAAAATCAAATCCATAGTAGAAATAATACAAAACTTTTTTTGGGAGGAAAATATTCACTGATGTAATTTAGGATACAACTCGTGTTAAACATTAACCTGGCGGTTAATACTTGAGTGTTATTAGATAATATTGGTCATTTTTATAAATATTATTAGTAAGAAACTTACATCTCCAAAACTACCTTTAACCACTCAAAATTTATTTTTAAAATTATCTTTGTAATTTTTACTTTAGAAAACTAGACCAGTTTGTGATTCAAGCGTCTACCAATTTATCGCAGCAACACGTTACATAAAATATGGCATAAGTTGTACTAAGGTGGGTTTTTGGTTCTGTTCAAAGATCTTAATGGATGTATTATAATCGTATAAAATATCATATTATTATTATTAATGAATTATATATATAGTTAATGTCAAATACAGAATTTGATGTAATTTAAGTTATTTAATAGGTTGGGATATTATTTCCTATAGATTTTTTGTTGTTGAGATTTTGAATTTGTTTTTGATCATTTTAGTTAGTGATTCGGTTAATCGCAATTATTACAATCATAATATATTTTTAATAATAATTATTTTTTTGGTTGGTTATATTCTTATTTTCGAATAACATGCAAACTAAATAACATAATTAAAATTGTTAAGGATTGTACAAACAATCAAGCACATTCGTTTGAGAATGTGTCCTCATTTCAACTTTTCATCAAGATAGATTATTCCTTTCAGAAAATATTTTTTTTTTTTTTGCAAATTACGGCTAAAAATGTTGTTTAGTGAGATGCTTGAAATTTTTATGTCATTACTGATTATTTAATTTTTAAAACTTCACCAATTTACTTGGATGATTAATTACTACTTGATTGTTTTTCACGTTGGGTAAAACATTAGAATACCTTAGTAAATAATTATTATATTTTAACTATTTCGCTAAATTGAAACTTTGCTAGTGGCTCAATCTAAGGAATCGTTACAAGGAAAATAGTTAATGGAAATTGTCCCGAATTATCATCAAGAGAAGGTGGAAAAATTGGTAACGTCTCAGAGGAAATAATAAGTAGAAAACAGGCTACACTGAATATCACCTCTGAGTAAACTGAAGTTCTTATAGATAAAAACTTTAACTTCACTCTCTCGGATAACTGTTGCCAAATGTCTCCGCTTTCACCTATGTTGGAAGATGGTGTGCTGGGTTAAGAAGGAGCTAATGGCAACATCGACGAAACAGTGATCGCTGAATGAAGAGTTGTATGTGCGTCCGAACCCAAACAAGTGGATTTTACCATTTTGTCCCTCTGTGTTTCCCTGGGCACATATCTGAAATGGTTAAATAGATTTTATCCAAACTTTGTATTTAGATTATGACCCTATCCCTCAAATTAAGTCTACTTTACGGATGAGTGATTTTTGAATTAGAATATTATTATTTTTAAATGGTTCTAACAAAATTGTTTAAAATGGATATCTACGGAGTTTTTTTTTACCTCCAAATTAACACAGTATACTTGGTTTTGAGGTGAAAACTAAAAAAATAGTAGTTTGCTCATGAGGGACTTTAGAAAATTTGTAATATTTTGAAAATGGTCTTAATGATTTTGTTTGAAATGAATATAGGGAGATTTTACATGACAAATAAAACTGTATAAGGCTACTTGTTTCAGGGGAAAATTATTTTAAAGATACTTAACTGATGACAACTTTTATTAAATTCGAATAGTTTAAAAAATGGCTCTGGTGATTTGGTTCAAAATCAAAATCAAAATGCGTGTATGTTAAATTTTTTACATTATAAATAATTATTTATATATGTTTGTCAAAAAAATAATTTTATAAACGGTTTCTCTTCAATGATTTTTGTAAAACTGGAATTTTTTGGAAAGATCTAACGATTTTGTTCAAAATTAATATTGTGAGGACTATTTTATATCATCAAATTAGAGTGTGTGCTTATTTATTGAAAATTTGATATTTTTCTTATTTGGCGTTGAGGATTGAGCTAAAAATGGGTATCTGGGAATAGTTTTCATTGTAAATAATAATACGTTTTTATTTTTAAAAAATAAAAATATTTTTAGGCAAGTTAACAAAATAAGTTATTTTTTGAAGATTTGAATTTTCTTTTTTAAACTTTGAACAATTTGGTTTAGAATTTAGATATAAAGAGTGTTTATTGTGATTAACACGATTACGTAATTGTTTTCATGAGTACATTTTACTTACAGTAGTTAACTGAAAACCTATTTTTGAAAATGTTCTTCTCATTTTTAATAGACAATATGAAAAATTGTCGTACTGTTTACTTTCTCTCTATCTCGTAAAGAGAAGTAATGTGATCGTCAAGAAAATCGAGCTCGAGAGTTTGATAATTAATGTCACCGTTTCGTGACCCTCTCAAACTGAAAAAGAGGTTCTCACTATCACGTCCGTCTGTGTATATCTTGGTCTAGAGCTGCAACCATTTTACCGATTGGACTAAAACTTGATACCCTTGGTTTCATAAACTCCCCCTCGGGTAGTTTTTTTAAATGAGTTATTTATCCCTAAATTATTATTGTTATTATTATTAAACACCGTGTCTTACTACCCGTTCGGGTTATACGCTAAGTACTATTTACACTAATGTATTAGGAATTGGGAAGGTTTAATTTAGAGGAAGTGAACTCGCATTTGCGTGGAAGGAAAGTGGAAAAATATTTAGGAAAAACCATCTCCAGTTCACCCGACCGAGATTCGAAACTTGATCTCCCCGTCCTCGGTGAACTAGCTCAACACGACTGGCACGTTAGCTAACTACGCCACCGAGGCGGGTATTTAACCCTAAAATTAAGAGTAGTTTACTGAAGGGCAAAAAGAGAAAAAAGATTTTCTCAAAACCTGCTCTAACCAAAGAGAAATTCTCGTTTTCCCATGAAAATGATTTTAAGGGTGCTTTGCATAGGTAGAAATTTCCAATTTTGGGCGTATCTCAGCGATTATTTGAGATACGAAATATCTTATTGTTTTAAAGATGTAATACTATTAAAATAAGCTATAAATCTTTTATTTTGAATATATTTTCATAAAACGAATACTTTTTTAGCTATAGGCATATATATTTTTTTAAGGACCACTTTGAAAACATAAATTGATTATTATGCTCCTTGGTGGACAGAGATATTCCTCTTTTCTCTATGTTTATGTCACGGTGTATACTACTTATGATATTTGAGGGAGTGTTTATGCAATGATGTATATTATTTCGTTTCACAAATCTTACTATTTTTAAGTCCCTCCTTAAATTATTCAATCAATCAATAATCCTATAAGATTGACATGTCTAATATAAAAAAAAATACCACACGTCTCTGACTGTTGCTAACAGATGGCTGTATCATTATAGTAAGGCAGACATTTTCAACATCCGCCTTTATGAGTAGCACTTTCTATCTCGCATATCTTTCTTAGAGTGTTCTCAAAGTTCACCAACTTTCTTTACTACCGGTACTTCAGGTCAAGGAACGAACCAAAACGTTCCAATAGGACAGTGGTGGGCCTTTTATGCGAACCTAAATATTACCGGATGCATTAGATACTTTCACCTATTTTCTGTGAGTTTGGTTACCATTATTAGTTGCAAGCTACTTTTGTATGTGTGTTGTCGAATCACCGCTGGAGTGGTGGTAACTAACAGTTAGCAGAATATTTTTATTGCAAACATTGGCTGAAACTGACCACTGTTAACTTATGTGGAAATACTTACTAGTTTCTCACTGATACTATATTAGCAGTCAAAAGTGTTAATAAACACTTCAAACAATACTTCCCTAAGAAAAATTAAAATAAGATTATAGCACCGTGTCTTACTACCTGTTTGGGTTATACGTTCAAGTACTAATTACGCTAATGTGTTATGAATCGGAAAGGTCGAATTTATAGGAAGTGAACCCACATTTTCGTGGAGGTAGAATAGATAACCATTTGGAAAAAAACACCCAGTTCACTAAACCGAGATTCGAACCTCAATCTTCCCGTCTTTGGCAGTATAGCTCAACAGGAATCTAGTGCGCCTTCTAGGCGTTTTTTTTATAACTTAGAGAACCACACAATAATAGTTTCAAAATAAAACATTTTTATTTTGTAGACAGAGGTGCATAAACACAACCGAACATCATTTGTATGACTTCATCAACGGCCTTCAATTTGTCTGGCCCGTCATCTTAATTTGTGAAGTGAACTCAGCCTTTTATAAGCTCTAGTTTGAATTATTTTAAAAAGTGAACCACATATGTCGTTTTCTCCAAAATAAACCTTCAAATGGGTACTTAAATAAAGTAGTGTTTCTTTATTATTATTATTAGCACCGCATCTTACTACCCGTTCGGTTTATACGAATTTACGCTAATGTGTAATGGTAGGGTGATTGTGAATTGAAATTGAGGACTTACAGTTTAACGTGGGATCCGAACCACGGTGGAGGCCTGGCATTCCACACATTCACAAGTTGTGATTAATACACGCCTTGTTAGAGGTGAAGGAAGGGTTTGGCATTCAAATATATCTGTGCCGGGACCGAGGATTGAACCCCGGATCCCCAGCATAGAAGTCTGACACCTTACCCCTAGACCGCCAGGTCATCAAGTAGTGTTTCAATAATGTAAAAACATGTAAAAGAAAATCGTAATTAAAAACAAATGGTTTGTTGTGAAAGCTTTGACTCCCAAAAGTGACAGTAACTTTGTTTTGCAAGGTGTAAGAAATTGTGTCAATCGAATAAAAATGGACGATTAAACCGGTGCACACAAATTGCGGAGCAACTAATACGGCTGCACATGGTTTGCGGAACAACTAATCTGAGGTTGGTAATAAATACCCTTACACGAACTGCGGAGTAAAAATTAAATATGTAATGACTTTGTTCAGAATGTAAAATGGAGGTTAGGTTAGGCTATGTTAGGTTAGCTTAGGTTAGTGTAGGTTATGTTAGATTATGTTAGATTAGCTTAGGTTATGTTAGGTTAGGTTAGTCTAGGTTATGTTAGGTTAGCTTAGGTTATGTTATACTAGGTCATGTAAAGTTAACTTAGGTTATGTTAGGCTAAGTTATGTTAAGTTAGCTTAGGTTAGCTTAGGTTAGGCTAGGTTAGATTAGGCTAAGTTATGTTAGATTATCTTAGGTTACTTTAGGTTATGTTAGGATATGTTAGGTTATGCGTTAGGAGTGTAATGTGATTACAGGTCGTTCTTAAACTCATGGGCACAGGCTGACAGGCATACTTTATTTTGCAATTCGAGTGTGCCCGATTAAACACCTAATATATAAAATACAGTATTTACTTGACAGATGGCTAGATATCTATTATAAACTAAATACATTAATACATACCTTCATGTTTAATACCTATATCTGGGAAAAAGCTATTCTTTCTTCCACAAGTCCCACACTGGTAGTCAGGTAGACAGGGGTGTCAATCTCGTATTGTCTTGTTAGTCGATGACGGGTAAGTCTGAGTTCAAAGGGGATAAGTAAGTTGGGTCCCAAGAGTTGTGCCTCCTTTCACTAATACATAAAATGGCTCCCACTACTTTGAAATTGATACGTAAAATGAGTCCCACTACTTTGAAATGGATACGTAAAATAGGTCCCAATTTTTTGAAATGGGTAGTTAAAATGTGTCCGCGTGTTATACCTGGTTGTGGTTTGAAAATTATCACTATACTGGCTGAATCTAAGTATTATTCTGAGAAAAAAAAATTGCTTAGCTTAAGACAGGAGAAATCATAAGATCTACTTTTATCAAAACAGTATATTTTAAGTTTTTACCACTTGATTAATAAGGAATTCTGATGTGCAGCAAGAGCTGTCGATATTTTAAAGTGTTTAGAAGAAATAAAACAAAGTTTTGGGCGACTATGCAGCCAACCTCCACGTGGTGTCTTCTGGGTAGAGCTAATAGGCTGATTAACGATGGAACCCATTTTACCTATACACTTTTTCTAACCAGGACCCATCTCACCTATACTTTTTTTTTCAAACCGGGACCTAATTTGACATGATTTTGTCAGACGGGACCAAATTTACCAACCCCGAGTTCAAATACCAACCGGATGTACCGGGATATTTTTGCCTAAATGGTATTCCACTTTATCTAAAAAAAATTAAATCACACTTTTTATAAATTATGTCTACCTTATCCTATCCCCTTTACATTACTCTACATATACGGATAGAGACGTGGAGTACGTAAAAATAAAACACTAGGAAACTTTAATACGTTACTTGTACTTGAACCAAATCTACTCATAAATACAGTATAAAATCTGTTACCTGAATTAAAGGGGGTGGACCCAATTTGTAAATTCGAGCTACGGGGGTAAAAATAAACAATTATTCAGAAACACGTTTTATGATAATAACACTTAGAGAATGGTTTTTAAAATTGCACAGAAAGAATCACACACTCGTCAATTTGTCACTCATACAAACTTACCAACTTTTCTAAAGAGCAAGAAACAGAACCAAACTAAAGTTAAGATGGTTAAGTTAAGGTGAGGGATTCATGGAAATGTTTGTTTCAGTTATTTCTGAATAGACTGTGAAGGAATGGATTTCTAGAAAAAATTAGTCTCTCCTGTTACACCTGTCTAGCAAAACAAAAACCTAATAAAGACGAAACCTCAGACCCCCTGGTCAACGAAACAATTGGGCCAGTTTCATAGTCATATTTAGCACGCCTCAATTTTGGTGCTTTGCTAAATACAGGACAACTACCTAGACCAGAATGGAATGGGCCAGTTTTATATGTGAAACTGGCTCCTTCCATTCTGGTCTAGGTCGGTGTCATACTGTATATTGTATGGCGCTGCGCACAAGACGTGGCTGTGAAACCGATCCATTCCTCTCTGGTATAGGGAGGTGTAATCCTGTATTTAGTAAAGAGCCACACTTGGGGCGTGCAAAGTCTAACTATGAAACTGGCAGCATGTGTGTTTTTAAATTACGTGACTACGAATTGACGTAAATAGAGGCGACGTAAGTAATCAACCTTAATTTCCCGAGCTACTGCATCAATTAAAATGGTTTTAATTTACTCCCATAAGAATGTAAATAGTAGTCTAATAAAACTCCCTATTTATTTATGTCATATCGACTACAAAAAAAAGGGAGTTTCGGTTAACCCGAGTTTTGGCAAAGTGAAGTTTGGATAGCCAAAGTTCTACCTTACCTTCCTGTATATCTAGATTAAGAAGTTAATATATAGAGAATTTATAAAAATAAAATAATGAATTGAACTATTTCTTGACGTTATTGTACTTTGAGTCTTGTCGACGAATCGGCTGGATATAAGTAGATGGATGAATAAAATTTAAAACGTATACAACGTTTTACTGGAACAACCACAATAAAAATAAAATATATATAACATTTAGAATGGAGATGGGTTAGGTTATGTAAGAATTAGAGCAACACGTCCAAGACAAAAATTTTGAAGGCAAATAATAGTCGTACTACATCGTGATCAACAAGGTGATGATGATAAATAATAATTTTATTGGTAAATAAAGCTATATACATATATATATATATATATATATATATATGGGTAAATTTGTTTTCCTTGTGTTCATTTTAATGCCAATAATTACTTATAAAATATATTGGCCTAGCAGTTCCAATTTTCTCTCAGCGTTATAAAATCGTTATATAACCTAGATCCGACGCAAACTCAAATGTTATAGTTAATTGGCTAATGGTTGTATCGCATTTAATAAAAACATAGTTTCTATGTGATTGATGACTCGTCCATCATGTCATGTCATACACAGACCACTATACCTAGATCGTACTAGTGTCCCCCGTATGTAACTAGTCGTTCAGCTGGCTAATAGATCTTAACAAGGGGTGATTCCTCTCGTCCTGTTTCAGTGTGAGAGGGACAGTGATAACAGCGCTCTTAGTGACTGACAGAGACACCTACAATAGTGCTTGATCACACTCGGGGCGAACATTTACATCCAGATTAGGAAAGGAAGACACTTTTTTCTTTACAACCACAAAATTTACTCGAACAATTTTCATATACTCACACATCAAGTCATGTGATATACAGCTGTCACTTTTAATATACAATATTAATACCTATAAAACAATACTAATAATAAAGAAATATGTTATCAATGTTGACCACAAAAAATATGTGTGTATTTTCTAAAAGTCTCTTCGTACCAAAATCCTACTATCGATCACAGCCTCTGATTACAGAGGCGAAGTTTACTCCGAGGGAATTGTATCTTATTTCTTGTAAATCCCGATTTTTATAGGAAGCCCACTTTCAACCACCAAAATTGAATGAACGTCAATACCATTTGGAATTCTAAAAATATATCTTATTTGATTTATTAAAAATTAATCTAGAAGCTATCAAAACTTTCCAATAATACTTACTCTTGGATAGCTGTATAATTAATCCTTAAAAATTATAAAACTGTTTAGATAGTAAATACTATTGTAGTATTTTTATTTCCGCCATTGTGGCAACATGAGTGTCCAGTTCTTTTTTTAAAATAACGGATTTCTATGATAATTAATCAGACTGTGTATATTGCCTTCCTTATTAAAAGAGGGCCTGACAGGGTTGCCTTAGTTCCTTAGTTCCAGTGAGCTCCACTTGTGATGGAGTTATGACCTAATATCATGGGCTCAATTCAAATATCTACTGGGAGCCCTAAGAATCACTTTACAAACTGATGTAATTTGTTTCTCTCTCAATCGGTAATACTGCTTTATTTATTTTAAATTCAACTTATTCACATTGTATCACTAAATTTTTACAAATTACGTAAATCCCTAACGGGAGTTTAGACGTGTGGTACTATAGTAAAACTCGCTTTGCTCGTTGGGGGCTCCGCCTCCAAGCCCCCTGTGAGTTTTCTTTGCAAGTGGATGTAAACTAATGTAATTTCAAGACCGTTTTTAATAGGTCTTATGTTTAGCCACAAGAGACTTCCAATAAAAGGTCCGCACCGACTTTAAAGTTGCTCCGACATTTTGAATTTTTTTTGGGGTCTAACTTTTAACTTTTGGAATTTTCCCGTCGGTTACAGGCTAGAAGCTATAAATTTGCCAAATTTTAAGTTCATAGCTCATCTGGAAGTGGGTAAACATTAAGTTAGTGAATGAGTCAGCCATGTGGCTTTATAGCCGTATAATATAATCAATATGTGAGTAGAAAACTGCATTCATTAATTCAGGCTTCACTAGTTTTAACTCAATTTTATCCGAAATTAAATATTATATTATACTTATTTCTTCCTGGTTTTGCTCCCCATAACTTGCTTATGTTCGTCTCAAAAACTTTACCTCCCACATCCATCCTCTGACTTGGAGTTTTATGAGGTTATGTTAGTTTCAAATTACTTAGTAGTTGTATTTCTTATATTTTTAGTAAATTAGTAGTGAACTTGTAAACATATATGAGAACATCATAAACAAATTTTTTTGGTCAAATTATTTGAAAATAACGCTTGAAAAGATATATAAAACACGGTATTTCTAATCCGAACCTAAAATTATCAAGGACATCCTACGCTATCAAATTTTTTGGATTACCAGGAGATAGTAAACAAAATGTACAATAGTATTATCTAATAATTTATTTATATATTATTTATTATTTGTAAATGGATTGTTACAGTATATGTTTTATTAATTTGGCTTTGAAACACATTCCCGTACCTTTACGACATTTTTTGTATAGCAAAAGTGGTCGAGCTATCTACAGTTATCCGTGACTAGTTATATTAATGTCTCCCCCTTTCTCAATTCTATCTAAAATAACACATTCCTGTTTTGGTTTAACGTGTTATGTTTTCTTTTAATCGACAACGTTGCGCAAAAATTTCATGTAAACCACAAGCACAGAAGCAAGACGAAATGTCAAGACATCCAGTTGTCGCAGTAAGATAAAGAGAAAACAAAATCTCGAATGGGATCATGAGTAGAGTTTGAGATGGTAAAACTAAGGGGATCTAAGGAGGTTCGATTACCGCGTCTTTCGGGATTAGCGCAGTTTCAGATTAACAAGACCGTGCTGTATCTCGTAGTCTACGCTAGATACTACTGAACATTTTTTCTAGTTAAGGTGCGGCCGAAGGGAGCGCAAGTATTTTTACAGTTTTTATGAATTTAAATTTTTTGGCCAAAATAAATCGAATATTTCTCCAGTAGCAAATGAGTTTAGTTTTCTGCACATGCTAATATCAACAGATCTTGAATATCTGACAAGAGTGTCCTGAAATTTTGTCAACATTTTTAATAAAGATAAAAGTTTTGACAAATTCAGACAACTGAAAATATAAAATTTGTTGATATTAGCATTGCAGAACTAAATATGTTGCACTGAAAATATTTGATTTATTTTGCCAAAGAAATGTAATGCTATAAAAACTGTAAAATTACTCGCACTCCCTTCGGCAGCACCTTAACAGCTTTGTTGTAGACCTCAGTGGTCTTGGAGTAAAGTGGGGTCTTGGGTCAAACCCAGCTGGGATTGACGGATTTTTCTTGAACGATGGAGATCTGTAGCATATCAATAGTGGAGTGTACAAAAACCCTGGAAAATATGTGAAAATACCTTTCCGCCAAAATTGGTAAGACCTTTTGCACTCGCTCATAGAAATTCTCGGTACTGATGTAATTAGTCGGGTTCATAACGTCCACACTAAATGCCTCAAATAATAATACAATATTTAAATGCTAGATCTAATGATGTTTTGTTGAAGCATTATGGGTATAATTTTGATGTAACCGAAAAAATATTTGTTACCAACTTTATCCACAGTTTTATTAAATTTAAAAATAGTTTAGTAACAACTCGACAAACTATTTTTATAACTTTAAATTAAAATGAAGGCACGACACCTTTGAAAACACGTTTAAATATTTCCCAAAGAATTTTTATTGTATTTAACTTAAATTGGTAGGCTGAAATAATCTCTAAAACCAAGCCTCTAAATGTCCCTAATATAATAATATTTAGCACCGCGTCTTACTACTCGTTCGGGTTATACGCTTTAAGTACTAATGACGCTAATGGATTAGGAATTGGGAAGGTTGAATTAGAGGAAGTGAACCCGCATTTGCGTGGAGGAGAGGGAAAACCATTAGGAAAAACCACCCCCAGTTCACCCGACCGAGATTCGAACCTCGATCTCCCCGTCCTCAGCAGTCAGCTCAACACGATAAGCGCGTTAGCCAACTACGCCACCGAGGGGGTAAAATGTCCCTAAGGAGTGAGTGCCTAAACGAATAGCAAATTTGGCTAAGATATATCAATTATTAGTTCAAAAATATTAAGGAACACATACATTAGGCAGTAATAGTTATCATACTAGCCTTTTTTTTTCTTTCACAGAGGGAGTTCGACTAATTAATAATTGTCTACAAATATTTCTTGCGCGGATGGAGTTTGCATGAACTAGGTCTTATTAAAGATCTTGCTTGATTATATCTTGACCTAGTAAAAAAATGCATACTGGGCGTAGGTCAGCCACATTAGTTGATAATTGCTCTCAATTGGAAGGACAATGCTAAAAATGACTGACCTAATTTGTTATGTCTGTGCTTGTTTTATTGTCACAAATTTCAAAGACAAATAAGTTCGCGTAAAGAGTTCAAGGTTATCCATAACATGTAATATAATCATTTTTACATTGAACGACTCATTAAACCATTGAAAAAAAATCAAATAAAATGTCGTAATATATTTATTTGAATTGTTTTAAGATATTCTTAACATATTTTGCATTAATATTCTACATTTTAATAAGGCATAGCATGCTGATAGTATGTAGCTTATGAATAGGCATATTCATATTCAAATTTTTGAGTTTGGGTAAACTATTTTCTTTATTAAAATAATATCTAAACTAAACTAATTTCTTAATTTTATTTTTATATTGACCTGCGCTTTATTAAAGCAGATTGATACATAAGAAAACCTATAATCTCAATTAACTAATTAAAATTATTTTCTAATATATGAAATAAATTGGAATACTTTAAAAAAAAGTTGGTCTGATGTTAGCCTAAATTTGAAAAATAATGCATCTAAGCAATGTGCACTAAACTGGGTGTACATTTTACATGTACGAGTATTTAATTCAATAAAGTTAAACTCGCTTCTGTGGCGGCAGGGTCAAAGCATGCATCACTCTCGCAATAAACTAGCCTGCCGATGACGGGGAGAACGGGGTTCGATCCCGGTAGGGTGTACTCAGGTGTTTTTTCCCCACAAGATTTTCCACTCTCCCTCCACACAAATGCGGGTAAACTCCTATAATATATTTTTAGCACCGCGTCTTACTACCCGTTCAGGTTATACGCTTTAAGTACTAATTACGCTAATGGATTAGGAATTGGAAAGGTTGAATTAGAGGAAGTGAACTCGCATTTGCTGTGAAGGGAGAGTGGAAAACCATTTAGGAATACCACCCCCAGTTCACCCGACCGAAATTCGAACCTCGATTTCCCCGTCCTCAACAGTCGAGCTCAACACAACTAGGCGTTAGCCAACTAAACTTCCTATAAATTCAACCTTTATAATCCATAACACATTAGAGTAACTAGTACTTAGGCGTATAACTCGAACGGGTAGTAAGATTCAATGCTAAAAAAAATTGCTAAATATTTTTTTTTGTCTATAAGGTTTAATTCTCAATTCATATAGTATAAATTTTTTTATAGCATTAATATGTACGTCTTTGACCACGTAATTACCGATTATGTTATAAAGCTATACAAAATATCTAGATTTATTAACACTTGGAATCTAATGTTAAAAAAAAAAAATCTTATACAATTCAGCTTTAAGATGACCACCTGAAAACACGGAAATTGAGACCGAGGCCTTTTTTGAGCTCCAATACAAATGAGCATTTACATTTATTTTACATTTTCTATCTAGAATTACTCTCATATATTTAAACAAACACGTATGTTTGGATTATATTCAGATTAAGGAATTGTGTAGGTATAAAAAAAAATTACAATCGGACAGTGATTTGAACCCTAAAAATCTTGAACTTTATGCCAACCACGCTACCAACTTAGTTATCTGAATTCCAGTCATTTAGAAGTTTTATAGCTCGTAGATAAAAAAATATATACCTGGACACAAAAATCAAACCCGGGACCCTAGAGTCTAGAGCACCAATTCATCCTGTACTCAAGGTAACTACTCACCCATAGTTTAAGGAAAGTATGGGATGGACGTGTTGACTCTGCCTTAAATTATGAGTTAAAAAATGCCCTTGAACACGGAACGAAACCCGGATAGCTCATTGAACGAGTATTGGGACAGTAAGGGAAGGGTCGCGGGTTTGATTCCCGTGTTCAGATGAGATTTAAAAAACATACAATAGGATATCTGATCCGTATTAAAGATCATTATGATCTCGCAAGCTTGGTTAGTCATATAGAGTCCCTCCAGCATCGGAGTGGTGGTATCTGACAGCAAGCATAGGACTGTATAATTAATTTGTACAAGCGTATGCTTTTTCTAAGTTGTATATTTGACAGACACTGACAAGGATAAGAACCCAGATAAATCAGTCGTGAACGTTAAATATTATTATTATTATTATTATTATTATTATTTTATTATTATTATTAGTACCGCGTTTTACTATCTGTTCGGGTTACACGCACGTACGCTAATGTGTAATGGTAGGATGATTGTGAGATGAAATGGAGGACCTACAGTTTAACGTGGGATCCGAACCACGGGGGAGGCCTGGCATTCCACACATTCACAAGTTGTGATTAATACACGTCTTGTCAGAGGTGAAGGAAGGGTTTGGTAATCAGAGAAACCTGTGCAGGGTCCAAGGATTGAACCCCGGACCCCAGCACATTTAAATTAATTGATTGTGATCCTACCATAAGACGAGATTCGTGGGAGAAAAGAAAAAGTATCCAGATTTTTTAAAGTACTTCTCGAGTACTTCCGAGAGTATGTAGGGCCTACATTCCGTTTATTCTGAAATTTAGCAAGCTTACCTTGATAGTATTATACTATGCTGCAGCTCATAAGATAAGATCATACTGTAATCGGTCAAGGTAAGACTGCTACTTTTCAAGGTAAACTGAGTGTACCTGGCTGACTTGGGGCAACTGGCAGACAATGCTCTAAAAGTTCAAGCGCGTTTGACAACAACTTCACTCACCGAGCTGAAGGTCATCTAAGTTCAAGTTTGTTTTAGTCCGGATGTGTGCAATATCCACTAATAAACAATGTGGGTCGTCAAGTTATTTGCGATAGTTCACCTTGTTTAGGCTTTGTAAATATCCTCAACAAATTTGGCTGAATAAATCGCGCGGGATTCCTAACATACTGAGTCCTCGACCCTTTTACGTAACTAAGTCATGGACACGATTAAAATATGTATCTAAACTGTAAAATACAAGATGAAAGCATTTAAAATGTTCTTTAAAATACCTTAAAAAATTTAGAATAATTCCAGTCCCTTGCCCGCTTCGGTGTCCTCATGGTTTAAGGTGTTACTCTAACATTAGACTAGACTGCCGTTGAGGAGAAGATCGTAATTTGATCCCAGACAACTGTACTAGGAGTGGTTTTCCCTAAATGGTTTCCCACTCTCTTTCCAAGCAAATGCGAGTACATTTCCTCTAAATTAAACCTTAATAACCCATAACTCTTTAACGTAGTCAATAGGCCTACATATGCGTATAACCTGAACAGGTAGTGCGACGCAATACTAAAACAATATTGCAGTCTACATCTGGTTTACTAATGAAAATTGCTGTTGAATTTCGACTAGTCCAATTTTTCATAGGAAGCCTGACAGCTAGAAAAGTTACTAGATCTACTTTCACGCATTCAAACAGCAAGTCATGTTTACAGCTGTCACTTTTGATATATATTAGCAATGCATATAACATAACATTAATATAGAACAATTCTAGCAAACTGACTGCAAATAAACAAAAAAAAGTAGTTAATAGTAGTTTCCAAAAGGCTTTTTTTTGGAAAATTGAACTACATCTAATATGCCTGGGCTAACATATATTCTTTATAGTTTTGATGTGCGTTGTTTTGAAACTTCAACTTGACTTCGAAAGTAAAATTCAGCTTTGAAAACTAGGAAGCTTCACCAATAAAAATGTTGACAGCCAAAAATACTCAATTTATGTTCAATTATTGACATTTTCGGCTGTTATGTAGGCCTATTACATTACAAATGAATATTAATATTAACATATCTAAAATAGGCCCTAATTGAATTGCATTTTGTGAAAACTTGGTTTATCAGATTAGAATTAATAATACAATAATGGGTAGTAAAACATTTTCTAGTGATTTTAATGCATGAAGGATATAAATAAGTACAATATAATTAATATTTCTTCAATGATACAAAATTATCAACAAATATTCTATCTTTGACTCGACTCCACAATGTTTAATATGGTGACACTACACACTCCTACTTTATAGGACCATTTGTTATTGAAATACATTACGTGGAGTTTATAAACCCACAGATTATACTATCAAATGATTACATATCAACTTGATTTAGGACATAACGACTAATACCATAAATTGTAGGTGTCAGTCTAGTCTCGTCTGGTTTGAATCCCTGTCCGGTTTATTAATTTTGTTTTGGCCCTAAATGGTTTTTCGCTCTTTCCTCCACGCAAATGTGGGTACATTTTAGTCTTTTTTCCCTCCCTCGTCCTTACTTCCTTAGTTTGGGTTCGAATCAGTACGGGTAGTAAGACGCAGTGTACAAAATAACCAGAAACATTATCTATAGCAGCTTATTTATGACTCTTTGTATGACATGGTTGTGATTACAAATATTGAGGGTGAGCCCTTTGCTCGGTGGAAACATAGTGCGACTATGACTTCCTGGTAGTGCTATTGTCTTTCAGATATAGCCTAAGACTACGACCCCTCAGCAGAAAGCTGAGTGCCAGAGGATCCATGTGTGATATTCTAACAGTACCTCTGAATCCGTCAACGGCGAACACCACAGAGGTGAGGTGCCTCATTCACCTTGACCTCCAACAAGCCAGGGGTGCCTCACGGCTAGCCTCCCTGACCTACTTGGAAGCTGTTTTGTTTCTGTCTGCGTGGCGGGCTGAGCAGGCGTTTAGCAGCCCACTGGTCCAATCTTACCCAGTCGACACACGAAGGCGCTTGGAATAGCGTAGAAGT
This sequence comes from Timema cristinae, assembly GCA_039000515.1. Taxonomy (NCBI): domain Eukaryota; kingdom Metazoa; phylum Arthropoda; class Insecta; order Phasmatodea; family Timematidae; genus Timema; species Timema cristinae. Next base: position 29,193,288 of record JBCFYV010000003.1, on the reverse strand, counting down.
TTCGTCGCTTCATAACGCGCTTCGTTGGTGTTTAACAGCCTATCGGGCTTATTCTATGGTATGTGCACAAAGGTGCCTGGACGCGTGCAGCAGTTCTTTCTCTACCTGGTGGACTAAGCCAGCGTTTATCAATCAACAGGTGCATTTTCTCCGGCTGACGTGCGAGTGTGCACCCACCATTCACAATAGTGCTTCAGTAAAAACATATAATTTAGCTTTCGTCACATGGTTATTTCAACATTTCTTGAATATCTGTCAAGTTTTTCCTGGAATTTAATGACGTTTTTTTATTCATTTAAAAAGTTTGTCATCTAATGCCGCTATGCTTATGACATATTTAAGAACTGTTAATATGTGAAGAAAAATAAACTTAATGTTCAGACTGAAGCTATATTTGATTTATTTTGGCCAAAAAAAGTTTTACTATAAATCTGCAAAAACACTTACCTTTTCTCGCATCCCCTTTCACCCCACCTTAAAAGACGTCCTCTAAGAACCAATAAATATAAAATTAATAATAATAAGCTCGTTAATTAGTTTCCAACTTGTTATTTAATAACGGTGTTTAATTGGACGCCGATTAGTTTGTCACAGACGGTAACTGTTAGAACTGCTAAATGGCTGCATTCCGAAACTCAGTAGCGGAAACATGGATGTGGATAACGGCTTACATTAGCTTTAATTAGGTGACTGTGAAAATAAACATGTCCTTTTTAACTTTTACTTTGGTATTCATTCAATAATAATTATTAACTCATTGGAATATAAATGATTAATTCTACAAAATGTGTAAATATTCTTGACTCACATGGGTAATTAAACTAAGGAGATTAGTGTTTAACATAATTATTTTCTTATATTTTCATAGCTATTTTTGATAGAGTTAATAATGCAGAGATATAAAAAATAATTAAATTAAATTAAATTTACCAAACAAAATATGTCAAGAACATTAGTGCGATTAACTCAAGAATGATGTATAGCAACTGCAACAAATTCATTTTAAGAAAAAAAACTGAGGAAAACTAACCAATTATAGCTCCATTTTATCTTACTAGTTTAAAAATTTAATTCAATAAATTATTATTAATATTATCACCGCTTCTTACTACCCATTCGAGTTATACGCACTTACGCTAATGTGTAATGGTACGGTGAATGTGAGATTAAATGGAGGACCTACAGTTTAACATGGGATCCGAACCTCGGTGGAGGCCTGGCATTCCTCACATTCACCAGTTGTGATTAATACACGTCTTGTCAGAGGTGAAGGAAGTGGTCGACAATCAGATAAATCTTTGCCGGGACCGAGGATTTAACCCCGGACCCAGCAAAGAAGTCTGACACCTTACCCCTAGACCACCAGGTCACCAATAAATCAATAAAGAAATATATCATATCCACCTGAATTATTATTATTAGCACCGCGTCTTACTACCCGTTCGGGTTATACGCTCTTACGCTAATATGTAATGGTAGGGTGATTATGAAATGAAATGAAGGACCTACAGTTTAACGTGGAATCCGAACCACGGTGGAGGCCTGGCATTCCCCACATTCACAAGATAACTTGTCAGAGGTGAAGGAAGGGTTTGGCAATCAGATAAATCTGTGCCGTCCACCTGAAGGATCATTCTTATAAAAGTGCTTTCATTTAACTTCCAAGGAAGAATTTTTTGGCTCTGCATCCGACCACCCGTTGTTCGGGAAACCCACACACTTATATATAATTGGGTAAGGGATGAAGGTAAAATATAGAAGAAATGTACCATTCTTTACGTGGAGGGATAGTGGTAAGCCAATCATGAGAAAACCACCTCATCACACTCGACCGGGATTTGATCTCTGACCTCCTCACCACTGTTAAATCAGACTAATCCAGGCTGACACCTTGGTCCACGTGCCTACGAACGATGTTTTTAAATAATGTTGGATTAAAAAAGATCTGTGATAACAATATCTTGAATAATTTTGTAACATGTTTGCTACCACGCCAGTGTGGACCAACACAATACCCTGTATCTAGCCGTTAATTTACAAATCAAGAGGATCATAGGCAATCCCTTAGTGACATATTTTCGACTCTGCTAGGATTCGGGCACGACCCTTATATCATCAGATGGACACGTTACCAACCGAGTAAGGTCATCGCTAGATTTCTCAGTTCCCGACAAAAAATAAAAAGTTGAGGAACGCCGCTAAAAGCGTAACTTCCAATAACACGAGCGCTACGGTAGTTTGTGTCCGATTTGAGTTGACGAGGAAATGACAACACGTAGAAAGTTGACTTGTAGCTGTGCGCTAACACAGGTTGAGGAAATGTCCACATTTCGGACCAAACGCGTGTGCGCACGACACAATATGTATAGCTAGCATACGTAAAACAAAATGCGTTTCTATCGTTACGCTAGCTCTGATATCAGTATTCGGATGAATGTAGTGTTTTTTCTCTCTTTTTATAATTGGGGATGTATGACGCCCACTTTCTAACCATGCGGATTATATCAGCAAGCAGTTTACACACTATATAATCCTATAGGACAATACTTTGCCCTAGAAACTAGATAATTGCTAATTAACTAGCAGACCAAACACGTATAAAATAATTAACAGTCAGTTCCCCTCCGAATCAAATTAGATGTGTGTGGCCACACCAACCACTAAGCCTCGGGGATATACAAACGATTACAAAAGAATTGAACCGCGATTTTCATGGAAACGACAAGTACTCATCTCGCCCTTTTAACCCCACGGATAACACTCAACTGGTAGGTAATATATGTCAAACCAGATGTCTCATGGTGGTATAGTTTTCTGTATTCCACTTTAAAAAAAACTACCATTGGTAATTTGACACCCGTGAAAAAAGTTTTATTGTAGCTATAAAAAAACACAACAAAATTAAATATATATATTAAAATGAAAAATACTATTAAACTGATCCAATCTTACTGTTGTCGAGTGAAGAATGCAGAAAAATGTACGTCAATAGGTTTTATAGTTCGGGCGTAATATTGTATCTAATTTCGCGGTTAGTCGGCCGAGAGATTGGTTTATAAGGAGAGCGCCACATGCTTGTAACAAGTACCGTGCAGATATTTAACCAAGACATGTAGTATTTTTTAAATATGTAAATAAATAGTTGGTTCATTGACTTTATAAGTGGGAGGATATCAGAATGGACCTGAAAGAGATAAAGTGTAATGAGGTGGACTGTTAAAACTAGCTTAAGATCGGGATAGGGTGTTAGGAGGAATGTATAGAACTAGCGCAAGATAGGGATATGATGTTATGAGGTGGACTGGATAGAACTAGCTCAAGATAGGGATAGGGTGCTATGAGGGGGACTGTATAGAACTATCTCAAGCTAGGCATAGGTGTATAGTTGGACTAAATAGAACTAGCTCAAGATAGGGATAGGGTTTATGAGGGACTAAATAGAACTAGCTCAAGATAGGGATAAGGTGTTATGAGGTGGAATATATAGAACTAGCTCAAGATAGGGATAAGGTGTTATGAGGTGGACTATATAGAACTAGCTCAAGATAGGGATAGGGTGTTATGAGGGGGACTAAATAGAACTAGCTCAAGATAGGGATAGGTGTTATGAGTGAATATTAGAACTAGCTCAAGATAGGAAGGTGTATGAGGTGACTATTAGAACTAGCTCAGATAGGTAAGGTGTTATGGGTGGACTGTATAGAACCAGCTCAAGCTGGGGATAGGGTGTTATGAAGTGGACTAAATAGAACTAGCTCAAGATAGGGATAGGGTGCTATGAGGGGGATTGTATAGAACTAGCTCAAGCTAGGGATAGGGTGTTATGAGGTGGACTAAATAGAGCTAGCTTAAGATAGGGATAAGGTGTTATGGGGTGGACTATATAGAGCTAGCTTAAGATAGGGATAGGGTGCTATGAGGGGGACTGTATAGAATCAGCTCAAGATAGCGATACAGTGGAATGAGGTGGTCAGTATAGAACTAGCTCAAGATAGGGATAAGTGGTGTAATTGTGTAAGTGCGGCAATTAACTTTCGATTTCCTAATGACATAGAGTAAGTAAGTGGGTGACCTGGTGCTTTAGGGGTAAGGTGTCGGACTTGTGTGCTGGGGATCCAGGGTTCAATCCTCGGTCCCACCACAGATTTATGTGATTCCCAAACCCTTCCCTCACCTCTGACAAGACGTGTATTAATCACAACTTGTGAATGTGGGGAATGCCAGGCCTCCACCATGGTTCGGATCCCACGTTAAACTGTAGTCCCCAAGGTCATATGTTCTACCTGATAGTAGCACATCATTGCTTTTAGCCCGGATACGCCTGAGACAAGCTGTACACATTGTGGTATTACCCTATTGTGAAGGCACATACTTGTACTTATATATTATTCTCCTATGACAATGGGGAACAATACATTGCACCATTTTCTTCCTCTTGGAGTCCAAGCTTTGAACCATTCAGGCCAGACCGACAAGGAGGACTATTACAGAGTCCTGTGACAATCAGGAGACAAAGCAATCTGAGTGAAACGTGCCTTGAGTTGTGCAGGGAAGTATGGGGGTGGTGAAGATTCTAATCGACCTTGAAGATTACCGGATCTGGGTTTAAATCCATTACACGTATATCACAGACGTTTCTTTTACATCAATATATTCCTTAGATGACCACATAATAATTGTTGAAGTGGTTCTTAAAGCTACATAGGCTTTTCCTATAACTTAGTAGCTGCGTTCTGTAAAAACATTGTGTTATCGAAAACTCGCGTTTAGGAAAATAGTATTTAATGGGAAAATATAGGTTACGGGGTAATAGCTATGACCAGACCTATGCAAAATATATATTCGTCCATATTTTGACCTGTTTTATTGTTCATTTCGTTACGTCTTATCTACCTCGTGTTATTTATAAAAATATAGTGTCAAAAAATTAATAATATAATAAATATTAAAGTGTCGAAATAATACCTTGAATTTTATAAAGAAAATAAACTATAAAGATAAAAACAATTGTGTGGACTACGTATGAGAGTGAATATTATTATTAGGTGTTATATCTTAGGATAATCCATTCCTTTTGTCAGTGAACTTAGACCGCCGATGCACCATGTCTTCTAGAGCCTCCCTCAGTTCCCTGAATTTTCTTTCTCCTTCAAGTCATCTAGTATTTGTATCCTCCTTCTTCCTAAGCTCCTCTTTCCCTCAAACTTTCCTTCTATGACTCATGCAGAAGACAGTTCCTCCTAAAGAAGTGTCCGATCCAGTTAAAATGAATAAGCAATAGTTCAGCCTGTGAAGTTCTGAGCCGGATTAGGTATTCATTAACGCAAAACACCTCGAAGACGCTGTCGGAAATCGTGTAGAAGCATCTTTGGACGGCGTTATATAAAATGCTTTCTATTTAGTTGATAGCGTTATATTCAAATCGCGGAATAAAAACAACGTTACATAAATCTTATGTTTCACACTTTTTCACCCAAAGCCAGCGGTGACTCGACGGTCGGTATTCAGTGTCACCAATAATAACAGTTTAAAATTAGGAAATATTTGTTATAGCACAAACAATGGGAATGTTGGTAGCTCTATATTGTACAAACACGAAAACAAACGTACGCTTTTAATCTCGTTGGATAGCACGCGGTATATATTAATTACTCTTTCAACTTATGTAAAATGAAGCTAGTATTTTATTTAAAATATTTTAAAAATAAATGTTGGATATAAAAATAACCGTTTTACAACTTTTTTTGTGATTCGAAATATATCTTCTTTATTTAAATTAAAGAAGAAAGTGGAGTTTTTCAAATGTTGCTTAATTAAGAATTCAAGATGGCGACTTGGTAGAAAGTCTTTGCTTATTTTGATGACGCCAATACCCAACGCTAATAGTGTTCATTCGCTGGAGTATAAAAATGAATAACTTTTATTTGAAAAAAATATTCTTTTGCCTTTTTTTGTATAAGGTTTTTTAACAAATAATTTGTTTGTGGTTTATAATTATCGGTTCTAATAAGATAAACTTGGTAATTTAATTTATAACGCTTTGCACTATTGTTGCTCATGTTACCACAATGTTGTAAATGAAAATATTACATTTGTATTACATTATAATTCGGTATAATTAATAATATAAAGACAAATTACTAAGTAATCCATAAGGAGGTAGTATTAAAAGTGTTATTATAATTTTTAGATGAAAATATATAAATAAATCAATCAAATAAAACATATTTCTATAATGTCAAATTGTAACCCAATCAATATTGGTGAATTCTACTGTTCTTATATAAAAATAGGACTTTATATTTAGCAACGCCCATTGGAATCATGAGAACAAGAGATTCCGTCACTAGTCTGGAGTGTAGTTATATTATTATTAATAGCGCGTCTTACTACCCGTTCGGGTTATACGCACTCACGCTAATGTGTAATTTTAGGGTGATTGTGAGATAAAATGGAGGATCTACAGTTTAACGTGGAATCCGAACCACAGTGGAGGCCTGGCATTCCTCACATTCATAAGTTGTAATTAATACACGTCTTGTCAGAAGTGAAGGAAGGGTTTGACAATCAGATAAATCTATGCCGGGACCGAGGATTGAACCCCGGACCTCCAGCACAAAAGTCCGAAAGCTTAATCCTAAACTACCAGGTCAACCTTCGGAGTGTAGTTACATTGTTCAGCAAGCAAGTGTGACTGACCGAGTACAGTAAAATCACAGTCACTGTGTGTCCAAAGGTTTTAAATCATTTTCTCCTCACTGGTTATTAATTTAAATCAATTTTAATATTATTGTCTATCATATTTAATTGCTTCACTGCCAATAAATTACCGCTCTTTATTTGTTTATGTCTATTTTTAGATTAACAAAAAAGCAATTTCATAAAAACAGTGTTTATAAAAAAACAATAATGAGATTTATTTAGGTTTAAACATCTAGACATCTAGGGTGCTATACAGTGTAGGTATTTTGTAATACTTTCTAAAATATCTCTACTTATTAATGAACGTCAGTAACACCCCATACCGCCTCTAAATTAAATATCCGAGCTTTTAGGTGATGTTGTAATATTTGTCGGGGTCAACGTGAGGACAAATGAGGAGCTACTTGAATGACAAAGTAGCAGCTCCGGTGTAGGTAACTGAGATGAATAGCCTCTATTCGCAGAAGTTGGTGCTATCTTCACCAACAGATGGGGCCTATCGGCTGGAATGGCTTGATTACGGGATGACGCCATGAAGAGTTGTGATATTTGTGTTTGTAAAATGTGAATTGAAACCTCAAAAAAGAACATATTTAAAAGGCTATAAAATAAGTAGCAATTAGGGATTCGAAGCTCACTATGGGTGCGTTACAAGGCCATAATAACCCAAATTGTGCTATGAGACCGTAAAACCCGTTATTAAAAATATTGACCTAAAGGTAAACAGAAAATCATAGATTGTATTTAGTAGAGAAATAATGAGTCAACCACCTTGTCTCCTGCGTCTAATTCTCCGGATACTTTCCTGACAGAGACGCTACTATGTACTATTATTAAACAATAACAATAGCTATTGACGTCAGTCGTTCTAGTAAAGAAACAAACACAGGTCCGGACCAACCCACTGAAAGTCGAGGCGGTTAGAAAGGCAGGTTATGAACAGGAAGGCTTGTACTAGGAAGTGGGGCACATCGGTGAGTGTTTTGTTGAATGGTGTTTACAGGAACTGAAAAGTGATAGCTCTCTCGGGAATCCCCTCGTGTGATATTTATTACGCTACATTCGAATATGACGAATCATACATACTATCAGCTACAATCGCAACTGTCGCCGGCAGGGCTGGTATATTTATGTCTAATGTCCTTCTGACTCATCCGCGAGACAAAGGGTTCAATCCTTACAGGCAACTCAACATCCCCATCAAAGATTCTTCATTCTCTGTTATTTGGTATCCAGGTATCTGAAAAGAAATAAAACATTTCAGTAAAAAAATCTGCTATTGCAATATATATTTGTTTGAAAAATATAATAACCTTTACTTACTTATTTATGGCATTTGAAACTCGGAAGTTCATTGCCGCACTTACAAAAGTACGCCACATATCCCTATCTTGAGAATGTTGCTATCCAGTCCACCTCATTACACCCTATCTCTTTCAGGTTCATTCTAATGTTATCCTCCAATTTGTGTCTAGATCTGCCCAATGGTCTCTTCCCATTGGGTTTACCAGTCAATACCCTGAATCATGTTTCTAAATAGTAACCTTTAACTTAGCTATTGCCTGAATTTGTATGATATTTTTCTAGCTGCGTCTCACTACCCACCCGTGTTCATCTCATTTAGTTACAGGAAGGAAGTACATCTTATTTGCAGTGAGACTGATTGGGAAACCTTTAGAACAGTCATCCGGTATTTGAGCCTTTAACTAAAGTTCAAGTTTAATCTAAGTGTATTCTGATTCTGATACTGCCATTATTATTATATTATTATTATTATTATTATTATATTATTATTATTTATTATTATTTCGTGTAGTCTCTTGGTAGAAAATTTGGATCGGCTCTATGTATACTTAGCTTTAAGGATGAGGAAGGTGGAATTTATAGGAATGTATCCACATTTGCGTGGAGGGAAAGTGGGAACAATTTTATGGAAAATCACCTCAGTGCATTCGGCCACGATCTTTCTATCACTGGTAAACCAGAAAAGACGAGACTGATGCTTTTGTCCGCTTGCCCACCAATGCAACAGAAGGATTTAATTATATAATGACAAGGCGATTGTGTAAAGCCAACTTTGTATTCAAGATGATTTATTCATCATGATAAAAACATTATCTTTGAATATAATAGATTGTTTCTAAGTTTGTCATTTTCTTAGCTGTTTACGTTTTGTGCTTACATATTTATAAACTCTCAAAAATGTAAGTAAGCTCGTAACTTTATCTTCAGCAAACAGAATTGCAGAATTTTTCAAGCTTCAAGTACTTCATAGACAATGATTAGTTATTTTAATGGATTCACATACTAAACCCACTAACACAGAGGTGGCAGAACCAGGAGGGGCAAGGGGGGGGGGGGAATACTACATCCTGTAAATAATTTTCCTTCCTCCCCACTCCTCTCCTGAAATAAACTTGCCATCATAGATTTATTTCAAATCCTTTGAATGTATCCAATATGAAGCTGAAAGATGGCATTAAATCAAACTTTAAATGACTTCTAGATGCATCCGATTTTCAAAAATTTTCCGGGGAAGACCACTTCAAATAACTTCTATAGGAATATATTTAGGAAAATTCAAGCTAAAAACATTCTAAATATCTTCAAGAAGCATCCAAATGTTTAAATTTCTCGGAAGTGCTTCTAAAAGAATCTATTTTTTAATTCAAGGCAAGGACAACACAAAATAGCTTCCAGAGATTTCTAATTTTCAAAATTTTGCTAAATGAGGAGCACCTAATTAATTCTAGAAGCATACACATTTAAAAAATAATTCTACTTAAACTATTCCAAATAGCTTGTAAAAATAATATAATTTCAAGAATTCTAAGCACATCCAATTTTCAAACCTTTATGGGGGATGAGGTGTGGAAGGCAATTCTTAAAAAAAATATTTTTTGTTTGAGCCTTTCTACATAGATAAGGTTCCGTCGCAACTTCATTGACACAGTTCTTTAACTAGAAATATTCTTCTAGAAGCAAATGACTTATAACGTGTCGAGCTCGAAATAGATCCAAATTCCAACTAGGTACAAAGTGATGGACAATGTGTGGAGCTTGAAGTTTGGTTGGGAAACAGATGGAATAGTAGACCAACATGCGACAACACCCAGGTCGTCTCAGTGATGGAGTTTTCATCTGAGCTTTTATTTTTGAAAAACATGATAAGTTGTAGTAAGGAAACAATATTTAATCGTAATTATAATATATAATTCAATGTAAAGAATAGTTACAATGTGGGATAGAAAATATATTTTAAATGGTACCTGAGTCTAAGATCAATTGAGAATTAAGATATGAATGCTGTCTTTAATATCTAATAAGCTATCAATATTGACAAAATTAGTCAAAATCACAATATAACAAATTAATAAATAGACTTATGATATTAAAAGTGATGTAAAAGCAATGATTTGAATGTAGAATAGATAAATGATATAAAAGATATTAATCTTAGATTAGATGACAAGTTTAACGTTAAATTACTGTCCTTCACAAATTCTAAAAATATATTAACATATTAAAAATGTGAGTCAATTCACATATAATATAAAAATAAACATGTTAAAATACATGTAATAATAACACATGAGTCAAGTAAAGTTGAATACACATTATGATGAAAAACTGATAAGTTATAAAGTTAAGGTAGACAGTTGTCAAATGGGAGAGAGTAAAGATTATAATAAATGTGAATTGAAAATTGAATTCTATTCTTATCTTGAGATTGAAATTCCCTTGTTCCTTGTGATGCTGAATGTGAATCAATCACTAATCTACATGTTTCGACGAGTCGTCGGCGTCATCCTCAGGACTAAATAAGACAAAAATCAACGTAAGTTGTGGTGAAGTAATCCAATGCTAGCCAATGTAAACAAACTGAGACTAAAATTACTGAACAAGTGTTAATAAGGGAAACATCTCTATAAAATGAGATATCATATTTACCATTAAAGATATTTTCTATCCCACATTGTAACTATTCTTTACATTGAATTATATTATTATAGTTATGAGCTTTTATTGTTAAAATAATTAAAAAAGTGGAAATAAAGACTCATCCAGAACGTACCTATTGGAAGGGTATGGGTTAGGGGTTGCCCCCCGCCTCAATAAAGTAATACAATGTTGTTATTGGCTAACCCGTGGTACAACGTGTGTGTAGAATATGTGGGTCTTCATTAACTGCTTCTTACGGTGTATCTACAAGGTTTTACTATCTGATGTAACCACTATTACTAACACAGCACCACACATATCATTCCCTCCTGTGCAAACCTTATTACCAGAACCAGAGTTTGATGACATGTCATCTCTTTTTTGTTTCACCCGCCTCGGTGGCGTAGTTGGCTAACGCGCTAGTCGTTTTGTAGCTCGACTGCTGAGGACGGGGAGATTGAGGTTAGAATCTCGGTCGGGTGAACTGGGGATGGTTTTTCCTAAATGGTTTTCCATTATCCCTCCACGCAAATGCGGTTCACTTCCTCTGATTCAACCATCCCAATTCCTATTCCATTAGCGTAATTAGTACTTAAAGCGTATAACCCGAACGGGTAGTAAGACGCGGTGCTAAATATTATTATTAATAATAATAATTTTTTTTCATCATATACAATGATCACAAGTACGTATATAAACTTGTTCATGATCCCCTTGTTGTATAAATGTATATTTTATAGGTATTTTATGTCATTTGGGAATTTAAGGTCACATTTTATTGTCTGCGCCCCTTTTGAGTCGTTTTAAGGCATTCATGTTGAATAAGTAAGTATATTTTTTAATACTATCGATATTTTATATAATGATAAATGTTCTAACATAATTATTTTCAACACACATTATTTGTTGCAATGAGAAAACAATGTAGGAAATGAACTTTGTATCCTCTTTGTTGGTTGTAAAATACACATTGACATTGCAACTAAGCTGGAGACGGTTGCGTTGGGAGGGGGTGGCTATTACTTGTGTTTTGTTCATATTTTTAGGCCCTGTTAAAAAAATTCGAAGACTTTTTTTATTTCAAGGTCATTTATCGGTCATTTTTTTATATTGCTTGGACATCAAACTCTGTGTCTTGCTTATCACCAATACCATTTTAAAATAAAATTCTCCCTTTTTGGTATTATCTATTCTATGATAAGGTAAACCTCTTTAAACAGATCTATAAGGAAGGATTCAACTAAAACTATTTGCTCACATACCTGAAGGGACAAGAAACACGCAATTTATTATAAGTAAGGGGCTATGTCTGTCTCTGACAGGTGCAATTTTGTATCCTGCGTTATGTCTGTACCCTGTTGTTTTGACCTATTCTTAGATTTTTTCAAAACACAAGGTAGTGTGATTTGTATCCATGGCGCTATCAGATTATCAGAATAATTTGCGTCCGCTATCTTGGACTTAGTTTTGAATTTATCTCCATAGGCTCCATGACAAAGTTCAGCCCTCTAGATCCATATTTTTACGTTGCGTCCACCATTTTGGATCAGCCATCTAGAATCTTTCAAATATAGATGACATGCTCTAGAGTGTCCAAAACAAATTTCAGCTTTCAAGAACATAATACTTAATTAGTTTGTATGGGCCGTAATTGTATCAAACCAAGGTCTTGTAAGTTAGTAATCACTCGGGAGGGAGTGTATCTAAGAAAAGTCTTACTTTTGTAAGAAGTTCTCCACCGAAAGATATTATTATGGTTCTCTGTGGATCTTCAAGATCGTGTCTAATCTGAAATGTCGTCGTGTTGTGTTGACAAAGATAACACTTTTACAATGAGAAATTGAAAGTGAAAGAATAATAATAGCAACATTATGGCGTCATCAACTTCTTGCTATTTCCTCAATGTTCTCGAAACTTGTGGTGCGAAAAATACTGTTTTATTTAAAACTCATCAAAATGTATTGTTTTCAAGTGATTGTTCGTGGTATATTCCTAGAGTAGTAATAAATATATTCATCATGTTAAAGGAAAATAATAGCTACAATTTATTTAGGAAGGGGCTTTTTGACACCTATACAAGTTACTCATTTTCATACGATTTCATTAAGTCATTTGATCTGAGACTATAATATTTCATAGATTATATAAATAACTTTGAAATTACACAGCTAATAAAATATAATTTTATCAATGTTGACTGCAAAAAAGAAGTATGAAATATCTAAAAGTTCCTTTATACAGGAACCCTACTATTTCTCACTAGTTTTGCATTGACAGCTCACAAATGTGGCCTTAACATTACAAAATGTAAACTCGAGATATATATATAAAAAGTTTCATTTAAAACAAATTAAACCAGCCTCGTGGTGCAGTGATCGCTCACCTGGTTACCAACCTAGAGGTCCCGGGTTCGATTCCTAGCTGGTACCACGGGTATCTTTCCCTAAGGGGGAATTATCCCAACATTCTCCACAGGATATGGTTAGTTAGGCTTAAGTTAGGTTAATATTTATTTTAGTTCCACACCCTCATAGTCACAATCATCATCGCCTTATCTCTTCGAGATATGGAAAGAGCCTCCAAGGAAAGGATGTTCGATTAGTACATTCGGGCTTCCCCTGGACAAAGATGCATAGGTACTGGATAATTTTCCCACCAAATGGACTACGAGGGATATAGATCAAACACGCATAAATAAATTAACAAAAAAAAAGGAAAAAAATTTAAATAGGACAAGTAAAATTGTGGTAATAATATTCTTAAATTATTTTATATAATTAAAAAAATATATGTTTGGTATAACTTTAGAAATTTGTATATGAATAAATTGTCGCTTTCTGAAATTGAAGCTTCCGCTCGGAATATTTATGAAATTTGTGTATACATATTTGGCGAAAAGTCTTTCATTTAATAAAAATGAAAATTGGTTTTGCAGAACTCCGAGAGTCAGAGCTGCCAGAGTTTTATTTTCGTGAATCGAAATAAGATTGGCAAAGTTTAAAAAAAAGGGGGGGGATTTTGCTAATAAAAGCGGCACATATAAAAAATACAAAATACTTTTAATTTTCAAACATATTAGTAATAATTGATAATATAATAATATAATTGGTAATAATTGATAGTATAATTGATAAAAATCTCTAATTTTATTACTTATCATTTGCCGCTTGATAAAATAAAGTTGATTTTTTATTTAGAGAGATACCATGCTTTTAAGTAAAAACTACCCCGAAATATCTGGAATTTAGGTCCTGCAGGGGACATTATTTTTAGCTCTGAAATCGGGACGTCTGGCAACACTGCCGGAAATAATTTTCCAAAGGAATCGCTTACCGTCTTAAATATTGCCTATAGATAATACATTTATACTGTAGGTCTTGGTTGGCCTTTCGGCAGCAATTTAATTAGGGAGTCTCAACGAAACTAGAATCTAACCCATTACCCACTAATAACTCATATTTCTTAAGGATTCGGATCTAAAATTAGAACCTCAAAATATTAGTCTATACACAAAACCAGAACCGGGTACAGTATTAAGGTCCTCCTCGGTAATTTCATACACACCTTTTTGTAAACAAAACTTTTTTTAGCAAAAAAATAAATAATAATTTCCGCTTGTCGAGCAAGGCCCCAAACAAGAAGAACCGCGGTCCTTAAGATTTATTTCTCTAAATCTAAAACTGGAACCGGCAAAAGTTCCATTTCGACTCGCTGAATGTATTAAAGAAAAAAACTAAATAAAATATATTATTTAATATTGATCAACTAATAAACATCCCTTGTTGATTTACGACTGGGGCTTACTGTGTACGCTGTAGTTCGTATCAATCGTACTTCATACACTCTTGAAGTTCTCAGCCGGGATTCGAATAATTGGAGTAGGGGGGGGTGGGGGGGGCAGATTAAGTATCAGCCACATCCTGGTCAACATCTTGTTCATTGGAACTTGTTTGGCACATCATTGCTGACGTCATTTGATTGCGAATAAGCAGAACACATGTTGAGAGAAAGTTTATTTGTATGGTTACGGGTTTACATATCAGTGACGCCTAGGGGGGAAAAAAGTAATCAATTTTTTAATATGCTTTAATCACCGCATTTTACTACCTATTCAGGAAATACGCATATACTAATATTACTCTAGTAAGGTAGGGCTGAGTGAGGAAGCATTTTAGAGATAACATACCTGCATTTGCGTGGAAGGAGAGTGGGAAACCATTTAGTAAAATCCATGCGTTTACTGGAACAGGTATGAAATAATTAACTTCAAAGTTACAAAATATAACATCCAATCATACTGAAAAATATCATACATTCAATATCTTGAGCCCCGCGTCGGTTGTATCATGGTCTAAAGCGTCACTCTCGTGTAAGACTGGAATTCCGGCGACGGGGAGATAGGAGTTCGAATCTTGGTCGGGTGTACTGAAGGTGTTTTTCCTAAATGGTTTCCCACTCACCCTCCACGCGCAAATGGAGGGTACACTTCTTCTAAAAATTCTACCTTCCTCATATTTACTCAATTAGCGTTATTGCTGTTTGTGTTTAACCCAAACAGGCGCTAAACAGTTGTGTACAAAAATATATCGAGAGATGGAAATAACTCTTACACAGACACTAAGTTATTTTAGGGGTCATATTATATATTTAGCGATGGTCCCTTTAGGTGGGGTTGAAGGGGATGTGAATTAAAGTCAATATTTTAGCAACTACTTGTTTTGATCAAAATAAATATAACATACTACGTAGATTCGATTTTTATAGTATTTTATTTATTTGATGTATTTAAAGTGGATTTAGAGTGAAAAGGCCTACTAATTTTGCCGGAAAGATTATTTGCACTTACATTACAGGGTTCTTTAACAAGCCACAACAAACCTGGGACCGACGAATTTACTTTCCCGCCGAAGGAAGATGTGCTGAGGATTTTTATCGCTCAAGAAAAGTCCATGGTCCCCAGCTGGGTTTGAACCCACGAATACAAATCCTGGAGCGAGAACTTTGCCCCAAAACCACTGAGGTCAAATTCTCCATTATAAACATTTAGTCTATTTCTCTATAGTTTACACATAGTAATCCCAACAGTTGCTGATTATGTGTTATGGGTATCGTTTAATTTTATGATAAATATTTTAAACGGACAAAAAAGTGATCTTCAATTCTTGCTATGTTAATGACAACAATTCAAAAGTTATTTAGATTAATTCGTGTAGAGAATTAAACTAATTGTAACTCCTGATGTAGCATATTATTTATTTTGGACAAAAAAGGTGTTTTTTTCACCATGTCTTTACTATCTTTTCAGGTTAGGCTATAGGCCTACTTATATGTAATAATTACTCTAATGGGGTAGGGATGAGGAAGGAAGCATTTTAGAGGTAATCTACCCACATTTGCGTGGAAGTAGAGTGGGAAACCATATAGAAAAAAACACCCTAAGTAAACTGGGACGGTATTCGAACTCCAATCTTTTTGTCATCAGCAGAGACTCTTTAGAGAATTCGGCCACTGAAGCAGGTTTTTTGTTATAAAAATTGTAAAAGCTCTCACCTCAACTCGCGCTTATATTCATCCCACCTTAAGAGACGTATAGTAGGCTACCCTAACCACTCAGCCACAGGGATGGGACATTCAACTCACTGGTAAAGTCCCATCACAGAAGTGAAGAATAACACCATGTGATGTAACAATAGTGCATGTATTGTGGCAGTGCGGTCCATGTACTCACTTTCATTTTTATAGTAATAAATTTACTTTTTAGTAAGGGAAGTTGAGAAACAAGAGAGATAAAGAAAATACGTACTTTTCATCCGTTTTTACGAGTATTCTACTCTAGAATATCCGCCAAGTGGAAGCAAACCCACCCCTCTTGAGTTTGACAAATAAAAGCAAATAGCTAATCGTCAAGCATTACTTTTTAAAAGTGATTACTTTTAATACAAAGTTTTTTGCGATTTGAAATAAGAGGTATGATGAGAAATGTTGTTTTAAAGAAGTGTACCCGCATTCGTCTATAGTGGAGATGATTAAAAAACCACAGTGGAAAATAACTTCCAGTCCACCCGACCGGCGGAAATTAAATCTGTAGTGATGAGCTCGAAGCCTCAAACCCCGTGACCATCGTTTCAGGTTTAGTAAAAATGGAGGTAAAAATATATTGTCAAAATTGTTCTATTGAACCCTTGTACCAGAGGGACACCTTCTCTTATTCAATAACAATATACTAACGCTTCAGATGTTTGTGGGTCCTAATTAGTAGGACCTATCTCATTTTAAAAATAATAACAGAACCCAGCCTAATTTCGACTAAGTTAATCCGGCACCCCAAGGCCCCATTACCCTCAGCCATCACCCTCCGAGCTAGTCTCGTAGTCCCAGTACCCCCCCCCCCCCTCCACTTCCCCTCTATTTCCTTACATACATTTGTGGGTAGGCCTCTACATATTACCCAGCATAGCAAGCCGTGATTCTATCGGTGTTTTATTGTTTCTAGTCGGGAATTCAGGTGTCGCTAGAAAAGGTCTGTTTTTGTAGTTTTTATAGAAACACTTTTTTTCCCAAAAATAAATTGAATATTGATCCAGTAAGACCATAGAGTTTAATTTTCTTCATAAGGTGAAATCAACAGTTGTTAAATATCTTTCATGGGCATAGTGACATTAGATGAGAAACATTTTAAATGAAAATGTGTCATTAAATTCCAGGACACCTTTGTCAGATAATAAAAAAAAGTTGATATCACCACGTGTAGAAAAATAAACTATGTGTTTACACCGGAGAAATATTTTATTTTTGTTAGCCAAAAAATTGTTTTTATATAAAAATTGCAAAATCACTGCCCTTCTCTTTTGTTCCTTATACTCCCCGCCTTACACATAGCCTAAGCTAGTTCCTCTGTTCTCTGAAAGGTGTCACTAGTGTATTGACTGCTACGCTATCTATGACTCAAATATCGAAACATTTCAAATCCAGTGACTCTGTCGATGAAGTGATACTAAAAGAGTTCGTTACACATTTGAGAGCATATACATATTTTAATTGCTGTATGCTGTAATAAATTATTTAAAATGTTTCCTACTCATGAATAGCCATCAATTTGTAGATGAGTAGCAGATTGCTTATATTTTGGTCGTTGACCTACAACGGGCTCAACTAATTATTCTTTTTTACTATTGTATTTAGACGACATCCCCCCTCGTGAAAGTGATGTTTTTATTGTAACCGCATTTAACTACCCATCCGGGCTGTACTAAAAGGAACTATTTAGACTAATGTGCTAGGCATGTGGAAGGTTTAATTTAGAAGATGTGTACCCAAATTTTCGGGCGGGGGAAAGTGTATTTTAATTTATATGCAAGATAGTTTTGAAATAACGTAATCTATATTGCACTAAATTCATTCATTTACAAGGCTAGTGACACATTCCTATATTAAAAAAGTTCTTACCCGTTTCAGTGTGAATACTCTCAACTATCACTTTTGCAAAAGACTGTCCTGCCGATAACGGGAATATCAGGGTTCGAACCCTGGTTGGGTGTACTGAAGGTTTTTTCACTAATTTTTTTTTTTTCCATTCTTCTTTCAAACAATATCGTAATTAGTACACACAGACATGACTGAAAATTTGTATCATTGCTGAAATGTTGGTTCTCGCCTTTAACAGTGATGAATTAATGGTCTGAGGCCGGATGTTGTGTCTGTTCTAGATTTAAGTTAGTTTATTAGTCGTATTATGATACGAATCAGTCGGTTCAGAAAGTTTTCATTAAATAATCTAAATAATAAAGAAAAAATATACATAAACCCTGATTTTGGTTGGAAGGACAGTAAAGAAAATTCATACATATTTCATTGCAGCCAACATTTTACTATGTTATTTGTGTTATTTTATAGTTATTGATAATATCTATCAAAAATGACAGCTTCAGAAAACATGACTTGGTGTATTAATATATTAAAATTGTTTTAGTAAATTTAGTAATAACTTCTACTGTTCTTCCTACCAAAATCATACTATACGTGGGTAGTAAAACGTGGTGAAGAAAAAAACTTTTATCTATTATTTTGAAAAGTATTTAAAGTATGTAACAATTAAAACATTTCAATTGATAACTAATGTATTTCACTAAATATTTGGTTTGCACGTTAGTTTGAAATTAGACTTATAGCTAATCACTCGAAATATTTGCGATTTTAAAAGTGGTACCTCCTGCTGAAAACAATGGTTGAATTTAGAAAATTAAAAAAGTCAATTCATTTCTTTATTTAGTTTAACATTAAATTATGTCAAGTTGTATTGTATCAATGCGCAAGGGCAATATTGAAGGCGTCATTTCAGAATTATATCTTTTAGCACTTATTTAAATAAGAAAAATACTTTCATGTATTTTTATGGACCTACTGTAGTATTTTCATAGGATGAGTCTCCCTCATATGACTGTACATGTACTGAAGTTTGATTTTCATAGGAAGCCTATTATTTGAAAACTGAAAACCCATGTTGCCACAATGGCGGTAAAAAAAATGGTAAAAAAAATACAATTGCATTTGCATTCTTAGCCCGTTTAGTTAATATTGTAAAAATAGATTATTCAGTAATCTATAGGGACGTAATATTGGAAGATTTCTTTAATGTCTTAACCCGCCTCGGTGGCGTAGTTGGCTAACGCGCTTGTCGTGTTGAGCTCGACTGCTGAGGACGGGGAGATCAAGTTTCGAATCTCGGTCGGGTGAACTGGGGGTGGTTTTCCTAAATGGTTTTCCACTCTCCCTCCACGCAAATGTTGATTCATTTCATCTAATTCAACCTTCCCAATTCCTAAATCCATTAACGTAATTAGTACTTAAAGCGTGTAACCCGAACGGGTAGTAAGACGTGGTGCTAAATATTATTATTATTTAATATTTTAGATTAACTTTATAATTAATAAAAAAATAAGATATATTTCTAGAATACTAAATTTTAGTGATTTTCGATCAATACTGGGGGTATAAAGTGGGATTCTTGTAAAAAATCATGGTCTATCTATACTTTCAAGTATTCATACGTCAAACTTGTAGCTATCCATTTTGATATATGTTATCAATATCTATAAAATAATACTAATAATTTAGTAAGCCTACAAAGTTAACAACGCAGACCGCAAAAATAAACGCTTTGGTTTTCTAAAAGTACCTTCCTGCTAGACTGCCAATACAATCCAGGCCATGTGCAGTTCGCAAACTTTCATTAATATGGTAGAGATGAGGCAGGTAAAATTTAAGGGGAAGGTACCCTCGTTTGCGTAGAGAAAGAGTGAAACATCATTTTTAATCTAAAAAATCAGTGCATTCAATCAGGATTCGAGCCTTGACATCTCAGTCACCGTCAAAATTAGTCCATATAAATATGGTTACTTAGTCCGCGTGACATTGGTGCAGATTTTTTTTTCAGGTTGAAAATAGTTAAATTTCGTCCTCATGTATACTCAACGGTCATGATTTATTTTCTTTTAAAAAAAATCTGTGGTCCGGCACAGCATGATATTCGACCCAAGCTATTACCTTACACGAAGCTATAAATAACTTATTCGCTGTGCAATGTTGCCAATGTATACATTTTGTAACTATGTTAGTTTAAGTTTGAAACGCCAATGCATTAGACCATGCGGCCACCGAAGTGGGTTTGGTGTTTAATGATTCACTACACTTTATTAATATAACGAGGCTAGTCGAGCAAAAAAAAAAAAAACATAATAATCTTGGGGCAGTAATGAGTACCGCGTGCAAAAAAACACAACAATATGGCGTGCCAAAAGCTCACAGCTGCGTCTTTAACCATGAGATCACCAATACGGGTACAGTGAAATTTTCCAAGGTTAGAGCTTTTAGAAAATAAATGATACGGTGTAACGCACTGGTCTTAGGTATTAAAATAGAGACTTTTCTAAACACTCATGGGAATGCCAGGCCGCCACCGTGGTTCGGATTCCACGTTAAACTGTAGGTCCTCCGTTTCATCTCACAATCACCCTACCATTACACATTTGCGTAAGTGCGTATAACCCGAACGGGTAGTAAGACGCGGTGCTAATAATAATAATAATAAAAATAATAATAATAATAATAATATAATAAACACTCATACAGTTTGTAAAACTAAATGATACACACTGTGGCGAAACAAACTACCAAAAGCATTGAGAAAAGAGAAGCATATCTGTTCACCAACGTTCATAACAATAAATTTCTTATTTTAAAGTACTACATAAAAATATATGTTTGCTTATAGCTCAGAAACTATTAGTTTTATAAAAATATATTCCAAATTAAAATAATTTATATTTAATAGTAGGCTACTACAACTTTACAGTTAAAATTTATTTTGTATCTTAAATAGTTGCAGATAAATGACCAAAATTGGAAAATGCCGCTCCTCTGAAGTGCTCTTAGAGTCATTTTCATGGGAAAACGATAGCTGAGTTAGAAGAGATTTTGGGAAAATTGATTTGATCTATTTTTGTCCTTCAGTAAGCCACCCATAACTCTAGGGTTGAATATCTAATTCTCAAAAATTCCTCTAGGGAGCCTTTTGAAAGCCTTAGATACCAAGTTTGAGCTTGATCGGTAGAAAGGTAAGATATAGACAGGAGGCATCACAAAAACCACTTTTCGATTTCAAGGGGAAATGAAATATCGACATTTATCGAAATATTGATTTAGATTTTTTTTGACAATCACAATATTTCTCTTTAATAGGGGTCAAAGTTAATTAAAAACATAACTTGTATATTTTTTTGGACATAAATCCTAACATTTTATCAGTGTTTTAGGTAATGATATTTCAGACTATATATTATAGGTGATATCTAGTGGCAAAAAACATTATCTGAGACGTATACATACATTAAATTATATCTTCTAGCTTTTATAGCTATCAAATAGAACCTTTCCTATTAAAATTGTCCGGTAATATCAACTATAGAGGGTAATAGAGGAACTCAAAACTAACATAATAATCCTAAATCACAATACACTTAATTTCTTGAACTGAATAAAGCTTTGTCTGAGTATTGAATTTTTAAATACAATTTTAGAGATAGCGTGCTTTTTTTTGGTAATTTTTTGAAGGTACAAAGTTAAGGTGGCAACACTACGAGATAGCCCAGTGATATGACCCACAAACTGCGTCATGGCATTCATTACGCTGGTGCAAACAATCGATATTCTTACTTCATGGCCAGGTTCACTGCCCTCAACCTTTATTTTTTTGCGGTTGTGGCAATCGATTAGTCGATATTTTATTTTGTTTGTCAAGGTGTTGCTCCTGGATTTCTTGCATACCTGCCCGAACCCTATGTTGGCAAATCTTCCCATACTACGGAAAACACCAAAGTTAAGTGGATAACACAGCTAGAACTAGGCGTCACATCTTGTTGCGGTTTTCTGTATTTTTACTTTGGGACCTTTCTTAAATTACATAAGAATTTTTCATAACTTTCAAACTCCCCCCCTCCTTTTCACTACGTAAAGGATCATAAGATTTCCCATCAACCTCCGCCTCATCTATCATACTAATTTTTTACGATTTGGTAAATTAGATTGTTTTAACCGTTCAGTTATTTTTAGACATAAGAATTGGTCATAAAGCGGGTGATGAAATTTTATAATACTTTAATTGCAGTAAGTAAATTAAATACAAGTGAAATTTTATAATTAATATATTTTTTTTCTGACAAAAAAAGTTTGTATCACCATAAAATTGATGGGAAACCTTACGTAAAATGGATTCTTACCCTTCCCCCCTCCCTCGTAAGAAAATGAAAGTAAATACTGACCCCCTGTAAAAAAAAAAAAAAATACGTTATTTAAGGACGGCCCCTTTAGAAAACAGTGGAACAGTCAAAACCGTATTACACTAATTTAAAACAAAACTAAAAAATAATTATATTAAAGTGAAAAATCGATTAAGCTGATTCCAATGTCAATGTTGTCGAGGGAGGAATGTATAAACCCGCACTTATAAACATTTTTTAGTTAATATAGTAATTTTGTAACTAATTTCCCTTTTAATCGGCTATGAGATAAATTACGCTGCGGACGTATTAGGTAATTTGAACTGGATTTTTGTCTTTCGTCGCCGCGTATTACTACCCGTTTGGGCTATACGCATATATAATAAATTACTCTATCTTTTTTAGGGATGAGGAAGGTTGAATTTTGAGGAAGTGTACCATAATTTTCTTGCAAGATTAGCTGAAAACAATTTAGCGAAAAAAAAACACCCTCAGTACACCCGACCGGGATTCGAACACTGATATCCCCGTCAAATGCAGTTCAGTCAATTGCGAGAGTTACGTCTTAAAGTATTTTACTACCAAATATTGTACCCCTGTATATTTATGATTTGACGTTATAATCGTATGGAGGTTAACTGCGGTACACAGACTTGGTTCAAATCCCGGTTGAGGATTGGTACCAGTTTACTCAAAGAACGAAGTCAGTTGAGGGATTCGGAGATTGCTAAAAGTCAGGGACTAATTACCTAATATGCGTTTCACTAGTATCATTTTTTTCTCATGGTACTCGTTTCGAATTCTTATACCAATGAGGTGAAAATGTTAGATTTTAGAAGAAACTTATCAGAATTTGAGATTTTATTTTAAGAAAAATCACTTAAGTCTGAGCTCCCCGTCAATGGCAAATCAGACAAGACGAGACCAACACCTTGGTCTTCATGCTCTCTAAACCAGGTTTAAGAGTCAGGCTCAGTCTTCCAGCAAGTGCTTAGTAATAATAATAATAAACTATTATTATTATTATAATATTTATTATTATTATTTATATGAAGTTATTTCTAGTAAACTTTGTCTTAGACTTTTGAAATGTATTATTTATTTATTAAATTTAACTAAAGTTTACTGTAGATTCCAAACGAGTTGGCTCGAGTACAAGTTCTGACTGACAATGAAACAGTTCACGGCTGAAAAAGCACTGAGCTCTAAAATGTATCGAAACGAGGATCGCTTTGAGGTGACGGCGTCGGTGTTTTAGCCGAGGAAGTCAAACCACTGCTGTCGTTGATGTAGTTTATAATTCTCAATACACTTGAGTGCTCTCCGGGAACATTTTCGAGTTTAAAGTAACCATGCAAGCAATTTAAACAACGCAGATTAATCGCATCGGCGTTAACACGGGCTAAGACTCAGTTTCGCAAAGTTGGATAGCGTGTGACGGGAAGGTAGAAGTTCCATTCTCAGCTTTGAACACAGAGAGGTGTTTTTAATATGTGATTGTCGCATCCTCTCTTAACGCTAAAGTGGATGAATTTAATTTAAACCTTAAAATAATCCTTTAAAAGCCATGGTGTTTAATTTAATAGCTAAGAAAAATCAACTCAACCTATTGTATTCTTATAACGTGTATAATTAACTATAGTTTAAGTTAATAATTTAATCAGATTTAAAAAAAACATTCGAAATAAAACCTACATGCGCCTAATGTTTCACTAATATGGGCAAATATGTTTATTTAGTTATGGTTGGTTACGAGTATGCATAGCTACAATATAATAAAACACAACGTATTTTAATCACCCGCCTCGGTTGCGTAGTTGGCTAACGCGCTAGATTTATGTTGAGCCAGACTGCCGAGGACGGGGAGATCGAGGTTTGAATCTCGCTCGGGTGAACTGGAGTAATTGCTCCTAAATTGTTTTCCACTCTCTCTCCACGCAAATGTGGGTTCGCTTCTTCTATATTCAACCTTCCCAATTCCTAACCCATTAGTTTAATTAATACTTAAGCGTCTAACCCAAATGTGTTGTAAGACGCAGTGCTAACTATATATATACATACACATAGTGTTTGAATCATCGTAATTGTAAATACCAAGAAAATGTTTCAAAGGACCTAGGAAACGTAGACTAATAATCAATTCAACCAAAAACATTTCAAAATGAAGCATGTATGTGTATGTAAACTTTGTAAACTTCCCTTCAATACAAAGCCTACCTTACAGGCTCAGCTCTGGCTGTTACTTATTCAAGAAGGTTCTAGAAGAATAATGGGCCCAATTGACAGGTGGCTTTCTTTAGATTGGTGAGGGTGATTTATATTGCTTCTGCTGAGAAGCAAAGTGATCTAAGTGTAGACTGGTTTATGTGTTACGACAACTAATGTGTTAAGTTTATATGATTAGATTGGAAATAACTTTCATTTAACAAGCTTTAACATTTGCTAAACAATAATGGTATTTATACATATTTTTAAAGTGATTGGTTTTATTTGTAACTAGGCAAACACACAAACTTCTTAACCGAAATAAATTAACTCTCGACAAATTATCTCCTTTTGATAAGTAAAATAATACCTCCCTCCTCGTTAAAAAAATGTATAAAAAGCCTAAATATAGTAAAAGTTGAGTAACATTGTTCACGTTTGATGGAATGGTCTATGAACCTACCGACTGACATGGAAATGAGCTATGTGATGATAGAATAAAGGATATGAAGGCATTCATAGTTATTTTAGTTGGTGTAAAGACTAGTTTGTTAACAAAAACTCTTTTAGTCACTTCTGCAAAATGGCGGCCGGGGTTCAATCCTGGGTCCCGGCACAGATTTATCTGATTACCAAACCCTTCCTTCACCTCTGACAAGACATCTTGTGAATGTGGGGAATGCCAGGTCGCCACCGTGGTTCGGGTCCAACGTTAAACTGTAGGTCCTCCATTTCATCTCACAATCACCCTACCATTATACATTAGCGTAAGTTCGTATAACCCGAACGGGTAGTAAGACGCAGTGCTAATAATAATAATAACTTCTGCAAAATATAAACTACGTATACGCTAAATTTATATTCGCCAAATCATTTTAAAAATCAATCCTACTTCATCCCTGTCTATACAACTCTTGGCCGTATTAGACCACTCTTCCATTGAGTCGCGCTGCCTTTATCTGCCCGGCATGAAATGTCGACCAGTGTCGCAGCGTTGGAAGAATGCGTGAAAGGGAGGTCTGTGAACTTGTGTCCGATAGGCCACCCAGTTTTCTGCTACAAAGGTCAAAGTTGTTTGATTAATTCCTTTTCTATTCGCTTTTATCACTTTGGTAGCGAAAAGAGGATGGGCCAGACGTAGTATTAAGGGATATTGGGTTCGTATTTAACGATTGGCACCTACTTTCTTTCTTTTTGTGTTTGAGTTATGAGTTTTGTCAATCGAGAAAAACAAGAAATAGAAATCGTGGAGTTATAATTTGAATTCCTATTTGAATGTGTTGAAGTTTTGCGATTTGAATTATTTTTTATAGAAAGGATATTTTTTTTTATATATATATATATACAGATTACTTTTGCTCTTCCTAAAATAAATTAAGGGAAAACATGAAGGAAGAGTCTTGAATGCTAATACAGTAAATCAAATACAATAGATTTTTTCTAATTTAAACCTTGTTTAAAACATACTATTGTATGCAATAGAGTCTATAATTAAACTTAAATGGTGTATACCGTATTTTCCTTAATATAGTGACCTTAAAGTTTCGAAGGTTTCTATATGAAAAATAAATAGTTTCAAATATAATAGAACTCAACACTATAGCAATAATTTAGGTGAAAACTTGACTACTTTGACATTGTTTTTCTTTCAATATAAGAGTTAGGTGATAAAACTACTCTCTTTATTGTTAAATTTAACTCTCGTGTCACCTCCAGGGCCTTATTTGAAATAACTTCATGGCTTATTAAAATTCCTTAGTGTCGCATGTCGTAGGTGTATTCCCCCATACAAGTCTATCAATGTGTTGATATTTCCTAGTTTTAGAACTTCTGAATACTTTTCTGGCTGCGCTGACACTCCTAAACCTTTCTTAGTTTTTACGTCTAATTCATATTTTGTTAGCCTCAGAAACACCAAATTTTCTAGCAACCTGTGCGTTGTTTGTTGCATCTTGCGTATTACTCTTGATTTAAAATTCATAACGTAGCATCTTCTCTTTCCCTTGTTTACTAGAGAGCCGAGGAAGCCTCCATTTCAACACGATCACTCACTATCGGTTCTCCCACGAGACATAGTTTTCATATCTTTAACACAGCATAGATTCTGCCACCAACTATCTTTGAACTACTCACCACTGAATTACCAGATCAGGGACACTGCAGGGTACAAAACCCTCATCCGCCAGCTTTATTTTGACCTTGACTTACCAGATCAGGGACACTGCAGGGTACAAAATCCTCGTCCTCCAGCTTTATTTTGACCTTGAATTACCAGATCAAAGACACTGCAAGGTACAAAATCCTCCTCCAGCTTTATTTTGACCTTGAATTACCAGATCAAAGACACTGCAAGGTACAAAATCCTCGTCCTCCAGCTTTATTTTGACCTTGAATTACCAGATCAAAGACACTGCAAGGTACAAAATCCTCGTCCTCCAGCTTTATTTTGACCTTGAATTACCAGATCAGGGACACTGCAGGGTACAAAACCCTCATCCTCCAGCTTTATTTTGACCTTGAATTACCAGATCAGGGACACTGCAGGGTACAAAATCCTCGTCCTCCAGCTTTATTTTGACCTTGAATTACCAGATCAAAGACACTGCAAGGTACAAAATCCTCGTCCTCCAGCTTTATTTTGACCTTGAATTACCAGATCAGGGACACTGCAGGGTACAAAACCCTCATCCTCCAGCTTTATTTTGAACTTGAATTACCAGATCAGGGTCATTGCAAGGTACAAAACCCTCATCCTTCAGCTTTATTGTGACCTTGAATTACCAGATCAGAGACACTGCAGTGTACAAAATCCTCATCCTCTAGCTCTATTTTGACCTTGAATGTATTGTTATACGTAAGCGGTGATTTCTGCCCTAACCCGCCAATGCACTTCCAGCATGCTACAAAATATACGTCGGTATCAATATATTTTTTTTAAAGTGAAAAGGGTTAGGCTGGGCATTTAAAACTAGTAGAACTTCCGGAAGAATGTAGTTAGGAAAACAACATCGCACTAAAACCTCAGGCTAATTGGTAAGTTATATAATAACTTTATAGACTGACACTATTTTTTTACTAGAAATACTTGAAGCGTTGGTGTAGAGATTGTAGAGCAGCGTTTTTTAACCAGTGTGCCGCAGCGTGAGTTTGGGGAAGATAAAAAAGAAACAGAACAAAATGTGACATAAAATAAATCTTTTAAAATTCATGATAAACTTTTTTTAAATACCCCAGCTATTAAAATTTTGGCTATTCATCTTTTAAACACAACCTCAATACTCGTTGATAAAGTATTTATTTCAAAAAAACTGATGAGGTGCCTTGCCAATTTAGCGCCTTATCCAGTGTGCCATGCGTTGAAAATGGTTGAGAGTTCACTGCTGTAAAGATTTTTTTTCTGACTTTGATCCAGTAGTCAGGTGTTCATTCCCACTTGGGAGATCTTTATGATGACTTTTAATAAACTTACTAAAGCTGAATCCTGCTTATTTTCCTTAAAATTCACATTACTCGTTGTTTGTACTTTGATTAATGCAAGCTTTGAATAGCTATACCGGGCGATCAGACGCGTGGTCTCGGTATTATTGTACGTACCACATAACGCCGTGAGATACTTTGGATAGGCAATACTACTAACAGTTCTGAGAGTCTAATGCCTATTCGGTTTTCAAGGGGTTCATTGAAATTGATCTTATTTGTGAGGAAAAATCTTCAATTGTTAAAACAATATATTTCACGTAATTCTATTCTGAGTGTATGTTTTAAATAATATTTCCCAAAAATTCTTAAACAAACCAGTCCTATATACAACTAAATTTTGTTCGAATGAAAAATATTGCAAACTAATTTGTCTTATTTTTGTATTTTTTTTAAAACTTATTACAATTGAAATAATGCATCCTTAATACACCCTACTCACATCTCACCCACGCTCAAACACTGCATATTCGACGTATGGAAACAACATTTATCTGTTGCTGTGACGTTATCTGAGCCATTGAACATGTGCGGAAGCGTACCCTTCCACCACGTGAGTACGTAACCATACACACTCCACTTTTAATTGAAAGAGCCTTAGAGAATATAGATACATTTTTTGCGGTAAGCATTAATAGCATTTTACTATTTTATTAGTGCTATTTTATAGCTAGGCCTATAGATAAAATCGATCAAAAGTCACGTGACTTGACGTATGAAACTAGTTCCATTAAATTTTCTAGCTTCAGATAAGGTTCTTCTTATGATAATTTAACTATTAAGTATTTGGCCATGACGTCACTTAAGCGCAATATGAGGTGATGCCTGCCTATTATCTTTATACAACGCCACTTAATTATTTTATTAGATATTATAAATCAAAACACCAACAACAAAGGGCAATCAACCACGGAAAGTTTATCTAGATCCAAAGAAACGCTTGTCCTATTTAATATGTATTTCTAGATCCAAACAAGTTTAGTTGATTTAAAAATTAACATTAAATCATCGTAAAGAGTACGTAGTAGTTAATTAGCACTTCAGATACCTCTCCAAAACCAATCAATAGTAACCTCCTCGTCACTTTAGAGACAATATTAATGGGAACATAGGTTGCCAATCAACGTATTATTATTATTATTATTTATTATTATTATTATTATTATTATTATTATTATTATTACAGACACACATATAAGTAGTGAAGTATAAAGATGGACTTTAATTTATTCCCCCACCAAATATCTTGTGGTCCAAGTTTAAACAGGCGGGTTGTAAGACATTAAGACTTGAAATTATATACGTGACAGAAATAGTCATGTTCTTTTTTTCACTTTGAGAAACAATGGTTGTACGAGTTATTTAACGGATATTAAAAGTTAATATTAATAATTGAATTATTCTATTTTACACTAACATAATTATATCGTTGGTCCATTATACATTTGCAGTAAAACTTTGTTATTTCTAAAACTAGCAACCGTTTACATTTTTTTGGACAAAATAATCACATAGTTTCATCTGTTTCCTTTAGCGTGGAAGTTATTACATATAGGATAAAGGTCAATTTGCAATGCATACATGTCAAACTTTCGGGCCACATTGTGCAGCATGTGTCTCTATAACGAACCAACAAACAATACGACCCTACTATTCTTTATACTAACGCCGTAGAAATATTCAATTTGGGAATGTAAAGTTTGGGAATTTGTCATAGCTCAGGGAAATCTGGCTTGTAGGGCTGGTATGGCAAATTTGTACTTTTTGACAGGGGTCAATTCTCAAAAAAGCTTCGTATGTGAACAGTTGTTTCCTCACTTTAATAGGAACCAAACACCCGAAAACTTGACTTACGGACACACATTTGTCAACGATTATATCAAAGTGACTTCAGCACAAGATTTTAAAGTCCAGCATTGACATTATTGCAGCGCACAAAAGGTTTCAAATTTCTCGCAAAAAATATTGGTATAAGATAAGTTATATTGTTTTATCTAGGGACTTATTTCTTTTCTTTAGTAATAAGGTACTAACATAGATAATAAATTATTGAATTATTTTAAATTGGTTCATTCTGTATTTTCATTTCTTAATTATCTCTTATGTTAAACTTGTTTACAAGCCTATGGTAATGGAACAAGATTAATTAACATATTTTTTATATATAGTGAGGCCATATTGCTTTTTTCTATCCATTGTCTAATCGACTTAATTTAGTCACTTTGACCTTTTTTAAATGCATATCTAAAACTTACGATATTATATTTTATTAGATTAAATAAAATAAAATGTTTTTGTTTTCATCTTCATATATATTTTAACACTCCATAAAGGTAGGTCCTACTATTTTTACAACGTTAATATTTTGTTGGAGCGTACTGTAATATAAAAAAGTACTAAATAAAGATGACTCACTCTCATAAATATTTCCAAGTGCTTTCTTTAGTTGTTGAAACACGTTTTCAATAGCTGAATCATGACACCACTAGAAACTACCCACTTAAAAAGGAATTCTAGTAGAAATAATAGTATTAAAATTCATGTTTGCACGGATAAATAAAACTTAGTCCATTAACCTGCTGTAAAACACTATAAGTGAGTTGTTAACGATGTAAATAAATGTTGACAAATAAAACAAAGATTTGTTTATAAAATATATAGCTAATGTTACTCCTTATCTGTCCTAAGAAACTTGGGTCATATTTTGAAGCTAGTAGTCTTAAGCTATAAGCCATTATTTATTATTGGGTGTTCTGCCTTAACATAGGTCAATTTTATTTATTATTGGATTTAGACTACCAATGATTCCTGTCGTCTGCCTTCTCCATCAGCTCCCAGAATTTTCTTCTTTCC
Source organism: Timema cristinae (assembly GCA_039000515.1). Lineage (NCBI taxonomy): Eukaryota > Metazoa > Arthropoda > Insecta > Phasmatodea > Timematidae > Timema > Timema cristinae. The sequence continues at coordinate 29,162,335 of JBCFYV010000003.1, read as the reverse complement.
TTCAAGCCCATTCAAGATATGAATCCTCCTTTTTCGTAAACTTCTATTTTCCTCAACCTATATTACTGTGCAGAAGACAGTTTCTCCTAAGGATGTGTCCTATCTAGTTTGCTTTGTACCGAAGAACTACATCCAAAATTGTTCGCTTCTCACCCCACTCTTCTAGTACTTCTTCATTTGTCCCCCTGTCTGTCCACCTGAGCTTTTCAATTCTTATCCAGCACCACATTTAAAAGCTCTTCAAGTATTTATGTTCCATATTCATAAATGTAGCATTTCATCAGATTATTCCTTGGCTCCAAACTCAACTTGTTGGTCAGCAGTAATCTCTTCGCGTTGAAAGCTACCTCGGCTATGGCGAAATTCATCCTAATTTTCTTGGTTCAATAGGCATCCTTTGTCAGCAGACTTCCCAGGTATTTTAACTGCACTATGCTTTACAATTCCTGGTTTACAATTTTGATTTTCAGAGGATCTTTTTTTTTTAATCCCCATCACTTTTGATTTCTCAATGTTAATCTCCATATCATATCTTCTCCCGGTAACCACCAGCTATGCCATCATTTCCTGCAACTCTTCTTTATTTTTGGTCAGCAATGCTGAATCATCTGCATATTTTATTGTGTTGCTGACGCGTCCTCCTATGCTAAAGGCTTCCCTGACCATCCACTCTCCGCACAAGTTGAACAGACTGGGTGACAAACAGCATCCCTGTTTCACTCCTCTTCATATATCTACGCAGTTGGTTTCTCCATCATTCAGCCTCACCTTCACTTGCTGTCCCAGGTACAGGTTTTCAATCAGCCATCTGCCCCTCCAGTTGATCTTCTTGAGTGTTTCCAACAGTTTCTTTCACTTCACTTCAATAAGTCATAAAATTCTTAACCTCTTTTTATTAGAGAGTTTAAAACACATTAATTATTAATTCTAAAGAAACGTTATAGCTTGGTATGGTTTCTTAATCAAATTACATTTCTAGATATTTAATATTTAAAAATAATTTATTTTGATTTTTTACATTTGGACAGTTAGTCACCGGTATCTTTGGTCTTGTACAGCTATTGGCACAATACTTAAACAATAGTTTCATTCTCATCCATCTAGTAAATGCTTAGGCACTTTGACAAATGAAGTCATTTTATTCCTCCTGTTAAAGTGTTTAAAACCTTTGTCAAGCGAATTGCTACGGAAATGTTTATAGTAACTTTTCAGCCTTGGGAATTTTAACGCCTTAACTAGACATTAACGCTTTATTCAACTGATACTTAACAAAATATTTCGGAAGAAGAACTTGCAAGATACTGATGACACATAGATTTAATTAAATCAATTAGAACTATTTTCAAATTAATGATTGTTTCGGGAAATTTTATTACTCATGACATAACGCACTTTTATTTAAGTAATTAATACAAGTTAGTTTTGATAACTGTCAAAGTGAATCATCTTTTTTTTATGTATGCACAGCGTCTTATTAATTGTAAGGGCTAATGACATATTTTCATTAATGAGGAAGGAGTGAGAAGGTAGAATGTATTGAAAATGTTTCAGAATTTGCATGGATAAAATGTGAAAACCCCTCTAGAGGAAAAAAACTCTCACTTCACCACGTCAGGACTCGATTCTAGACCTCTTCGTCATTGGCGATCCAGACGAAACCTTTTTTTGTGTGCCCACAAGTGCGGGTTGACTCAACTTTGTTGTGAAATGGGGAAGAGAAGGCGGGAGTGTGGCGACTAAGATGTCACGTGATATATATACAGTACTAGTCCTTTGAGAGAATGGGTCAGCTGGTCAAATTTCCGAGGGGCGGTAGAAGAATTACTTTCACTTCCGTCAATACTTCCAGTTGATATGACCGAATTTCACACCATTGCCTCTAATACACCGAGGAGTCAGCTTGTCCAACAAGAAACACTCTCTAGCCGCTATTTTGATAGATTGCTACAAAGTTTGGAATACTAGGGGGGATTTGGGTCAAGCTAAATCTCATTTGTTACTAAATCATATTTTGGAAAACGCCTACAATCCTCCATTTCATATATATATATACATATTTTTTTAATATAAAATCTTTGGTACCAACTTTTATCCATTCCTGGAAATAGGATTATGTTTGCAAAAGTGATACATGTTAAGTTTCCTGTTTGAGGTAGATATTATAACTTGGTTCAGTAACTATATTAAGTTTAATTTTTGACGTATTGCATAATAAATATTATTCTGTCTTAATTAATTGTCACCCGTATCATTGGGTGCGCGGGATAAGGCGTAAATAGCGCCCGGCCTGGTATATAAGTGACGGGAAAGTCGGGGTTCGGATCTTCGCTGGGTGTACTTAGGGTGATTTTTTCTAAAAGGTTTTACACTATCCTTACACATAATTATAGGTATAGTATACGTTATCAGAATTTTACCTTCCTTATCCCTAATTCATCAGTGTAAAGAGGTACACAAAAATATCTGTCACACCCTTATGTCATTTATACATGACTTCTTTTTTTTTTACAAAGCTGGTGTATTACAAACTTAATTGAATAAATTTTGCGTTTAGTAATTTTTACATTCCCCTTTCCAACAATAATATCTACGTTTTGATATTAATTTAGGTGTGTAGCTTATTAAAAATATTAAACCTAATGAATACATTAACATTTTGAGGGCCGGTTGCACAAACAATAATCAGTGGCTTGATCAGAGATCAGTTGTATGTTGATCTACAATCAGTGTCTCAAACCTCATTTTCAGTTGCACCATTAACAATTAGGACGTGATTGTCGATCAGATCTCTGGTCAAGTTAACCAGCCAATTCTCTCCATCAACTGTTTGATTACCCGATCAGTGTGTTTATGGTTAACATAACCTGTAACTGTTATTTTCTTGATAAATAAGATTTGTTCTTTATAATCTTTATGTTAAGTTAAGTTTAGTGACAGTAAAATAAGTCTGTGAAACTTTAGAATTAATAAATTCAGAAAAATTATTGAGGTTAGGGTTAGTATAAATAAAAATACCAGTTAAATTGATGATTATATACAGTTTAAACTTATTGATTCACAAAATATTATGTTAGGTTAGGTTTAGTGACAGTGAAAACAATTGAGTTGATGAAACTATAAAGTTCAAATTTATTAATTAACAAAATAGTATTTTAGGTTAGGCTTAGTGACAATAAAAAAGCTTATTTTATAACTTAACTATAATAATACAATTAATACAAACGTCTATTAATAATTTCAAACAAATTTACGTGTATTAATTAAGCAAAAACAAATAAAGAAAAAAAAAGATATTCACAAAGCCAATCTGGTGTATACATTTAGGCTATGTTACAACAGTCAGCTGTTCAAAAATAGAACTTTTTACAACGTTGCCATGCTAGTTTTATTTGATTCCCCGGTCAAATCTGTGGTCAGGTGATCGGGGTTTTTGATCTCTAGTTAACTTTGTTGCAACCCAAATTTTTCTTGATCTATGATCAAGCTGATTGACAATCCGGTGATTGAAGAATCAATATGATGTCTGTGCAACCGGCCCTGAATCTTTTAAATGAAATTATTTAAATTTTGAATTATTTTATTATAATTCATATTGATGAAGGCTACTAGGTCTGCTATCACATTTCACGCAACGTATGTCATTTTTCCATTGACTAAAATTGATTGACCGTTGAAAATAAAAGTCCCCAATCTTTTATTTTTCTGCTCAACCTAGAAGCAAGGCTGAAGCTATAAATCTGGTGTAATCTTCTTACAGCAGCGTGGCCGACTTCAGGTCATTTACGAAGCTAACAGGATTTCTTACAGGGGGGTGTCTACACTACTGACCCAAATTTGTAAGAATGGGTGGCAATGGACGAAGGATTTTAGACACGTGTCGACTTCAGAAGATCTCAAACCTCATGTACACTCCCGTTCTTTAAAAGTAGTCAGAGATGATAAGATTGTATAAGATTGTTATTATTAGCACCGCGTCTTACTACCCGTTCGGGTTACACGCACTTACGCTAATGTGTAATGGTAGGGTGGTTGTGAGATGAAATGGATAACCTACAGTTTAACGTGGAATCCGAACCACAGTGGAGGCCTGGCATTCCACACATTCACAAGTTGTCATTAATACACGTCTTGTCAGAGGTGAAGGATGGGTTTGGCAATCAGGTAAATCTGTGCCGGGACCGAGGATTGAACGCCGGACACCCAGCACAGAAGTCCAACACCTTACCCCTAGACCCCCAGGTCACCCAAGATAAGAATTCGTCAGTTATTTTGATCATATGAATTGTTAATCCTGTATTTTTAATCCAGGGATTTTATATTTGGTTGTCACTCTTCCCCATGTACTGTATGTTATAACATCACTTTAATGTACTGTAGATTATTTTGCCACCTTGCTAAAGAGATTAGAAACTATTATATCGCTTTAATTAAGGTAATCTACATACATTTAAATTAAATGCAAAATGACTACCTGGAAATGGGAATTGAAACCGAGACTAGATTTTTAGTTTTCGATTAATTTAAATATATTAGAGCATCAGTACTGATCCCATGGACATCCCTCACTTATCAGTTTGTGATACATATTAATTGATTACTGTACATTCTGTCACCCATATAATCTAGGAAATGTCAATTATATTGGTAAGCTACCCTATGAACTATCATTGGTGTTGTCGATATGTTCCAGACACTGTACGAAATGTTATCACTCCAATCTAGAGACTGTACAGTATGTAGTTAATCTAATTTAATCAATGTACAGTACTCTCTGTTTACCCTGTAAGGTAGTAGGCTTACCTAGACTAATTGCATTATGGATATATTTTATGGTTCACCCAAAGTGAAACCAAACACAGTAAACTATGTCTCATCTACTGTAGAAGTGTAGGTAAGTGACAGCTAGTAAAAGCTACCAGATATTCTCTCATGTATCCATTCGTCAAACCACATGATCTACACAACCATATGTTGAGCTGCTGTCACTTTTGGCAGTTAAAACTTTCACAACCAACACTTTGTTATTGATCAAGTTTTTATTTTAACCATTTTTATATCTTCTGCTAGATTTTGGTTACCACTACTCCAATGGCGAATGAATTCTAGCTACCTTTCAGGTTTTACGAAGAATACATAATGCTGTCTCTCTAATTCAAGCAATGTTCATAATGTTGTAGCTCTAATTTAAGGATTATAATTAATGTTGATTCTCTTCTTACGCTATCTACTGTATATTTTGTTATATGAATATAATTTTTTTTTTTCCCCTCTCTCATGTCCTCGAAATTTTATTCGAGATCGCAAAAAATATAGTCCTAAACCCTTCCTCGTGAATTTGATTCTTGACATTTCAACTCACTTTTCTTGCTCCATATAAACTCTAAAGCAGTCATTGATGGACGACCAATTAACTGAAATAACCTACTTGATATGAATGAAGCGAATCACCGTCTCATTAGGATTCCTTGTGGTCGCTCCACTGCGCGAGGGTATGTTTCTAGGATCTGATACGTCTGGAGGATTTAAATTGAATCCCCTCCCCTCTCGGTCTTGCGAATAGGGGCAATCTCACATGATGTCGTCGGACCAATGCGAAGATAAGGGATACTTTGCCTAATAAAGCGAGTCATTGCGAATGTTGTGATTGAATCTGAATACAAAAACCGTCTAACGACCCATATATATCGTGTTCTATCCAAACGAGCCTCATCATCCACCTTAAGAACTTCGCAGCCTTTCCGAATATTGGGAAAGATGACAAAGAAGTTAAACAAGATTTATAGAAGCTTTTTACTTTTTCCCGACTTTCAGGGTATAGGTACTTAAAATGAGTGTCCAATTTTGATCATATCCCCACCACTCTTTGAGGTATCAAACCACTCATCATTGCGTAGCTGATGTACTCTTATTTTAAAAGTAAACCATTTGTATCTGAAAGAATATTTTACGAAATCAATATTTTCTTAGCTATAAGCAGATGTAATTCTTAGATGGAGCTTTGGGAAATGAGTAAATGAAACTGCACATAACAAATAGTATGTTTCTGTAACATTATATATTATTTCACGTAAGCTCTTTGTGAAAATGCTATGTTCTCTTATCCCACCCATTATGTTTCTACAGAATGGACTAGAAAAAAGGTAGCCGATTTTCATTGTATGGTATATAATTTTTTGTTTATTTCAAGAACAGGGCAACAGTGATAATGCGTGTGCATATGTTTTTGTTGTCACTAACGGTGGTCATGTGAAACACATGCATTATCACTGTTGTCCTGTTCTGAAAACAAACACAAATTTACATATCCCATATTGACATTTGGTTATCCTGTATAAGATTTTTTTTTTTTGTTAATTTCAAAACAGGGTTGGAAGTAAAAGGGCCACGGGCAACGCAGGGCTTAAAGGTACTAACTTTAAAGTTCATTTCATTATTTCCATTTATTTGAGGTGTTTAACGTGCACTTTCTGAACAGACTTAAAATATCAGCATACGACTTATAAACAAACTTAAATCTACAACAGATACAAAATCCAGTTTCCAGACGTTAGTTCATCACTGTGGAAGGGGAAACTCACATTTCACCAATGATAAACTTTAAAGTTACCTTCTACGTACAAGCATTACAATAAAAACATTTCTCCCGGGCAACGGCCGGGCACTTCAATTAGAATTCTATAATCTACATCTAGGAAATAGAGGGAGGGGTGATGAATAAAAAGGAGCTCCTAGATTGCATGTCCTTGAAGCTACGTCCATGAAGTTTAGTCCCCTACCCCCTGCCCCTCCCCCACACACACTTTTAACAAATCATTGTTCTATGAAGGCAATCATTGGTTCTTAGTTTGTACTGGATTTTTCCACAAACATTATCGCTTGTTCCTTTTTGATAGGCCCACAAATGATATGGTTACATTGGGGTGGGCAACTTCACAGTACATCTCGCCCTCCACTTTTAAAAATTGACAATTTTATGGTTGTTCACGTTTGTTCCTAATTTTTACCGGATTATGCCGCAAAAAGTTTCGTTTGTCCAGTATTTGTTCTAGCACACACGTGAATTGAACTTTTAACAGTTTGTTTACTCGTGAGGGGCCTCCCCCGATTTTAAATTAAAAAAAATTATTATTGCAATTGTTGTTTCGTTGGTTCTGGATCGTTCCACAAACATTTTTGTCTGATCCATTTTTATAGGTTATTCGGAAAAGCTTTCACGTTTGATAGATATGATCAATAACTAACCTGCCTCGTGTTATAGTGGTCAGAGCCCATGGCTATTGATCTAGAGGTACTGAATTCTATTCCCGGTTGGTACCGGGGGAATTTTCTCGGAAGGGGAAACATTCCCATTATAATCAGGGTTTGGTTTGTTGGGCAAATATCTTTATTGGCTCTACCCCGTTAAATACACTACCATCAACCTCTCACCTCATCGGGACATGGAAAGAGCCTCCGCGGAAAGGATGTACGATTAGTACACTCAGACGTCCCTGGGCTATAAGCCTATAGTACATATGTACTAGCAAATCTTTCCACAATCTGGGGTACAGATTGATGTAACCCAAACATTCCATTATTATTTTCAATTTCTATAAAATAACACTAATAATAAAGTAAAATGTAATACATTTTGTTCTCAATCAAATATGCTTGTATTTTCTAAAAGGCCATTACTATGAAAAGTGGATTGTAGTGATGTGTGCGAGTGAAGACTATATTCTAGAGACTACATACATTTACAGAGGCATCAAAATCTACATATCATGAAGTCAAATATATATTAGGATTTGGTGGTAAGAAACATTTCTAAAATAAAATAAAAACATTCCTGTCAACATTGATAACATTTTACTATATTATTGGTATTGTTTCATAGGGATAGATACTATCTATCTAAAGTTGAAGCTGCAGATCACATTATTTTAACTATAAGTAAATGAAAATGGCGGTAGTAAGTTTTATAACTATCAAAAATGTCCCTTCATAACTAAATCTTGTTGAGTATTGTCTTCTACGGTAAATCTTCCATCTTATATTTAAATATGTGGGGTTTATATAAAAAAATTGTGACATAAGAAAAAATAAACTTTCAAATTTGAATGTCAGCAACATATTTTACTTACAATAAATTGAGAATGCCAGGTCTCCACCGTGGTTCGGATTCCACGTTAAACTGTAGGTCCTCCATTTCATCTCACAATCACCCTACCATTACACATTGGCGTAAGTGCGTATAGCCCGAACGGTAGTAAGACGTGGGGCTAAAATAATAATAATATTAATAATAATAATAATATAATAATAATAATAATAATACTTACAATAGGATGTTTTAAGATTGGTTTTACAAACTAGGTGACCATCATTAATACTACTATAAATAAATGGCGATATATTTCTAGTTTCAAAAAATCGTAGGGTATCATTTTTTAATGTAGCAGCTTTCTAGCCGAGTTCGTAGGAGAAAAGTGAGGTTATTTTTATCCTCGCTAAGCTAAAGATACTGGCGTAGTAAGCTATATCTGATGATCTGGTGGAGGACTTCTATAAATAAGAGTGAAGCGTGAACAGCCCTTAAAGTGAAGGGGATGTGTAGAAAGAAAATGAAAAAGATGAGAGACGCCATTCACCCAGATACACCTAACAAGACCATGCAGATATAAAACGATAGGGCACTTTCACACTAAATTATTTTTTAATCACCGCGTCTTACTTCTTGTTCAAGTTATACGCATATATGATAATTACTATAATTGGGTGGAAATGAAGACAGAAGTATTTTAGAGGTAATCTACCCGCATTCGCTTGGAAAGAGAGTGTGAAAACATTAGAAAAAACTCTCTCAGTAGACCCGATTGGGATTCGAACCCTGTTTTCCCCGTCATCAGTAGTCTAGTTTGACACGAGAGTGACGCCTTAGACCATTCGGCCACTGAAGTGAGTCACACTAACTAAGCTGGTTTAAATCTCCATGTGGATGCCAGACATATAACTTTGATAATAATTTCTCGTCAATAAATATAAGTTTGAAAATATTTTAGTTTTATTTGTTAACACACAAACACACGCAAACACATACACATTTGACTATTCCTGAGAGGATAATAAAAGTGACTAAATGTGTCAAGAACACAGGTTCAAATTAAGGTTTAACGTAGTTTAGAATGTATATATTTGTTCTTCCTTCACATCACATTTTTTGGCTCTAGGGCTTGGCGTATAGTATTAGGTGGATTCCACTGGGTCAAATTAGTTTGTGATTTGTGTTCCGATAAAAAAAAACTTATTTATAAAATTGGCTCCAAATCTTCAAAGATTATAAACATACCCGCATCAGTGGGCACAGTTACTTCAAGTTCGTTTGGTTTGTTTGGCTAGTTACAGGAGGCTCGGACTTTGAATTCTGCCCAGGTGTACTGTTTTTTTCCCCCTTAAATATTTTCACAATCATCCTTCACGTAAATGTGGATACATTTTCTTTAATTCATACTTTCCTAATCCCTAACCGTTAGAACAATTAATTTTTACTAGCCAGTAAGGTCAGTAAGCCGTGGTGCAAATAAACTTTTTTTTAAAGTACAAAGTGACAAGTGGAAAAGATCCCCCGGTGCACTAGGCTGAGATTCGAACCTTGACCTCAACCTCGGAAGTAATCCAATATGCTGCGAGATTGTTGCCTTAAACCTCGTGCCCAACAATGTATGTCTCTAAATTTACTAAATAATGAAATGAAAATCCAGTTTACGGATTTAGCTACAGTGTATTTATCTATTACTGTCAAAGTGTGAAAATGTGAATTTAATCTCTTACAGTGAGCAACTCTCTCTACATCTCAGACTACACGTAATACGTAGATTAAACGCGTTAAAGGAAATAGGACGGAATATTCATAAGGAAATATTGTGTAATTATTGTGATCCGGCATTGACCTAGATTCAAGTCTGGACCAACCACGTGCCGGCGAGAAACGGGGATGGGGAAACAGGCTGGTGTTAAGGGGTTTAAGGGGAGGATTATGAAGTGGTGTTAGAACAATGTGTAACCACCGAGCTTATGAAGGAATAGTGTTGGGAAGGAATCAATACTACCCGCCGTGTCGCTAAGCTGATTTCCGTACCTTTTCATTTGGTAGAAATATGCTGATTTTAAAAATTAATCTTTAGATATAAGAATCTAATATTTATATTTTACTTTCTCCTGTCTTGTCTTTGAGGCCATCTACACTCCTTGGGGACAGTAGTTTGAGTCTGGGGGGTAATTAAGATAATCTACTAGATTTATAATGAATTAATAACAACCCGAGTGTATTTAAATTTTCCAGCTTGGAATTATTAAATTACTTTTATTGACTTAGTTTAAGTTGTTGTTTACCCGCATCGATGGATAATTCGACTGAATGTCTGGCTTGCCCGTGATTGAGAGGTTCAGGTTTAAATCTTAACCTGGGATACGGAGAATGATTTCCCTTAAATTGTTTCCCACTCTCCCTTCATGCAAATACGAGTAAATTTCCTTCAAATTATACCTTCCTAATATCAAATCGCCTAACGGGATTAAAATTCGTCCATCCCGGACACTTTAATAAGACGTGGTAGGAAATAGAGAGTTGACTTTTAAATCCTATTTTGATGTGGCCCCATGCTAGTGAAACTTTATCTAACAGTAGTAATAAAAATAATGCGTTAAATACACTATATAAACATTAAACGTTATGTATATAATTATGTACCATTTTGAACAAATCTGCTTTTATGGTTTCTGTTCCTCATATGGTAGCCATGTGCATTGGGATACAACTGGAGGCCTGGAAGTGTGGGGGAAGGTAATGGAGTGTTCAAACAATACCCAGAAAAAATAATAGTATTAGATAATTCTCTATTATGACTATAAATACATATAAACAAGAATTAATGTATTAAATGAAAATGTTGAACAAAAATATAATATGATTAGATCTAATTAGTAAGTAGATAGCAGGTTGTTTTATAATCTTTAACATTATAAACCTCATATTTTTTAAATAAATAACTGTTCAGATTTGTTGACTTAAGCTTAGCCTTTTCTATTTGATTCGTGTTTATCGGGAAAATAAATAGATCACAGTTTTGATATTTCATATTTAATCTCTTGAATTTAAAATTTTTGTATTAAATATTTTCAAAATTCTTTTAAATTCGTTGTTACGAAACTTCCTGAGGCCCACTTGATAGGGCACACTTTGAGAAACGGCATTGAACACGATACTCGTAGATAGTCGATGGAAACGCTGGCTTAGGAATATAGAACGCCCCTGAAATATCACAGTATAGGCTATTAACAAAACACTTACACTTGTCACGTAGTATATACTTCAGGCGGTCTCCAGAGTTTTTTTTTTTTTTTAACTAAAAGCCAGTAGTTCTCTAATGGAGCCATCTTAAGCAAATGAGGTTCACTTTCACTATTTTGATTGAAAATTAATTTGAAATGGATTTTAAAAACTGACAAAGGCAAATAAGAATAATGCTATATTATTACTAAAGGAAATTATTTCAAGCAGTTTGCTACGCACTGAACTGTAACAAAAAGTCAGTGAACATTTAAAACCATACGAAGAAATATTATACAAATGTTTATATTATAATTTTTAATTGGTTTTACGAAATAAAGTCTAAATATAGTGCAATGTGTGAAGTTATAATATTGTAAATGAAAAACTGCTATGTTGTGACCGACCAGTTCCATTATTATTACACTTTTGTATAGAAGTATTCAAGATATAGGTCTACAGTATTTGAAAAATATCACTTTCAGAAATTGTGAAAAGTATCTTACTAAGAAATTGTATCAAAAACATTTAATGTTTAATGACAATCAAAATAAGGTAAATTGTAAGCCCAGAGCATGTTAAAGTTATTATATGTTAAATTTAAATTAAACTAGTTGTTAAATTATGGTAAATTTACGCATACAAATTATATTGAAATCATATTTTTAGCTTTGGTTGGTCCCTTGCTTGTATTTGTAGGTATATGTTGCGAGACTGACGTCTTAAACTACGTGAACCACAGTTATTTTTACTTTTTCACTATCTTACAGGTAAAGAAAGTATTGTGATCCTAAAAAAAAAATCTAACTAGAGATTTTAATGAATCTCGACGTTTCATGACCCCCGAATACGAAAAAGTTGTTTTTGAATTTCTGTCTGTCTATCTATCTGTACCTCCGAATAGTGTCTAAACTATTTTGCCGATTGGGCAAAAACTTGGTACACATAGGGTTTTCATAGGTTGCCCTGATAGATTTTGGGAATTGGATATCTAACCCTTAAATTAAGGGTAGTTTACTGAAGGGCAAAAAAAGAGTATTAGTCGATTCTCTCAAATTCGGCTCTAACGATTTTGGTTAGATTTCATTTCAAAACATTTATAAATATTCTAAACAAAATGGCTACTCTCAATATTTCGAAAAAATGACTTTAAGGGCTCCGGTGTGATGGGTAAATTATATATTTTTTAATCATATCTCCGAAATTATTTAAGATACAAAATTACTGATCGTTATAAATATGTAGATCTATTTATAATACAAATATTTTACTCGAAGCATATTTTTTTAAAAATCAATAACTTTCAAGCTATACGCATATATATATATATATATATATATATATATATATATATATATATATATATATATATATATACTAGTTTTCGAACACCAAAGGTAAAGTATTGCGACCTTAAAAATAATGTAACCTGAAATGTTGATGGATGTCGACGTATCATGACTCCCGAATGCTAAAAAGTAGTCTTTGCAATGCCTTGTGTCTGTTTAAACTTAAAATTAAGAGTGGTTTAATAAAGAGCGAAAAGAGAAAAAATCGATTTTCTCAAAATCTGCTCTAACAATTTTGATTAAAATTCGTATCAAGGCGTTGATTAAGATTATAATTAAACTGGTTATTTTAATTTTCCCATGAAAATGACTTTTAGAGAAATTTCCGTATCTCTGCAACTATTTGTGATACTAAATAACTTATCATTGCAAAATTGTAGTACTATTAAAAATAAAAAACTTATATTAAATATATTTTTATAAACCAATAGGTTCTGAGATATTAGTAAATTGGTTAATAACATTTTGTGAGTTTTAGTTGTAAAAATATACTACTCAAGTTTTAAAGAATAATTCTCCAATGACATAGAGTAATTAAATATAATTAAGTCTTTCAAAAAGTTGATGTTATTTTTTCTTAAACCTCTTAGGAGAAATGTTTGTACAACAATAATATATCTCCATTTTAGACTCAATAGTTAATATTTACATTTTTTATTGGTCAAAATTACTATAAATGAGGAATTTAATAGCAATGCGATGACATGAAGATGTGTAACACCTAATAAAATGTCGAAAATTTTATCTGGAAATATAAATTTTAATATGAAGTGTTGACCCTTGTGGACCCAATATAGATAATTTTTTATCGGTCCAAACATACAAATGAGTACATTAATTCATTAAAAATATAATTATAAAATTTAAAACCGGGACTCAAATAAGTGTAGCGCAATTTATGCTTGGGTTTTCTAGTGTATATTATTTCGTTTCACATATATTACGAATTTTGAATGAATATTTCCATTTTTAAACAATAGAGCGAGAATGTCCGTGTGGAGTTTCGTACCATTTATCTATGATTATAATGTATTAATGAATATAGTATGTTTTTTATGTCAAACTTTATCACAAAGGAAAATATCAACTTCAAATCCAAGGAGAAATTATAGGAGATATTTCAACTTGAAATCCAAAGAGAAGCCTTAAGAGCGTGCATTACATGTCAATCAACTCTGTGATACAGTCGGCTCGAAATAATAAATGTACATGAACACTATTGCATGTGAATCATTTACAATTAACATTATTGGAAATAAAGAGTTATTAGGAGCTCCTGACACTGAACATTGTTGAAATATTAAATTATATTCGGATAGAAACTGCATTGAAAAGGTCGTTTTTGACCATTTTAGAATGGCCTCACAGCTAAAAGCATTGTGCACAAATCTTTATTCTGTCTTAATAGGAACATATTGTGGTTATTAACAAAAAACTATGTCGCTTTGTTCCCCATCGTCACCACGGAAAATTTCGAGCAATCGTTCAAATACGAATGTACTGCACACACTTCTGTCATATGTTGGTGTTTTCTTTTCCCTTTAACTCTCACACCTCGCGCGCACACACAAAGGCAGATTCGAGCCGTGAGCTGAGTTGGGCCTGCTTTGATGGACGCTCTTAAGACTGTACTAATGATAAGAAAATGCAAGCGAGGTCTACTGTTCATAGAACCACTAGTTTATTAGTGAGTATAACACCAAGGTTATTAACAATTTATTCGAAAGTGAGATCGGAAGAGTAGTTAAGAGTAGGTGCACTTAAATCAGCGTGGGTAGAGTATACAAATCTAGCAATGATAAGTAATATGTTGACAACCACCTCCAGTGTTTTCGGTAAAAATTCAAATCTTGATCTCCGTTCAACCGACACTCCAGTCTATTGTAAGTCTTGTCTACTTAAGCCACGTAACCAACAGGGAAATTTTATATTTAGCTTTAAAATTGGGACAAATCCGTGAGTTAGTAAAAAAATTGTTTCACAAGCTTGAGCCGAGTGTGTTTTAGTTTATTATTATTATTATTATTATTATTATTATTATTATTATTATTATTATTAGCACCGCGTCTTACTACCCGTTCGGGTTATACGCGCTTACGCTAATGTGTAACGGTAGGGTGATTGTGAGATGAAATGGAGGACCTACAGTTTAACGTTGAATCCGAACCTCGGTGGAGGCCTGGTATTCCCCACATTCACAAGATGTCTTGTCAGAGGTTAAGGAAGTGTTTGCTAATCAGATAAATTTGTGCCGGGATTGAACCCCGGACCCCATCACAGAAGTCCGACACCTTACCCCTAGACCGCCAGGTCACCTTTTAGTAATTCAAAATCATTACATATATTTTTAAATATGATTTTTCTTTTGTTAGAAGAGAAGAACTAAATAGTTTGTTTCTCAATGTATATAAAGTAATAAAATCATCTTCTTCTTAAGTCAACAACCTGAATGTTGGTTTGATGTGATTTCTATCCATCCGTACATTGGCATGCATTCAGCCCTTCTGTTGGTTAGTGCTGCCTGCACCATCTGGTAGAAAACCCATGTTCTAGGGATTCAGATAGTGTGTTGGTTCCCGGTTGCCTTCAACACTGAATTTATTTGATTGAGGGCGAAAGTAATCACCAATTTGGCAGTGAAAGGTAGTAAGTTCTGACTCGATGTGGGACTTTCACAAATAGGTCTAATTTTTTGTCACATAAATTAATCTATTCATTTGGAAGAACTGGACTTCAATGTATTCCACAACACGATGTAGTCCATGAGCCAAACTTGTAGGATGGATCATATCAGGATATAACAACTTCAAAGCACTTGCAGTTGTCATTATATATGCGTGGCATTCCAATATAGCACCAGGCCCTTTTATACGTGAGCTCAAATAGGTAACACACTTTCAAATCAAATCAAATATGGTTTGGAAATATCCTTAGGATCTATCTTACCTAACACAAGGTTCACAACAAAATTACCCTAAGCAACCGCGATTTCATCCACAACGACCCATATGAAGGAATCTCTCATGTAGTTTATTATTCTTTCCATTGTTTCTTCATAATATATATGGAGATAATTCTTTCTGGGTATTGATTGATCAGGAATTTGTCGCTTTCATTAGTGTCACAAGAAGGATGCAAATTCAAGCGCTTGGAATATCAAACATGGAGTGTTCGCAGTGATCATTGCACTAAATAAGTCCTCACAATTAGTTTCTTTAACTGGAAGGAAGGCACCTGCATCTTTGTTATTAAAAAAAAGGATTCTTAGAATAACTCAGATTTTTTTTAACGTACGAAGTGTGCGCCGCACATGTTGCTCCAATTGTGATTTTAATGGAACGTCTAATTTTTTTGTTGCAAGTTTGACACATTACAATTTTACCGTGGTTTTGAAGGAGTCGTTGATACCAGTCTATTATTTTAATTTTGTATCTATCAAGACTCACCTGGTGTCATGGTGAACAAAATAAAATATCTTATGGTAGCTTATAGTTAGACTTTCACTTTCAACAGATCATGTGAAACTAAAATCACTTGAAGATATTACAAGATAGGAATATAAGTCGTTGGATTAGTATGTTGGAGGTGAGGGGAGGGAGGTTCCAGATAGAAACTACTTATCTGTTTGCTAAATTCTTTAAAAAATGTATCAAAAGGTTCATTGTGAGGAGAGAGGGTATGTACTTAGTGGAGAAACACTTGAATGCCTGAGTTTGATTTTACCCTTTTCAAATTCCTTTCAGCTGATTTATACAAACCAAACCAAATCAAACAATGTTTAAATTTCCAACAACTTTGCAATTAGTATTAATATATATTAAAACATTACAAAGTAGGTAGCTTTATGTAAAATCACTTGAAATATATAAACATGTCAAAATATGTAAAAATATATAAAATGAAAATCAAATAGTATTTTATTATTATTATTATTATTATTATTATTATTATTATTATTATTATTATTATTATTTTTATTATTATTATTATTATTATATTATTATTATTATCACCTGTTCGGGTTATACGCACTTACGCTAATGTGTAATGGTAGGGTGATTTTCATTTTATATTATGTTAACCCTTAAATCGTGGGCTTGCTGGAAAAATTCACTAAGTAATTTTTTTCATGTTTTTAGATTTTGGTACCTTTATATAGGTAAATAATTGCTATTCATTTTGGAACAACTCACTAAGTCATTTGTTGTTATTTGAACTAACAATGAAATATTCTGTTATTCTCACCAAGTCAACAGAAACATTGTTTTTGTCAATAATCTAAAATATGACAAAAAATCTTACTACCTTCACAGTTGGTTAGTTAAATCTATCCTGTAAACACTTGCTCATTCGGCATTATCAATGACAACAATAGTTAGGAAATAATAATTTCTTATTTCTTAGGCTATTTTCTTTGTTTTATTTCTTACATGTATAATTTAACCATCTATGAATTGGCTTCCCCTAATAATGCATACTGTTATGCATGGACAGAACTAGACGGAAATAGATGAAGCTCAGAAATAGGTTCATGCTTGCTACAGTGGATGAATCAACTTACCTCTAATGTGAAAGAATTATCACTGTTTTCTGATACAAGTGGCGGTCAAAATCGCAACAACAATATATATTCTATACATTGTATAGAACACACATAAATACATAATTGAGCATACATTTATGGAGCGTGGCCACTCATACATGAAGGTGGTCGGGTGGACTCAGTTCATAGTGCAATAATCTGTCTAATAAACATCTTAATATAAAACGCCAAAAAGTATGTTCCAGTATACTTACCTCTTGATTGTCTGACAATTTATAGAACAGCAAGATCAATGAGGAACAGAAACAATAAGAGTTGACCTTAATCAAGTCAAGGAATTGAAATTCGCCGATTTTTTAAATCTAAAGAACCTGGCATCAAAGAATGTTAGGAATACTATTGTTGATAATGCTGGTAAAACTGTTTGTTGGTTAAAGGTAAAAACAATTCGTTTCTCAAAATACTGCCCAAATTAATAATAAATACAGGTATGATTGCTTTGGACAATATCAGGAAATTGATGTAGGAAAACGTGGCAGAAATTAACTAGATAGTGAATGCACTGTGTAAAATCTTTATATAAAACAACTTCATATAAGCAAGGAGAAGAAACATGACCTATTCTCTGTGCTGAAAGAAAGTTATTCCAGAAATATACCTTGCTTTGTATAGTTCCATCCAAGATTGCAAAATGAATGAGAGGGTCCCAGAGCCAGGGATTCTAGATTCTGAAAATGAAGAAGATGCTTGGATAAGTTTAGCCTTTAAACATGCACTTTGTAACCTCACTCTATTGTTTATGGATTTTCAATGTATTTTTTTAATATATTCAAGCTTTAATTGTAAGTCAAATTAATTTTCTTTCCTATTTTGACATTTAAAATAGTAGGCATTATGTAATGTACCATGACAGAGTTTTTTTAAGTGATTAATTAATATAGTATTATTTATTTTCTAATTGAATGACTGTCAAATTGCTTTTTTATTTTTGAAATTTAACAAACAGATTTTATGTAATGAACATGTGGAAAATTGTCTTCCTTTTGTTGGTTTTCTAGTTATACTCAAATTTTAATGCCATTTATTTGACATTTGAATAAGTAAACATTAAATGTATTCTTAAGTGGATATATTTTGTTCAAATCAGTAAAAAATCTGGAGTTATGATTCAAGACCTTTAAAAACACATGTATTTGAATGATTATTAAAATAAATAATTTAACCAGTAGTTATAATGATTCTAAAATAATGACTGTCACTCAATCGACCTTCTATAACACATATTTTTAATCAGGAAAATCTCACTAAGTCATAATCAGATCAATAAGTCAACCTTTAATAGTTTATTTTCTTATCAGTGAAAACTCACTATGTTAAGTGAAAGTAATTAATTAATTAAATTTAATCATCACAATAAATTATGAAAAAAATTTTTGACACTTAATGTTTTAAAGTATGTTCCTAATATTATGAAAAAAATTGTTTAAGTTGGATTTACGATTTTCGAAAAAAAAAAAAGTAAAAGTATCATTCACTCATAAACTAAAAATTGCATTTCTCACAAATTAAGAATTTTGACTTGATGAGTTTCTCCAGCAAGCCTACGTTGATATTTATATTTTATGAACATCTAAATGGCGAGGAATAGAATATATATTTACATTGAAATTCCAGCTCTAGCAATTACTTCCAGAATTTTGCAGCTCTACACTTTTCCTACAGCAAAACTATTAAAAATGTGTTTTATTGTGATGGTTACTAGATGTTTCTATATGATTGTGATATGTTCCTGTGATCTAGTGCAATAAGAAACAAACGCGTTATTCAACTACAACTAAAGCGTGCCTCTCCAAAATGTGTTCAACAGTAAGTAACGCTTTCTAATAAAAGCTATGATAAAATTAGTATTTTGTTACACAATGGGGGAAGACTTAACCCAAGTCCAACGCTACAATAAAATCTTTTAAGTCCGTCCGAAAAGTATATAATGTAAAAAAAAACTTCTTCCATTGGTAGTTCAGGGGGTGAAGGGCAGCTACCCCCTAAAAAAATTGCTTTCCAGCCAAATGCCCTCCCACATTAAAAAATTAAATCATCCCTACGTGCTTGGCTCACACCGTTTTGAGAGTAGCTCCTGAATATACTATGTGCTTTTATCAAATGATGAATATATGAATAGAGGCTACACCTTTATTTTTATGCATTTATCTACACTCTAGAATCATTGGTTCCCAAACTTGTTGAATGGCGTACCACCCAAACAATTTCCGTATTTTGGAATACCACCAAGATAGTTCTGAATATTTAATATTTAGGTACATTTTAATGGCGCCCAGTAATATAATGACAAAACACTATTTATAGATTAACAGTTTTTATTTATCATTATTTAACATTTTTACTCAATCAATACGGATAATAGGGCACAGGTACCAAAGAAATATAAAAAACCACTTATATTTACCCTCCAACAACTGTTTAAATCTCTTTTCCTTTTGGTTTGACTTGGTCGTAATATATTTATGGTATTTGATGAGATATTATCTTTTTACAACATGAATTTGCTTGTTTTGTTCGGCTTCTCACGGCGTACTAGCTGAAAGAAGTGTACGTACCACGGTTTGGGAACCGCTGCTCTAGATAATTAAGCCGAATACTTAGCGCGTCCTCTTACTAAGCTAATTGTTTAATTCTCGTTGGGGGACTAATATTTGTCATATTTTGATTAATTTACAGCCTCGAGGTAGAACGTGCATGAATAACTTTCCAATTGATTTAAAAAAATCTATATAATCATTATATTATATAATTAGTACAATTTTTTTTAAACAACATAACAATAAGCAATAGGCATAACATAATCATGTTTTCACTAAACGCAGATTTAAAACTGTTTCAACTTACTGGAAAAATAAAGCAGTTTTTTAAGTAGTATATATTAGAAACTAGCAATCTCAACACGGCGTTACCCGTGATTTTTAAAAAATTTGTTAAAAATAGGCTAACTAAGTAGCTAATTATAAATATTAAAATCCTGCTTCGGGGTGCATTCGGACCCCCTTCCATCCACCTATGTTAAAAATGTCAGATCTCTGAGGGCTGTAGATTTGACTGGGCATCGCACACAAACAAACACACACAAAGACAAACACTTCCTTTTTATCTATACTTATAAAATAACATGTCCTGACTGACTGATTCATCATCGCCGAGCGCAAACTATCAAGGCTACAAGCATGAAATTCGGACTGTATATTCATTTGTTGTAGGCCCCACTAAGAAAGGATTTTAGAAAATTCCCCCAAAGGGTCAAAATAGGGGATAATATGTATGATAATATGTATGAAAGTCCGTCATTTTGAAAGTTACATAAACAAAATTTGTATTTCGGTTATTGACGTAAAACAAATAAATACGTGTTTCAGGAATTTTGGAAATTTTATTTAATAAGGGATGAAAAAGGGGTAAAAGTTTGTATCGACTTGCATTATTTTGATCTGAGGTCAAGTTATGGTCATCAACGTAACGTAATATTTAAATTAATCTGTAAATACATATGTATATTTTGTATTTGTATATAATCAACTTCCACGCGAGCAAAGCCGCGGGCAACAGCTATCTAGTTATATATATATATTAACAAAGTTTATTCAATGTAGCCTTAATTCGAACACTTTGTGAGCCTAAAACTTCAGTAGAGGCGGCCGACCAGTCTGCTTTGTTTTTAATTCAGAATACAGAAAACCAATCGACCAAAAGAGTGACACAGGCAGGTAGGGAAAGTAATAGAGTGGTGGGGGTATTATTACCTCTCCTCAAGCAGATACTCAGCTCGAGAAGGAAGATAAGACCCAAAAGGAATTTGTGATTATATTCTGCTAAACAAGATATCTTGAGCTATTATTGATGACAGGAAAATGACTAACGTAAATATTTGTACATCGTTTCGCGCTTTTAAAGACATCCCTTCAGTAAAATTGCAATTCACGAAAATAATTTAGTAATTGCGGCTTTTTATTTTTACACTGAGTTAACCTAATTTGAACATAATATAAAATTGTATTATTTGAAACAAACACAGTTTCAATTAGTTACTGTTAGTAATATGTTTGATGTATTTTTATGCAAATATTATGATTTTGCATCCTCATTAATGTTTTGTCTCGTTTTTTGATACCTAAGTAGTAAATAAATTACTCTAAGTGACATGTGCAGTTTGTAAAATAGTGACAGTGCTATAAATTGTGTATTTGAAATATGTACCTATTTAAGATTAAGTGAGTTTTTTAAATCCCACTTTTAAAGCCTACTCACTTCCTTCTTGAGTTAAGTAATTGGTTTTTTTAAAACACACCAGGATGACGAGGGAAAAGGATTTTATTTTATCTAAAAATACTTAGCTCTTGGGGTACTTGAGATAAGTACTTACTAATTAAGGAGTACCGGATTGCTTGGTGAACACGGTGTTGTTTGGAAGAATGCGCATGCGCTTCGAACATTGTTCATCTTGTTTAGTATGCGAGTGGTGCACTTGGAGTAGAAAAAAGAACTGTATGCAGCTGAAGGTTAACACCTCCATTCACGCCTGACACCCACACTGTGAGGTGACAAAAACTACATGTATTCACAGGTGTACACTATCATTTTGTTTTACCTCGAACGTTTCCACATTAGGGTTAACTATGGTGTAGAGTGAGGATGGTAGTTATATTATGATTTTGGTAGGAAGCCCGTTTTGTACGGCCTTATTTCGTACCAGAATCCTACTGTATAGTGGTATTTTGGTAGAATAAAAAGACTTTGAGAAGGAACTTTCCATTATCATTCTGAAAGCCCTTTTTTCCTACCAAACTACTACCATACAGTAGGATTCTAATACGAAATAAGGTCTTACAAAACGGTATTCATGCCAAAACCCGCGTACAGAAGAACTGCATTCGCATTAGCTTAATGGAAGTATGGGTGACTCACGTTGATAAGTTGCACGGTGTAAATTCACCCCCAATACACCCAGGCGAGATTCGAACTTTGATTTCCCCATCATCAGCGATACAGAATTTTGTGGATCTAGTGCCTTATACAATGTGACCACCAGTCCGGGTTCCAGTTTTATCAAACTAAAATATAACTTTCAAAATATATTTTGTGTTACCACTTGAGACAGATTCCTTTTTCAATCTTGCTTACTTTATATTTGCCGATTTAAAAAAAAAGTTTTACATGAATAACCATACATTTTTATGCAATTTATAAATTTCCTGTAATTATTAACTTAAAGGTATAAGTTAACAGTGCAAAATATTCACAATAAACACTGTTGTAAAATGAATTTAAATTTATTGTACTAAACAGGTAAATCAAAAAAGCTATAAGATTATATTAAAAAAATACATTTAATTTAATACATAAAAATGGTATTATTAATGAATACATGAAGTATTATAGTTATAAAAAAATTCTCAACAACTTTTAATCTGATAACCAAGGCCCTTGAATTTCATATCTTGACACTTTTAACAATGTGTACATTTGGGGTGGCTGAGTCACTGCGTCATTCTTGCTCGTCTCTCTCTGTCTTACATAAACATTGTTCTGACCCCTCTCTTTCCCCTTGTTACAAAAATAACCAGAGCTCGAACCTCCCTAACCCTCTAAAGGTACTTACGTAATACTTGAACGCCCCCGCTATATTTTATCAGTTTTGGTACCCATTTTGTCTATATGTTTATAACCTGTCATCGAATCACGATTGCAATCAAATATGTGAGGGGGGAAATATCAGTAGCTTAAAGAAAACAAAATATCCTAGAATCTCTTGAGTAATGGCTACATTTTTAATGATCGAGCTAGTCTTGAGAGACTGTAAATAAGGCTATATTTTTGGTCACCCTGTGTACCGTACCAATCATCGCTGATAATGTCCGCAGTTAGCAATAGTGTCCCAACAAGTCATTGACTCACCAGACACGTTACTCTACAACTGAGCGGCCTTGGTTTTTCCTCTGCGCAACATATTTTATTAATTTTTTTGCAACACTTCTTACTTCTCGTTTGGGCTATCCGTTGACCCCTATATTTATACTAATGGTGCAGGGATCAGGAAGGTATAATTATATGAAATATACCTGTATAGTCTTGCAGGAAGAAGAATGGGGGGGAAACATTTAGGAAAAACCACCAAAGTATACCCGGCCAGGAATTTGAGCCCCTTCCTCTCCATAACCGTCAAACCACAGTATATGAGACTCGTGCCTTAGTCCGCATTGAGGTGGATGCAGGCGAAATTCTACCCTCACGGCAATTTTTTAGGTTGTGTTATTCTCGAATAACAATTTTACTGAGGGCAAGATTTAAAAAAACCAGCATTATCATTATAAAATAATTATAGTTCAATATTAGCCTCTATTTTAAATAATATTAATATTGATCCATTTACTAGGTATAGTTGTAGTAAAAAAGGTGTATTTTAGAAAGTAAGAACAAAATATATTTTATGTTAAACATTAAAACAATTTTGTTATTATTACTAACTTTTATAATTATATTTTTATTATTATTATTATTTCTGTGGTATTTCTACTCTAAACAAAAATCACATCTCCAGATCATGTGACAACGTATTAAACTAGATTTAGTAACTTATGTAACTTTAAATTAATGCTCTTCCTACATGTTGCTTTGTGAATAGATAAGTACTATTTTTGTTGGAACTTATATTATAACAAATGGCAAGATAAACTATATCCAGTGCGAGATGGAAAATAACATGTTCATTTTTTATTTTCTATAATTTTCCTGGTTAGGATTTGTAATTGCGAACTTGAAAATTTATCAGGAAATAATCAATTGTATTTGAACACAATATTCCTTTATTATTATTATTGTTATTATTATTTACACTTCGTATTACTACACATTCCGGATATCCGCGTGTTTACACCATTGAGGTAAGACTAAGAAAGTTAGAATTTTGAGGAAATATATAGCCGTATTGAATGAGAGTGGAAAACGATTTAGAACAAAAAAAACCACTTCAGTGCACTAGGTCGAATGAGGCCTGATCTCCATCACTGGAAAAACATACTGATATGAAAGTGACGCGTTAGACCACTCGACCATTTATACGCGTCGCCGATAACCTATTGAATTTATAAGAAATATTTAAATTTCTCTATCCCTGGTAAAACATTATCTGATAATTATAAAAGACGCTGGATCTACTTTCACGTATTTATACGTCATGCTATATGCAGCCGTTACATTCCTTAGATATTAAAATAACCATACAATAACACTAATAATAAAATAATATTCAACCAATGCTATATTTTTAAAAATGTTTATTATTATTATTTTTTTTTCCAAAAGGTTCTTCCTTTAAAAACTGGACCATACAGCCCCTAAACAAAGCAATCTTGAATATTTTAAGAGACATGTTTTGTTTATACACCGAAGCGGAGAGGTAATAGCAATTACGTCATAGCGGAATTATTCTCCAACACGTTTGTCTTCTTCCGCTTCGTGTTAAAACTTTTCACATCACGCGTGTGTTCTTGACGGGCGAACAGTGGACATGAAGGAAAACATGTTAACATGCAACTGTTGAGTGCAAACATCCTTACAGGAAAAAAAAACCCAACGAGTTTTTAACTTGTGTTCCGAGCGTTTTGTTGAAATTTCTGTTTTCCAACATTATTAAATATTTAACACCCGCCTTAGTGGTCGCATGGTCTAAAGCGTTACTCTCTCAATAGACTAGACTGTCAATGACGTTAAGATCATGGTTCGATATCGGTCGGGTCTACTGAGAATGGTATTCCTAAATAGTTTTCTCACTCTCCTTCCATGTAAATGCGGGTACATTTCCTCTAAATTCAACCGTTTAATGCTTAATACAATAGCGTAATTAGAAGTCTACATAGGCGTATAACCAAAACGTGTAGTAAAGCACGGTACTAATATAATATATATATATATATAAAATACTAGTGGCCAAGTGATTATATATTATTTAATTACGTGGCCACTAGTATTATATATAAGATTTTGCTCTCTCAAAGACACACACAAAGTGTGGACATTTTGTGTGTGTCTTTGAAAGAGGAAAAATATTATGTTTAAAACACTAGCTACTAGTGACCAAGTGATTTAAAGCACGTGTCTCGCAATAAGCTAGTTTTCCGGGTGAGGAGAGGTTAAGGTTTGAATCTCAGCCAGGGTACACTGAAGGTGGTTTTATTCATCCCCCCCCCCCCCCCCTCGACAGGAATGTGGGTGTACCTCCTTGTTACTAAATGCACTAGTAAAACAATTTGGCCAATGTTGTAAACATTTTTAGGTTTAATTTTATTTCCCCGTCGTTAGTCACGTGGTCTGAATATCAGTCTCGCTTATTTTGGTTTGCTGGTGGTGGGGAGGTTAGGGTTCGAATACCAGTTGGGTGTACAGAGGGCTTATTTTCCTAAATGGTTTTACCCTCTTCCTCAATGCAAATGCAGGTGAATCTCCTATAAATTATACATTCCTCATTCCTACCCCATTAGCATTTGAGTAAAGTGCTCACCTCAGGACTAGATGTTCACGGGTACAAATCCAGCCGAGGTCAACGGACTTTTACTGAGAGATAAAAATCTATAGCACAGCTTCCTTCAGAGGGGAAGTAAAGCCGTCGGTCCCATGTCGATTGTGGCTTGTAGAAGAACCCTGGAAATGTGTTAAAATACCTAACCGGCATTATTTGTAGGCTCTTTCTTGCTCGTTCGTAGAAATCCAGTGCGTAGATCAAAGAGAAACTACTTCACGTGCAGGACTTCTCTAACACATGTGAGGTGACCTGGCGGTCTAGGGGTAAGTTGTCTGACTTCTGTGTTGGGGGTCTGGGGTTCAATCCTTGGTCCCGGTACAGATTTATCTGATTGCCAAACCCTTCCTTCACCTCTGACAAGACGTTTATTAATCACAGCTTGTGAATGTGGGGAATGCCAGGCCTCCACCGTGGTTCGGATCCCACGTTAAACTGTAGGTCCTCCATTTCATCTCACAATCATCCTACCATTACACATTAGCGTAAGTGCGTATAACCCGGACGGGTGGTAAGACCCGGTGCTAATAATAATAATCTAAGACATGCTCTCTCCCAGACGGTGCGGCCAGGACAATTCGGCCAAAGGACTGAGTGCATTCCCAGCTCCGGATGGGTGGGAAGCACATCGCAACCAACCCTCGGGTTCTAAGACTTATTATTTTATTATTATATTATTACTACTAGGTGATGTAGTTAATACGTGCAAACACTTGTCAAAACGGAGGTTTAAAATAACCGGCCAAAGAATGACATTTAGCCGGGAACACCTTTATCTACTTATAGAATCAGTCCCAGACCTCCTAGGTCGTGTCCGTCCCGCCCGTGACACTCATTGTATTGGTCTTCAAGGTTCCCACCCATTACAATGGTTTGATTAGCCTCGGCCAGGGTCGAGTGCGAGAAGGAAGACAAACATGTATACAGTAGAGTCGACTATACCCACTTCGAACCATCGGAAACTAGAAACTACGCGAAATAACAGGGATAATTTAAAATACCTACCTGTTATAAGTATTTAATAACCCGCTTTGGTGACCGTGTGGTCTAAAGCATTGATCTATAAATAGACTGTACTGTGATTACAGGGAGATCGGGGTTAGAATTCCAGTAGAGAGTACTGAGACTATTTTTTTCTCAATTTTTTTTACTCTTCCTCCACGCAAATGCCTGTACACCTCCTCTAAATTCTAACTTTTTCATCCCTAACACATTATCGTAATTAGCACCTATGCGTATAACCCGAACGCGTACTAAGACGTGGTGCTAAAATAGCTCTACCTACCCTGGCAGCACTGCAAGCCACGCTACTGATTGCGAGGTGCCGGCATCAGTGAGCACGCGGACTTAATGTCAGGCTCATAATCTGGCTTGCCTATGACGGGGAGGTCGTGGTTCGAATTCCGGTTGGGTATGCTGAGTTTTTTCACCTAAGTGTTTTTCCCCCTTTTTCCCTCTTATAAATTATACCCACCTCATTCCTTATCGCGATTAAAATATCGCTATACCGGACGGGTAGTAAGACGTGGATAAAAATATAATAATATGGCAAGGCAACTAACTATACTACAAACACGATCGAACTCTCATCAATATTTTTTTTCTTTACTGTTGACATATACTTTCACGCCTTCATTTTTTTTAAATTTTTTTTTCATTGATCGTTTGTGTTGCTGATACTCGGCTAGAGTCGGGTTCGCTCGGCTCCCGTTGACTTGACCTTGTGCCAGGTTGAATAACCCGGTCCTTTGAAATGGGAGCCATTGATTGGTCTCAAAGAACGGGGGAAACGAAGACCAAGGTCGGCGGTGTCACCTTGGGAGTCCATGAGGTAGGATCGCTAATCCCTGGAGATTCGGTTACCTGCGTCGCATGCCAATGAAGGTCGCGTTAAAGTAGAGCATATTGGAGCTGACAGGAGGTTCGTAGAGGGCATTGAATAATCACATTTGTTTCATTACTGCCCATACGCGTGGCTTAGTGGTTAGTCACAAATCAAGGGGTTTCATCACCGCGTCTTACTAACTGTTCTAGCTATACGCATGTACAATAATTACAATAATATGGCAGGGATGAGCAAGGACGCATTTGCGTGGAAGGAGAGTGATAAAACTTTTAGAAAAAATATCACCCTGAGTAGCACGACCGGGATTCGAGCCTGATCTCCCCGACATAAACAAACCAATGCAATACGAAATCGATTCCCTAGAGTCTTAAAGGCTTAGACCATTCGGCCACTGTAGTGGGAGGTTCCATGTTCTATTCTAGTTGGTGCTGGCGGTGATATTTACTATTTTTATTATTCCATATTTATAGCAAGTAACCCGTTTCAGTGAACACATGGTCTAAGTTGCAACTCTATCAATTAACTAAAATGCCGAAGATCGGGTGATTGGGGTTCAATCCCGGTCGGATGTACTGAGAGTGTTTTTTCCTAGATTGTGTTTCAACTTTTGTATACGCAAATGCAGGTACACTTCTTCTAAAAATGGACTCTTACAACACCTAACACATTAGTTTAACTCTAACATAAACGTATCATATCTAGGCATTATGACTGGTTTCATAGTCCTAAATTAAGTCAGTTTGTGGGGCGTATGTTGGGATAAGTATTTGATTTTAGAAAGTCCGCGTTAAATATTACAAAAAAAACTATTATAAAAGTCAGCATACGAGTTGATTAAACCAGAACCGATGGACACGTGGACTAAAGCATCAGTCATCTCGGGGTTGGTTTTCCCGTGATGGGCATGCTTGGGTTCGAATCCCAGTTGGGTGCGCTCGAGTGGTTTTTTTCCCCTAAATTGTTTCTCATTTTTCCTAAACGTGGATGTGGTTATATTTCTAATAAATGTAAAATAGCAAGTCTTACCCTTTATAAACTCGTGAACTGTAATGATTCGAATCAATATCTGGAAGTCAATATTTTAGTACGAAATGTTGACCCTTTGCAACCCAACATCGATTTTTTTATTGGTTCAAATATAAAAATTAAGACCTTAATATTTTTAAATAAAATTATAACATTTAAAACCATGAGCCAAAAAAGTTTAACGCATGTATAGAACAATTTGTTCTTGGGATCGCTACTGTATATTATATTACGAATTTTGAGTAAATATCTCCATTTTTAAACAATAGAGCGAGAAAGTCCGTGCGAAGTTCCGCTCCATTTATTTTATAAGGTACTGTAACACACAATAACACAATTGTTTCTCTCAAATCATTTGTTTTTTAAATTTTACCTAAACATTTTAAATTCTTCAGTTACTCAGGATCAATCAATTTAAAAAAGATGTTTAGAGAATAATCACTTCAATACACTAGGCCAGGATTCAAACCCCCTTACTATATTATTAGTGTTTCCACATGATCGGCAAACCAGACAAGGCAATATCGACGCCTTTGTCTTTATATCCCTAGCGTGGCTAAGAACGCATTATTTTTTTTTTTTTCAGCCTCCTCCCCCTTCTCATCTAACACAAATTAGATCACCATATGGCTTACAAACTTATTTAAACAAATAAAATACTCCTAATAATTCACACTCAGCACCCAGAAACAGCATATTAATATTAAATTTATTTTTCATAACACCCAGAATCAAACCCGGTATCCCTAGACTTAGGATCGACCCTTTGAATCACTTAACAAGGAGTATAGCCAGGTAAGTAATTACATTTATCATTTTCAATTTATACCATTAAACACAGTTTTTATTAGCACTCTTTCTTACAACCCGTTTGCGTAGTACGCTTATGTACTAGTTATACAAATGTGCTAGGGATGAGAAGGGGTTGAGCAGATAGAAAGTTTACCTCATTTTCTCGGAGGGAAAATGGAAAACAAAATATTAAAAACTACTATATGTACAGTACACCCGACCAGGTTTCGAACACTGATCTCACCATCACTGAATTTCAATTACATTCAGAACGTATTGTCTTAAATAAGTCGGCCCTTGAAGGGTGTGATATATTATTTATTTAACCACTTAATATATGTGGTAAGGACGAGGGAGGTATTTTGAGGAAATGCACTCAAATTAATGTGAAAAGTGAATTTTAAAACCACAATTATAAATCACATATGGTAAAACACACCCAGTGCTTTCGTCCAAGATCTGAACCCTGACCTCCCTGTCACAGGCAATCAACACTATATTGTAAGCCTAATTCATTAGAGCACGAGGCCACTAGGGCTGGCTTTGTAGGATCATACCGATACTATTAAGGTGGATGGGCCATTTCATTATTTTTTTTAGCAACTTGTTTGACTCTATCAAAATGTTGCAAAACCAACTGGTATTTCAAGTCCGTTAAGTTATGAAAGCCGAAGAAACTGGACAGGCCAAGGTAGATAATGTAAATGTCGCGTGACTCCAAGCAGTTAAAACCTCAAGACACGTCCCACTGAAGGATAGAGCCGTATATTGTTCACAGTGAAGGTCTGTAACCTTTCAAGCACCTTTATGTAACCTACAGTACTTGAAATTCTAGAACACGCTATTTCAGATGCACCATCTTATTTGACTAGACTGCAACGGTTTTTTTAATTCTATATTATTGAATTCAGCCATTATTTAGCTTCATCATGGTTATTTTTAGCACCGCATCTTACTAACCGTTTGGGTTATGCGCTTTCACTGTGTAATATGTGATAGAAAGGGCTGTGCTAGCCATGAAGTAAGGCTGTAGGTCATGCCAAAGATGAATCATCCTCAAAAAGGATGCATTTAGTGATTTCTTAAAAATATTTTATACTAACAAAATATTCTAGATTTTGCTCTTAATGTGCGCACGTAGACTTTCATAATACATTTTATATTTTATAATATTTTTATGAGAAAACGTCACGTTATCAAAATATGTGATTCAAGGAATGAGGTTTCCCTTATTAAGAATCGGCGATCTTGGTTTTTAAGTAAATGGTTTCGAGCAAATGCAAATGTGGGTAGGCTTACGTTTCCTCTACACGCTACCATACTTATTCTCACTTTAATAGTGTAAATATTCTAATAGTCCAGACGGCTAGTAAGAGGTGGTGCACGCAATCTTTTGAAAATGACACCTGGACTCTATATTCGAGTTCAACAATGTTCTTGATACTGATCTGCTAAGGGTTCGTTCTCACCGTCATCACAATTCTCTTTTCGAGCATGAAATTAAACCGCCATTCTATGGTTCGAATCAGTTATACTTGCTAGATGCCTGACAAAATGTAAATATATATCAGTATATTCAAACGAGTGCCTACCCTAACCTGTAACGGAATGTAACTGGTCGGCCTGGGCAAGCTAGCAAGGTTTCTGACCTTTATCGAAACCTCTGTCACGCGGCAAGAGGTGGTCGGGAGGAGAAAGAGGGTGAAGGGAACTTTAGAAAGGGTTGAACTACCTTTAGGAACATCGATCATTGGTGACAGCTTCTCGCGTAGATTAGCCGTCCGCCAACTTCTGTTACAAGCCTTGATAAGGATTGATGTACTGAGGCGCAGGGTAGGTCACATCAGAGGTAAGTATTGAGTCTTTCAACGAACTATGCTTGTCTCCAAGGAAGGGTGGTCAGGATGGATGACTAGAGGAAGTAGTTACCCAGGCTGTATACTAGTCAACTAATATTACCGTGAATTGGTTATAAATGTGGGGATGTACTGAACGCATGTTAAGGCCCTGCCTACCCATAAATGCACGGTTCTAAACAAAAGAATTTAAAACAAAATATATTTAATAATTCAACATTGTTGTTTTTTATTTATTTTAGTAACATATCTGGGCAACTTTCATAATTCTTATGGAATTTTCAAACCATGCTAAAAATAGTTATTGAAATATTTTCATTAAAATGTTTCCATTTCAATGCATTTTAAATGGGAAAACAAAAATTATTAATGGATTTATTTATTTTCTTTGTACAATTAAGCTAGAGCGTTTGTTTATAACATACTATTTAATGAATAATTTCTTTTTCTTTTTAGACATATTTTTTAATTTGGGTTAGCTTCAATAATCACGACGATATTGATCTCTAACGACTCCCAAGTCGACTCTCTAGTCAAAATACATGGTTTTAAATACAACTTTTCCTTCTGCAACTAGTTGTCATAGCTGATAATAGGTGCCGTTAGTATGATCTTTACCCATTTACAAGCTAGTATCATTTTGCAAGCGTTGGCTAACCTGCTGTATCGGAATGCAGGCGGCAATGGAGGGTTAAACTAATCTCTGTGACCTTCTTGAGTCAAAGAAACATTAATACCATGTACGTTAGGATAAGAAGGGCCAATGTCCAATTATGAAAATTTGCGTAATTAAATATAAACAATTAAACATCTTAATATATTCAGTAACTAAAATACTCACAAAGTGTTAACTGCTGTGTGAATAAATATAGTTGGTCCCTACTTACTTCAATGAGAGTATTACTCTATAGTGATGCATTATTTTCAAAGAAAAAACCACATGCTTCTTCATACACAAAGTTTTATGACATTAGTCCTTATTTAACTGAGACAGTAAAACATGTACAATTCTTCACTCTTATCTTATATTCTTTCTTGAGTTTTCTCATTCTTGAACACTACACGTTGTAATAATAAGTTTTAATATTCAGAGTAAATGAAAACTTCTGTACATTGAATTTTTAATCCACTATTATAATAAATAAAAATAAACATTCCTGCTAATATCAAACATAGTTATTTTAAATAAAATTTGGTCTAAATGTAATTTGGAGACGTTCTCAGTATAATTTTATATGCTAGTTTTTATTTTACGGTCTAGGATTTGACTCTCATTGGACTTTGGAATAAGCTATTTTTCAAAAAGTTAATGAACAAAGTTTTTGGTAGTCAAGATGTGAAAATGTTAATTTTATTTATTAGCGTGTTAAATGTGATTACTTTTAATTTGAACCTGTTGCATTCTCGCAGTTTGTGCGCTCGTTTCGGAAGAAATGTATCGAATCCCGAACAATAAGTACCCACGGTGATTACTTTTTATATAATTAACAATATGTGACCTTTGTTGCTTTCGAACAAAATCCAAGGGATTGTATAAATTTTGAGGTGGAGAAGTATTTACAAAATATTATTTTATATCCTTGTGAATAACAAGTTTATGAAGAAAGGGCGCACAAAGAAAATCAAAGATATAATTGATTATTTAACTTATTGTAGTAAAGGGTAAGTTTTTTTAATGGTATGCATATTACTGGCGCTTAGGCTATCTGTATCTACTAATTTAAGTACAATGGATGAGCAGCGATACTATTTTATTTACTGTAGAAATAATATCAAAATTAAGATTCAAATAAATACTTCTATATAACAATGTAGCGATTATTCTGATATTTCAAGTAATTTTTTTTTAAAAAAAAAAGCTCTTAGCTGAAAGTAAATGTTACTAACACTCTGTAACGCACTTATTGTATGTTCAAAAGCTCTTGTGCCTTGGCCGAGTTCGTATCACGCTAGTACTAAGTAATTTCAACCTAACAGGGAATCGAACTAGTCAAATTATTGAGCTGATTAATTTACACACTCAGTGCTCAGTCATAGCACTTTAGAAATATTGACCACGACATGAAGCCGATGATAAGTAAAATATATTTAAAACCATTAGAGTTAATGAACTTTTGTGTTCCCTATGCCATAAAGTAAGTAAGTAAGTATTTGATAACCGACCGCCTCTGTTGTATAGTGGTCAGATTTACTGGCTTCAGATACTGAAGTCCCAAGTTCGATCCCCAGTGCCCCTAATTGTGTCTGTGAAGCAGTGGGTCTGAAACGGAACCAAAATCAACCTCGTGAGGACAAATGAGGAGCTACTTGAATGAATAAGTAGCGCTTCAGTCTAGAAAACTGAGATAGAAGTCTGGAGGGCTCGTTGTGCTAACCACATGGCACCCTCAGCTTGAAAATGTTGGCCCTATCTTTGCCAACATACGGCAGCCTCTCGATTGGTATAGCCTTGCAGGCTGACACCATGGAGATATTACTCAAGTTAAACTCTACCAATAGGATAAAAAATTATTCCCAAAAACATTTATTTCTGGAAAATTGTGTAAATCCTATAGATGTTTGAAAACTGTAAACACCGTATTAAATAACAGATACCTACTTCAGTGGCTGAGTGGTCTAAGGTGTCACTAGTGTTAAATTGGCCTGCTGATAGCGGAGCACTTGGGGTGCAAATCCTGGTCGAGTCTATTGAGGGTAGTTTTTCCTAAATTGTTTCCCCATCTTCCAAAATAAAAATGCTGGTAGATAACCTCTCAAATGCTTCTTTCCTCATTACCACCCAATTAGATTATCATATATGCGTATAACATGACGTGGTAATATCAGTAATAAAAATAACAGATATATTTATAGTCAAAATTGTTAGTCTTCGAAATGAAACCGCTTTTAAAATATGTTATTGCCTCCTTAGCCTTTAAATTTTAAAAATTAGCCAAAGCACAGTGGCCAAATTTAGCACATTAAATTTTAGTTATTTTTTATTTTACCTGCTTACTAATAAACTCAAATAAATGGTACGAAAAAATCGTAAGCTACATACTATCTCGTATAGGTTATTTATTATAGTTAGTGACAAAACCTTCAAAAATAAGTTATCTCTAATTTTACCTTAAATAAATTTTTCTCTGATAAATAAGTGTACATTATTATTTATCACTACCCTCACCAGATATTTATTTGAAAAAATTTCAATAGTGGTACAACAGCATTAACCTGGAGTCACGTGACACTTTGATATGCTAATTACTC
Source organism: Timema cristinae (assembly GCA_039000515.1). NCBI lineage: Eukaryota > Metazoa > Arthropoda > Insecta > Phasmatodea > Timematidae > Timema > Timema cristinae. Next base: position 29,127,785 of record JBCFYV010000003.1, on the reverse strand, counting down.
AAAATGGGTACGGGTACAAAACTTTCTCTTTGTGGTTCAAAACGGTACAGAACTAGTATAAAACTTTGGCATGAAAAAATTCAAAAGTGGTACAACAGCATTAACCTGGAGTCACCACTTTGATATGCTAATTACTGAAAATGAGTACGGGTACAAAACTTATTTGTGTTACAAAACGGTACAAAACTATTATAAAACTTTGGCATCAAAAAAAGTTCAAAATCAAAAGGGGTACAACCGCATTTACCTCGAGTACGTGGAGTACTCACTTTGATATGCTAATTACTCAAAACGGGTACGGGTACAATACTTTTTCTTTCTGGTACAAAACGGTACAAAACTTTGGCATCAAAAAAAGTTCAAAATTAAAAAGTTGTAAAACAGCATTAACCTTGAGTCACCACTTTGATATGCTAATTACTCAAAACGGGCACGGGTACAAAACGGTACAAAACTAGTACAAAACTTTGGTATAAAAAAATTCAAAAGTGGTACACCAGCATAAACCTGGAGTCACCACGTTGATATGCTAATTACTCAAAACGGGCACGGGTACAAAACGGTACAAAACTAGTACTAAACTTTGGCATCAAAAAGGTTATAAATTCAAAAGTGGTACTACAGGTTAATGGACGTCTAGCTGACTGGAATGAATAAGCTAATTTTTCTGCTCGAGAGTGTGATTGTATCTTGACGTTATGTCTCCCCACGTTTTGTCAAACTTGGTCGCCTACACACTTTACGGTCCGGCACTACACTTCTTATCTCTCTCAATTCTTGGAAAAAAGTTTGCTTGCTGCCTTTACTGATTACCGGTCGCCAGTCTCCCAATTGTTTAAACAAACCAGTAATTCTGCCAACCTGATGGCTGGAATCCACCAGTTTGTATAACGTTAGCAACGCCATCTATTTTAGAGCTGAAAGCTCAACACACCGCCAGAGAGGGTAGGCAGGGCCTTAAGGCCAGTGTCTTTGCAGGGTTTTTTTTTAATTATAGAAAACCCTTTTTTTGACCAAAATAAATAAAATATTTCCCGTGTAGAATTTTTTTTTTCTCATGGTAAAATCCACAGTTCTGGAAAATCAGTCAAGGGTGTCCTGAAATTTAAAGACAACTTTTTATCTTCATTTAAAAGTTTCTCCTCTAATGTTGCTATGCTCAGGGTAGTTCAGAAACTCTAAAACCCTCAAAACAATCCTAAATATGTTTATTAAAATTTTCTGTTGTAATTTTTTTTAGTTTAAAATGACTTTGTTTGAGGACTTTTATTTATATTATAGACTAATATTTGCACGCAACTTAGCTCACATAAATAAATCGACACATTCGACAATTTCAAAAGTTAGACAATAGTTAAATTTATTCGGGAGCAGAGTTTTATGTGCGTACGAATATTCGATAATAAATGTGGACTCGCCCACATCCCCTCTCCCACAACATCCCAACTCATATAACGTGTCATCCAGCCGCGACGAATGTGCACTGCTTACGCCTGGTTTTATCGATACTATTTTGTTCGCTGATGAGCTAACGTGATGGTAAATAGCTGACCATGGTTCTTCGAAAAAACAAAAAGGAGCACAACAGAAGTCACGTCTCAACTCGATGAGTAATATTTGAGTTTACTGGGAAAAAAAGACAATCATTCTAAATATGAATTTATGGTATTCTTATCGTTCATACCACGTCAAACATTTCAATCAAGTTCACATTTAATATTCAATTTATTATGCTAACTTCGCACGGTCAAAATACCTCGACCATTAAAATAAATCATTAGGCAGCTCCTAATTTATATTATATTATAGATCCGGACTACATGTTTTTGTTAAACAGGCGAAAAAACGACCTATCACACCAAATAAAATGGTACTGTTGATTATTACCAAGAAACAAAACTAAATAAACATAATTCACAAGCGACAGCATAAATCTAATGAAAATATATTTAATTTAAGGTACAAATGAAAGAACACTTACAGTGGCACTCTTACGTGGAGACATTTTTCGCAATAAACATAAAAATAAATGGTTTGGGTGTACTTACTATCAAAGAAACAAAACTAAAAAAACCTAATTTACGCTGAAAACTATAAAAGTCTGAAAAAATACCTACATTTAAAATGCAAATGAAAGCACGCTGACATTGGCTCTCTAAGGTGAAGGAATTGTTGCATTAAACTTACATAAAAGTTTGTATTTACTATTAAAGAAAACAAACCCAATAAACATAATTGATACGCAAAACCATAAAATAACTTTAAAATACCAAATATTAGTACGGTAGAAACTGCATGCTAGCAGTGGCTCTCTTACGTAGAACCATTGTTGCGATAAACAAATATATTAATATTTATAATCTAATATCAAAGAAACAAAAGTAAATAAACCTAATTTACATGCAAAACCATAAAATAACTTAAAAAAACACCTACATTTTGGACTCAAATTTAAGAAGACCAACAGTGGATCTTTTAGGGGAAAGCATTGTTGCAATGAACTTTAAAATATTTAATCTAGTGTTAGTATCAAAAATCAAAATTAATAAACATAGTTTACATGCAAAACAATAAAATAACTTTAAAAAATCATGAATTAAAAACTCAAATCCAGGGCTCTCCTACGTTGAAGAACTGTTGTAATTAACAATATAAGACATATGCATTGTTAGCCACTAAACTTTAGATAGTGCCTTTATTGTTGATAGTTGTATTTTAATTATGAATGTTGTACTGTACGCTATGCATGGTTTACCATAAGCTAAGCGCTATATATAAATATAAACCTTGCCTTATCTATGTAAACCAAAGATCAAATTACAGGGGACAGTTTACTTTTGTGTAATTTTGTTTATTAAAGAAACACCATATACATATGAATGCATAAAATGACCAAAAAAATCTCCAAATCACTAGTTAGTTGCCAAAATTATTTATAATATTGTTTGCTAATATTTCCAAGCTGCCAAGGTGACTTTCAATGAAGATTTATACATTAAGAGTTAAAATATTTGAATTGTTGCAAATTCAAAACGCAAATTTTACAACACTAACAATCTTTTAAGGACAATGCTTCGCTCGCTGATGAGATAGCTTTAGCTGTGTTCTTAAATATAGGAAGTACACCAGAAGAAGTCACATCTCGATCGTTGAGTACTTTTTGAGTTTACTGTAAACAAACAAACAACCAAACAAACAATTCAACATATATAATATACTAGATAGCTGTTGCCGCGGCTTTGCTCGCGTGGAAGTTGATTATATACAAATACGAAAATTATACATATGTATTTACAGATTAATTTAAAATATTACGTTACGTTAATGACCATAACTTGACCTCAGATCAAAAATAATGCAAGCCCGATACAAATTTTCACCCCTTTTTCATCCCTTATTAAATAAAATTTCCAAAATTCCTGAAACACATATTTATTTGTTTTACGTCAATAACCGAAATACACAATTTTGTTTATGTAACTTTCAAAATGACGGACTTTCATACATATTATCATACATATTATCATCCCCTATTTTGACCCCTTTGGGGTGGAATTTTCTAAAATCCTTTCTTAGTGGGTGCCTACATAACAAAATGAATATATAGTCCGAATTTCATGCTTGTAGCCTTGATAGTTTGCGCTCGGCGATGATGAATCAGTCAGTCAGTCAGGACATGTTATTTTATAAGTATAGATTATATATAGGCTGCATACCTACATAGACTATAATATATTATATATAATAATTGAAATAAAGCAAATTTTGGCCTTTTATATAAAATTTAAATGAAAGATTTGTAATGCCATCCTTTTTAGAGTGAACTATATTTTAAAGTAAAAAACAAAAATTTAAGTTATGTAGTTATTCTGAACGTATACATCACGTCTAGGCGCTCTAGTGGGCGGCTATTTTTAGCTCTCTTTCTTTGGGCTACGCGTTTTATCAGCCGTTAAGGCTATTTGTAACTTATTCAAGGTCAAAACCATAACCTCAGTGATCCCGACCAGTATTAAAAACTCAAACTCTCCTTAAACGATGACCAAGTAAATACAAATTTAATACCTTGAACTGCAAGACCACTGGAGCTCAACTAATTTGTTTATGGCACACGTATCCGGTATTTGTTCCTAATGAAAGTTGATGTTTCCTCTTAAGAAGATTGGCATGATGTCATCGCGTGGACGTGTTTCATAGTAATTTCAGTAACGTGGGCGAACAAGGCAGGAAGATATTCGATTATCTCCACTCGGTTACCACGCGGTATAAGACGTCACTCCCGCAATAGACTGGATTGATGATCATGGGGTGGTGAGGTTTAAAATCTTAGTTGGGTGTACTAAGGATATTTTACCTAATTATTTCCTAATTTACCTCCCCAAAAAAGCGGGTATACTTCCTCTAAATAACACCCTACTCGTCAAAATCCTATGAGTTGACCGAGCGTAGTAAGATCCTGTTTTAAATTGACCATTCGGTATTTCATCTCCGTCCATCCGTATGATTGTTCTAAGATAATTGTCTATTGCGTGGACCAATTTTAACAAAATTTGCTTGGACATTTTTGAACTTTATAACCCAAATATGTGCATGGTTTTTCAATCTATTTTTTGTAGCACCGCGTCTTACTACCCGTTCGGGTTATACGCTTTAAGTAATACTTACGCTAATGGATTAAGAATTGGGAAGGTTGAATGAGAGGAAGCGAACCCGCATTTGCGTGGAGGGAGAGTGGAAAACAATTTAGGAAAAACCGCCCCAGTTCACCCGACTGAGATTCGAACCTCGATCTCCCCGTCCTCAGCAGTCGAGCTCAACACGACTAGCGCGTTAGCCAACTACGCCACGAGGCGGGTCACTTATATACTAATCACGCTAACGGTTTATGGATTAGAAAGGCTATATTTAGAGAAAGTGTACCCTCATTTTCTTGGATGTAAAGTGGAAAATAATTTTTTAGAAACCGCCCTCAGTACACCCGACCGAGGTTCAACCTTCGATCTCTATCGGCAGTCTACTTGTTACGCGTTAGACCATGCGACCACCGAAGCGGGTTTCAATCTTGTTATCCGTTTCAATATAGCAGCCGCACAAAAGGCTTTTTTGTTTAATAGCATATCTCAAGTGATTTGAATTTAATATTCTAAGTAATCGATCGAATAACTACTTTTTAAATTTTGAGGAGTATTGCTAGAATAATATTGCTATGACTATATGGAGCCTTTTCGCGGTTTAACTGATGAACTTCACTTATCGATGCTGTAAAATATTATTTATTTACGCATATTTTAGTATGGAACATTCACCGCGAATATTTTCCTTATTATTATTATCTAAGTTGAAATAATTTGTGATTATTACCATTGCCTGGAATTTGATGACTTAAGGTGGGATGAGGGAAAAGGGGAGTGTTTTTGCGGTTTTTATGACAAAAATATTTATTTGGCTAAAATAAATAAAATATTGCTCCAGTAAAAACATAAGAGTTTAATTTTCTACACGTGTTGATATTAACAGTTGTTGAATGTCCATCATGAACATATCGGTATTAGATGAGAAACTTTTTAAATGAAGAGAAAAAATTGCCATTAAATTCCAGGACACCCTTGACAGTTATTCAGAAATTTTGAGGTCACCATGTGAAGAAAATTAAATTATATGTGTGTACTAGAGCAACATTCTATTTATTTTGGCAAAAAAAAGTTTTGTCATAAAAATTTCGAAAACACTGGCTTTTTCTCGCACCCCCTAACATTTCACCTTAAAATGGTCAAAAACTGTCTCATAAAATGATAGAAATAATTCTAAGAAAATACTTCCAATAAAAAATACCTAAATATAGGAATGTAAACTTGTAATAAAGATGCACGACTAAATAAAACACGCACTTTACAAATGGAAACTAAAATATATACATGAAATGAAAATCATGAAAAACAAATTTCTGCTTCAGCAGTAATGGCTATCCGCTCCAAAGCAACCCTTTTCAGCTTAATTGTAGTTTATAAGCAGGAATGTGTTATTCAACCTTACCAGCAAAGACGATACAGAGCTCATTGGCCACATTATCTTTTCATTATGACAACTATATGTTGAAATAATATATATTTGAATACTTATGAATTTACAAATGATCGATAGTATTTAAATATCACTATTCATCATAAATGCCCGAAAATAGCTAAAAGTTACGTAAAAAGAATCAAAAATGGCATAAAATGTCTTAACAACCAGGGGATAGTGTTAAGATGGTATATGCGCATGTACAAAAAAAATATTCCATTCCATCAAAATTCAAGTCCTGGTTATGACTAGTGTAATTCCAATATAAGTCCAGAACTTAACGAAGTCGGCACAAAAGATATGTATGTATGCATCAATATATCCAGCAAATATCAAGTTAATCTTGAAATAATATCTAATAAACTTGGACAAGGGATGTTAAAATTAAGGTCAAGATATAGGATACGTAACAAACTAAAATTTGCTAACTTTAAAAAAAACTATTTCCTTTTCTGAAGAACGAGTTATAACTTTCGTCTCTTCTTTCTCTTATTAGTGATAAACGTTTCAAGACTAACACTTTTTTCTTTATTTGCCCCCAAGAGACTGTGGACGTAATCCTTACACAAACACTCGAGAAAAGTTATAGGACTACACTAAGCTAAATTGTATTAAGTAAACTTATACGTGATGCCTGTTACGTTACACAGAAATTGTGCATTGCTTACGGAAACCTGGTGATATCGCCCAGAATTTAATTTTTGTCTATAAGATAGTTTTATTAGTCTAGGTACTATAATTTGTGAGGTGTTTAGTGTTGCGTGTACTTTCCTAATTCAATATACAGTAAGATTTTGGTAGAAAACCTTTAATAAAACATTAATGATGTTTTACCAGTGTTACCTTGTAGGTATTGATAATATCAGCAGTGGTCTAGGGGTAAGGTATCAGACTTCTATGCTGGCGGCCGGGGTTCAATCCTCGGTCCGGCAAAGATTTATCTGAAAACCAAACCCTTCCTTCACCTCTGACAAGACATCTTGTGACTGTGGGAATGCCAGGCCTCCATCGTGGTTCGGATTCCACGTTAAACTGTAGGTCCTTCATTTCATCTCACAATCATCCTACCATTACACATTACCGTAAGTGCGTATAACCCGAACGGGTAATAAGACGCGGTGCTAATAATAATAGCAAAGTCTGACACCTTAGCTCAGTCGGTAGCATGTCTGTCCACGGAGCTAATGGTCCCGGGTTCGGTTACCGGCATGGCCTAAAAATATATCATTGGCTAAATATTGGTTTGTCCTTTCACAGTGATGAAGTGACGGCCGGGGACTGGATGTGCCCGTCCTAGTTTTAAGTTAGATTATAAGCTATATGTAACTACGACAGGCTTATCAAGCCGGTAGTGGAAAATGAATGAAAAAACTGACCCATGCCACAGGCCGGAAACAGTACTGGATATAAAGTAAAATAATATTAGTAGATATAAGAAGTGACATAATTGTAGAATCAAATTTTTTGGGTTCGTACACACATAAAACGTAAAGATTTGTCTTAATCTCGAGGTCGAGAATTTTGAAGACTACAATACTTTCTCTTGAAATCAGAGATTAAAAAAGTTCTATTTCTTATTTTATATAGTAACTAGCATGAAGTACCAAGCTTTGCCCGAGAGAAATAGCTTAGGGTAAAAATATTGAAAAGGTTGGGGTAAAAGGGGTAAAAGAAAAATCAAATCAATTTTTTGCTATAAAAAGGGTAAGTAAAAATTGTAAAAAGTGTAAACAGGGTTAAAAGAAAAATATGACAGAAGGGGAAAAGTGTATTATTTTAGGGTTGGAAGGACAAGAAGTGGAAAAGGATCACAAAGGGTTAAAAGTAAATCTAATCAATATTTTTATCCCTTTTTTTACCACATTTATGTTATCCCTTTTATCATGTTAACGCTTTCTACCGCTTTTGCATGATTTGCCCTATTTCTCCTCATAACCCTTTTTACACTTTTTACTTAGTATCCTTTTCATCCTTTTTTAAAAAATTGATTAGATTTAGTTTTTCACTTTTTATACCGTTTTACATTAAGTTCTCGGCTATGTCTGGGATAAATATGTTGAGATAAAAAGGTTATAAAGGTCAAAGAGGGTATAAATTAAATTTAACTAATTAAAAAAAAGAAGAATAAGTAATAAGGAAAAAAATTACTTAAATGAAAAGGAAGGTAATAATGAAAAAGAGGTAAAAAAACGGTAAAAAGGTATAAAAGTAAATCTAATTAAAATAGTAGGCTATACAAGTTAAAACCACCCAGGCAAGTAACGTTCTAAATTAGTTATATCAAATTCCAGTTCTTCCATTTCCCGTTTTTAAATTTGAAATTTGATTTGTTCAGGAATCATTCGGCTCTCCGGAAATGTGTATTGACTTAAATATTGGAATTCTATTTTATATAACGGAAAATCTCAAATTTATAAAAAATAAACTTCACAATTTTGAACGTTTGAAAGATCAATAAGAAATGATATTTAATTGTTAACTATTTAGAGGAGGTATACTTTTACACCAAAAAAACTGTTTTTTATATTAGTTTTAGGAATATTGAGTGGAACCCCCCGCCCCCTTACCCATTTACTGATGTTTCATTTTGAAATTTAAGGATCAGACCTTAGTGGTTGTTTGGGGTGGTTCTTATGCCTACCTGACAAATTTCAATCTCCTATCACACTTAAAATTAATTTATTACTTTAGTTACGGGAATTTTGAAAACTCCCATTTCACCAGCCCCCTTTATAAATTGTAAATATTTAAAATTTATTTTGTTGTTGGAGTAATCCTCTACATTCCTGGTAAATATATATTTTTACCTAACTCTTATATCCTTTTTTTTTTTCTTCATTTAAAATGTTAAGTATTTCATGGTTATTTTGAGAGTTCTTTATACCTTCTTACCCAGTTTCAGTTTTATATCACATGGAAAAGTAGTTGTTTCTATTTTATTTTTGTAAATTGTAAATCTTCCCCTCCTTTTTTTATTTAAACAACTCCTTCATAGAAACTTTGAATTTTAAGATGAATTAGGTTATCTGGAACTGTCCTTCTATCTTCCTGCTAAAATTAGATTTTCTTCCAAACATATGAGGGTATTTTCCTGTTAAGCCCCCTTCCCCCTCCCTCAAACCTTGTTTCCCAAAATTACCATTAAAAATTTAATGTTTTCAGCCCTTAATATGTATTTGGAGTGGTATTATTACCTGCTTGGCGATTTTAAATTGTCTACCACACTGGGAATTAGTTGTTTACTATTAGTTTTTAAAATCTTGTATACCCCTAACCCCTTTTCTCCGATTAACTCTTAGAAATTTCAAATTTTAGGATTAATTGAGTTATTTGCCAAATTTTAATCTTCTACCTAATTTAAAAGTTTTTTTAACGATAGGCCTTCCATTTCCTGGACCCCTATTCAAGATTTTCCATATTTAAGATTTTTCATGTTCCTGCTACCTTCCTGTCTAGCAAAATTTCAAGCTTTCAGACCCAGAGGTTGGGAAAATATGGTGATGAATGAGTAAATGAGTCGCACAACTTTCTTCCCTTACCCACTATCTTAGGTGATCAAATTTGAAAAATCCCTTATTATTGGATGCTTGTGTATTCAAAGGAACCTCCTTGCCTAATTTAAAGATTTCAAATCCAGGTTTTTGAGAGATGCAGTGATGGTTATTAAGTTCGGGCTTTCGTTTTTATATAAATACATTTCTATCCTCTCAAAATTTGATACCTAAAAAGCATTTAAGATGATGAATGTGTTCAAGGTAACAGCTTGTTTTATGGAAATAAAGCTGTTTTATATGCAAACGAAAGTTAAGCCCTTCATAGATAGACTTTTGTGGCTGGTGTTTGAAGCAGAAATTTGATTGAGCTTAAGATGTCGATTAAATTAATTCCAATGTTTCGGCTGTCATTGCAACAGTCATATTCTGTGGTAGATGAAGATAATTAATTTGATACCTTTTTTAAATCTTTGAAATGTATTCTAAATAAAATTAAATTCTAAATATTTCAATAATACTCATTGGTTTTTTGGAAACAAATTCTTCCCTTTCTTATAAATTTGGGGGAAAAACCCAACTTGGCAACTGTTTTGTGTTTTGAATAGAAAAAAAAGGGAAATTGCAAACACAATTAAAAATGAACGTTTGCACAAAATCTCAATTCCATCGTGGGTCCAAAAGTATCCAAAATAATCGAGCCCAAGTGAATACATACAATTTCTTTTTTTTGTTCGTATAAAATCCCCTACCACTCAAAAATTTTTAATAATGAACATGTGAGATACTGTTTTCAGAGGCTTTAGCTACATGTGCTCGCTTCGGGGGATATTTTACCAGAGCGCGTGGCTTAGTAGAACAACGCCACAGGGAAAATTTGAACAAAGTTAGATCAAAGAGTTATTAATTTTGGGGAAAGCCTTTTTCTGTTGTGGTTTTTTTTTTACCCTTTAACCCTTTCCTTTGTGTTAACCACATGGGGATTTTTTCTTTTTAGGCAGCTATGTGTGTTAAATTTTTTTAAACTATAAAAAGAATTTAGGGCTACTATTGTTAATATGTTATTAAATTGCAAATCTGACTGCAATCAAGCCCTAAATATTGTTTTTAACTTTATTTATTTTTTTAAAAAATTTTCAAAGTTTAAAAATGGTGATCTTTTTTTCAGCTGTCTAATTTTCGTAAGGTTCGTTTATTGGTTCACTGACTCGTCTTCACAAGCATGTAATTACTATAATTCGGGGAGGGGGTGGGGGGATTTCATAAAAGGGGAGGATTAAAAAGAACCAGTTTTGCAAAACATTTTCATGGCCAAAATAAATCAAAATTTATCCGTAGAAGCATAGAGTTTAATTTTCTTGCACGGGGATATCAACAGTTCTTTAATTTCTGTCATTTTAAAAACAATAGCACATTAGAAGGACACTTTTTTAAAAGGAAGAAAAAAAAAATTTCATTAAATTCTAGGGTACCCTTGACAAGATACAAGAGCTGTTGAGAAAA
>JBCFYV010000003.1:29084735-29116628 GCA_039000515.1 Timema cristinae | reverse complement strand
AAACGAACCTTACGTAAATCTAGCACAGCTGAAACAAAGCATCACCATCTCTCACGTTGATAATTTTTAAAAAAATGAATAAATTGTTTAAAAACACATATTTACGGCTTGATTGCAGTCAGACCTGCACATTAATAACATATTAACAATAGCTACTGCACACTAGAGATTCCTGTTATAGTTTTAAAATAATTAACACACATAGCTGCTTCTGTAAACGTATTCAAATCTCCATGTGGTTTAGACACAAAGGAAAGGGTTGAAGGGTAAAAAAAACAACCACAACAGCAAACGGCTTTCACCAAATTAATAACTCTTTGATCTAACTTTGTTCTAATTTCCTGTGGCGTTGTTCTACTAAGCCACAGCGCTCATGGTAAAATAGTCGCCCGAAGCGAGCACAGTGTAGCTCAAAGCCTCTGAAAACAGTATACTCACATGTCTCATTATTAATATTATTGAGTGGTAGGTATTTTATACGAACAAAAAGATAGAAACTTGTATAGTATTCACTTGGTCTACGATATATTTTGGATACGTTTTGGACCACGATGGAATTGGAGATTTTGTGCAAACGTATCATTTTAATTTAGTGTTTGACAATGTTCCATTTTATTAGCTATTCAAAATCACAACACAGTTGCCAAGTTGGGTTTCCGCCAAATTTATATATGAATGGTAAGAATTTGTTTCCAAAAAGCCAATGAGTATTATTGAAATATGTTAGAATTTACATTTTATTTAGAATACATTTCAAAGATTTAAAAAAGGTATCAAATTAATTATCTTCATCTACCACAGAATATGACTGTTGCAATGACAGCCGAAACATTGGAAGTAATTTAATCGACATCTTAAGCTCAATCAAATTTCTGCTTCAAACACCAGCCACAAAAGTCTATTTATGAAGGGCTTAACTTTCCTTTGAATATAAAACAGCTTTATTTCCATAAAACAAGCTGTTACCTTGAACACATTCATCATCTTAAATGCTTTTTAGGTATCAAATTTTGAGAGGATAGAAATGTATTTATATAAAAACGAAAGCCCGAACTTAATAACCATCACTGCATCTCTCAAAAACCTGGATTTGAAATCTTTAAATCAGGCAAGGAGGTTCCTTTGAATACACAAGCATCCAATAATAAGGGATTTTTCAAATTTGATCACCTAAGATAGTGGGTAAGGGAAGAAAGTTGTGCGACTCATTTACTCATTCATCACCATATTTTCCCAACCTCTGGGTCTGAAAGCTTGAAATTTTGCTAGACAGGAAGGTAGCAGGATCACCTCATAGAACATGAAAAATCTTAAATATGGAAAATCTTGAATAGGGGTCCAGGAAATGGGAGGCCTATCGTTAAAAAAACTTTTAAATTAGGTAGAAGATTAAAATTTGGCAAATAACTCAATTCATCCTAAAATTTGAAATTTCTAAGAGTTAATCAAAGAAAAGGGGTTAGGGGTATACAAGATTTTAAAAACTAATAGTAAACAACTAATTCCCAGTGTGGTAGACAATTTAAAATCGCCAAGCAGGTAATAATACCACTCCAAATACATATTAAGGGCTGAAAACAGTAAATTTTTAATGGTAATTTTGGGAAACAAGGTTTGAGGGAGGGGGGAGGGGGCTTAACAGGAAAAAACCCTCATATGTTTGGAAGAAAATCTAATTTTAGCAGGAAGATAGAAGGACAGTTCCAGATAACCTAATTCATCTTAAAATTCAAAGTTTCTATGAAGGAGTTGTTTAAATAAAAAAAGGAGGGGAAGATTTACAATTTACAAAACTAAAATAGAAACAACTACTTTTCCATGTGATATAAAACTGAAACTGGGTAAGAAGGTATAAAGAACTCTCAAAATAACCATGAAATACTTAAGATTTTAAATGAAGAAAAAAAAGGATATAAGAGTTAGGTAAAAATATATATTTACCAGGAATGTAGAGGGATTACTCCAACAACAAAATAAATTTTAAATATTTACAATTTATAAAGGGGGCTGGTGAAATGGGAGTTTTCAAAATTCCCGTAACTAAAGTAATAAATTAATTTTAAGTGTGATAGGAGATTGAAATTTGTCAGGTAGGCATAATAACCACCCCAAACAACCACTAAGGTCTGATCCTTAAATTTCAAAATGAAGCATCATTAAATGGGTAAGGGGCGGGGGGTTCCACTCAATATTCCTAAAACTAATATAAAAAACAGTTTTTTGGTGTAAAAGTATACCTCCTCTAAATAGTTAACAATTAAATATCATTTCTTATTGATCTTTCAAACGTTCAAAATTGTGAAGTTTATTTTTTATAAATTTGAGATTTTCCGTTATATAAAATAGAATTCCAATATTTAAGTCAATACACATTTCCGGAGAGCCGAATGATTCCTGAACAAATCAAATTTAAAATTTAAAAACGGGAAATGGAAGAACTGGAATTTGATATAACTAATTTAGAACGTTACTTGCCTGGGTGGTTTTAACTTGTATAGCCTACTATTTTAATTAGATTTACTTTTATACCTTTTTACCGTTTTTTTACCTCTTTTTCATTATTACCTTCCTTTTCATTTTAGTAATTTTTTCCTTATTACTTATTCTTCTTTTTTTTAATTAGTTAAATTTAATTTATACCCTCTTTGACCTTTATAACCTTTTTTATCTCAACACATTTCTCCCAGACATAGCCGAGAACTTAATGTAAAACGGTATAAAAAGTGAAAAATTAAATCTAATCAATTTTTTAAAAAAGGATGAAAAGGATACTAAGTAAAAAGTGTAAAAAGGGTTATGAGGAGAAATAGGGCAAATCATGCAAAAGCAGTAAAAAGCGTTAACATGATAAAAGGGATAGCATAAATGTGGTAAAAAAAAAGGGATAAAAATATTGATTAGATTTACTTTTAACCCTTTGTGATCCTTTTCCACTTCTTGTCCTTCCAACCCTAAAATAATACTTTTTTCCCCTTCTGTCATATTTTTCTTTTAACCCTGTTTACACTTTTTACAATTTTTACTTACCCTTTTTATAGCAAAAAATTGATTAGATTTTTCTTTTACCCCTTTTACCCCAACCTTTTCACTATTTTTACCCTAAGCTATTTCTCCGGGCAAAGCTTGGTACTTCATGCTAGTTACTATATAAAATAGGAAATAGAACTTTTTTAATCTCTGATTTCAAGAGAAAGTATTGTAGTCTTCAAAATTCTCGACCTCGAGATTAAGACAAATCTTTACGTTTAATGTGTGTACGAACCCAAAAAATTTGATTCTACAATTCTGTCACTTCTTATGTCTACTAATATTATTTTACTTTATATCCAGTACTGTTTCCGGCCTGTGGCATGGGTCAGTTTTTTTCATTCATTTCCCACTACCGGCTTGATAAGCCTGTCGAAGTTACATATAGCTTATAATCTAACTTAAAACTAGGACGGGCACAACATCCCGTCCCCGGCCGTTACTTCATCACTGTGAAAGGACAAACCAATATTTCGCCAATGATACATTTTTAGGCCATGCCGGTAACCGAACCCAGGACCATTAGCTCCGTGGACAGACATGCTACCGACTGAGCTAAGTTGTCAGACTTTGCTGATATTATCAATACCTACAAGGTAACACTGGTAAAACATCATCAATGTTTTATTAAAGGTTGTTTCTACAAAAATCTTACTGTATATTGAATTAGGAAAGTCCACGCAACACTAAACACCTCACAAATTATAGTACCTAGACTAATAAAACTATCTTATAGACAAAAATTAAATTCTGGGCGATATCACCAGGTTTCCGTAAGCAATGCACAATTTCTGTGTAACGTAACAGGCATCACGTATAAGTTTACTTAATACAATTTAGCTTAATGTAGTCCTATAACTTTTCTCGAGTGTTTGTGTAAGGATTACGTCCACAGTCTCTTGGGGGCAAATAAAGAAAAAAGTGTGTCTTGAAATGTATATCACTAAAAAGAGAAAGAAGAGATGAAAGTTATAACTCGTTCTTCAGAAAATGAAATAGTTTTTTTTAAAGTTAGCAAATTTTAATTTGTTACGTATCCTATATCTTGACCTTAATTTTAACATCCCTTGTCCAAGTTTATTAGATATTATTTCAAGATTAACTTGATATTTGCTGGATATATTGATGCATACATACATATCTTTTGTGCCGACTTCGTTAAGTTCTGGACTTATATTGGAATTACACTAGTCATAACCAGGACTTGAATTTTGATGGAATGGAATATTTTTTTTGTACATGCGCATATACCATCTTAACACTATCCCTGGTTGCTAAGACATTTTATGCCATTTTTGATTCTTTTTACGTAACTTTTAGCTATTTTCGGGCATTTATGATGAATAGTGATAATCGATCATTTGTAAATTCATAAGTATTCAAATATATATTTTTTCAACATATAGTTGTCATAATGAAAAGATAATGTGGCCAATGAGCTCTGTATCGTCTTTGCTGGTAAGGTTGAATAACATTCCTGCTTATAAATTACAATTAAGCTGAAAAGGGTTGCTTTGGAGCGGATAGCCATTACTGCTGAAGCAGAAATTTGTTTTTCATGATTTTCATTTCATGTATATATTTTAGTTTCCATTTGTAAAGTGCGTTTTTATTTAGTCGTGCATCTTTATTACAAGTTTAAATTCCTATATTTAGGTATTTTTTATTGGAAGTATTTTCTTAGAATTATTTCTATAATTTTATGAGACAGTTTTGGACCATTTTAAGGTGAAATGTTAGGGGGTGCGAGAAAAAGCCAGTGTTTTTGAAATTTTTATGACAAAACTTTTTTTGCCAAAATAAATAGAATGTTGCTCTAGTACACACATATAATTTAATTTTCTTCACATGGTGACCTCAAAATTTCTGAATAACTGTCAAGGGTGTCCTGGAATTTAATGGCAATTTTTTCTCTTCATTTAAAAGTTTCTCATCTAATACCGATATGTTCATGATGGACATTCAACAACTGTTAATATCAACACGTGAAGAAAATTAAACTCTTATGTTTTTACTGGAGCAATATTTTATTTATTTTAGCCAAATAAATATTTTTGTCATAAAAACCGCAAAAACACTCCCTTTTCTCTCATCCCCTTCCATCCCACCTTAAGTCATCAAATTCCAGGCAATGGTAATAATCACAAATTATTTTAACTTAGATAATAATAATAAGGAAAATATTCGCGGTGAATGTTCCATACTAAAATATGCGTAAATAAATAATATTTTACAGCTTCGATAAAAAGTGAAGTTCATCAGTTAAACCGCGAAAAGGCTCCATATAGTCATAGCAATATATTCTAGCAATACTCCTCAAAATTTAAAAAGTAGTTATTCGATCGATTACTTTGAATATTAAATTCAAATCACTTGAGATATGCTATTAAACAAAAAAGCCTTTTGTGCGGCTGCTAAATTGAAACGGATAACAAGATTGAAACCCGCTTTGGTGGTCGCATGGTCTAACGCGCTACAAGTAGACTGCCGATAGAGATCGAGGGTTGAACCTCGGTCGGGTGTACTGAGGGCGGTTTCTAAAAAATTATTTTCCACTTTACATCCAAGAAAATGAGGGTACACTTTCTCTAAATATAGCCTTTCTAATCCATAAATCGTTAGCGTGATTAGTATATAAGTGACCCGCCTCGTGGCGTAGTTGGCTAACGCGCTAGTCGTGTTGAGCTCGACTGCTGAGGACGGGGAGATCGAGGTTCGAATCTCGGTCGGGTGAACTGGGGGTGGTTTTTCCTAAATTGTTTTCCACTCTCCCTCCACGCAAATACGGGTTCGCTTCCTCTCATTCAACCTTCCCAATTCCTAATCCATTAGCGTAATTATTACTTAAAGCGTACAACCCAAACGGGTAGTAAGACGCGATGCTAAATATAATAATTATTATTATTGTATATAAGTGTATATACTTAACGGGTAGTAAGACGCGGTGCTACAAAAAATAGATTGAAAAACCATGCACATAGTTTGGTTATAAAGTTCAAAAATGTCCCAAGCAAATTTCGTTAAAATTGGTCCACGCAATAGACAATTATCTTAGAACAATCATACGGATGGACGGAGATGAAATACCGAATGGTCAATTTAAAACAGGATCTTACTACGCTCGGTCAACTCATAGGATTTTGACGAGTAGGGTGTTATTTAGAGGAAGTATACCCGCTTTTTTGGGGAGGTAAATTAGGAAATAATTAGGTAAAATATCCTTAGTACACCCAACTAAGATTTTAAACCTCACCACCCCATGATCATCAATCCAGTCTATTGCGGGAGTGACGTCTTATACCGCGTGGTAACCGAGTGGCAAGATAATCGAATATCTTCCTGCCTTGTTCGCCCACGTTACTGAAATTACTATGAAACACGTCCACGCGATGACATCATGCCAATCTTCTTAAGAGGAAACATCAACTTTCATTAGGAACAAATACCGGATACGTGTGCCATAAACAAATTAGTTGAGCTCCAGTGGCCTTGCAGTTCAAGGTATTAAATTTGTATTTACTTGGTCATCGTTTAAGGAGAGTTTGAGTTTTTAATAATGGTCGGGATCACTTAGGTTATGGTTTTGACCTTGAATAAGTTACAAATAGCCTTAACGGCTGATAAAACGCGTAGCCCAAAGAAAGAGAGCTAAAAATAGCCGCCCACTAGAGCGCCTAGACGTGATGTATACGTTCAGAATAACTACATAAATTAAATTTTTGTTTTTTACTTTAAAATATAGTTCACTCTAAAAAGGATGGCATTACAAATCTTTCATTTAAATTTTATATAAAATGGCCAAAATTTGCTTTATTTCAATTATTATATATAATATATTATAGTCTATGTAGGGTATGCAGCCTATATATAATATATTATATATATATTGAATTGTTTGTTTGGTTGTTTGTTTGTTTGTTTACAGTAAACTCAAAAAGTACTCAACGGATCGAGATGTGACTTCTTCTGGTGTACTTCCTATATTTAAGAACACAGCTAAAGCTATCTCATCAGCGAGCGAAGCATTGTCCTTAAAAGATTGTTAGTGTTGTAAAATTTGCGTTTTGAATTTGCAACAATTCAAATATTTTAACTCTTAATGTATAAATCTTCATTGAAAGTCACCTTGGCAGCTTGGAAATATTAGCAAAGAATATTATAAATAATTTTGGCAAATAACTAGTGATTTGGAGATTTTTTTTTGTCATTTTATGCATTCATGTGTATATGGTGTTTCTTTAATAAACAAAATTACACAAAAGAAACTGTCCCCTGTAATTTGATCTTTGGTTTACATAGATAAGGCAAGGTTTATATTTATGTATAGCGCTTAGCTTATGGTAAACCATGCATAGCGTACAGTACAAAATTCATAATTAAAATACAACTATCAACAATAAAGGCACTATCTAAAGTTTAGTGGCTAACAATGCATATGTCTTATATTGTTAATTACAACAGTTCTTCAACGTAGGAGAGCCAGGATTTGAGTTTTTAATTCATGATTTTTTAAAGTTATTTTATTGTTTTACATGTAAACTATGTTTATTAATTTTGATTTTTGATACTAACACTAGATTAAATATTTTAAAGTTCATTTCAACAATGCTTTCCCCTAAAAGATCCACTGTTGGTCTTCTTAAATTTGAGTCCAAAATGTAGGTTTTTTTTAAGTTATTTTATGGTTTTGCATGTAAATTAGGTTTATTTACTTTTGTTTCTTTGATATTAGATTATAAATATTAATATATTTGTTTATCGCAACAATGGTTCTACGTAAGAGAGCCACTGCTAGCATGCAGTTTCTACCGTACTAATATTTGGTATTTTAAAGTTATTTTATGGTTTTGCGTATCAATTATGTTTATTGGGTTTGTTTTCTTTAATAGTAAATACAAACTTTTATGTAAGTTTAATGCAACAATTCCTTCACCTTGGAGAGCCAGTGTCAGCGTGCTTTCATTTGCATTTTAAATGTAGGTATTTTTTCAGACTTTTATGGTTTTCAGCGTAAATTAGGTTTTTTAGTTTTGTTTCTTTGATAGTAAGTACACCCAAACCATTTATTTTTATGTTTATTGCGAAAAATGTCTCCATGTAAGAGTGCCACTGTAAGTGTTCTTTCATTTATGCCTTAAATTAAATATATTTTCATTAGATTTATGCTGTCGCTTGTGAATTATGTTTATTTACTTTTGTTTCTTGGTAATAATCAACAGTACAATTTTATTTGGCGTTTTTTTTCGCCTGTTTAACAAAAACATGTAGTCCTGATCTATAATATAATATAAATTAGGAGCTGCCTAATGATTTATTTTAATGGTCGAGGTATTTTGACCGTGCGAAGTTAGCATAATAAATTGAATATTAAATGTGAACTTGATTGAAATGTTTGACGTGGTATGAACGATAAAAATACCATAAATTCATCTTTAGAATGTTTGTCTGTTTTTATCCAGTAAACTCAAATATTACTCATCGAGTTGAGACGTGACTTCTGTTGTGCTCCTTTTTGTTTTTTCGAAGAACCATGGTCAGCTATTTACCATCACGTTAGCTCATCAGCGAACAAAATAGTATCGATAAAAACCAGGCGTAAGCAGTGCACATTCGTCGCGGCTGGATGACACGTTATATGAGTTGGGATGTTGTGGGAGAGGGGATGTGGGCGAGTCCACATTTATTATCGAATATTCGTACGCACATAAAACTCTGCTCCCGAATAAATTTAACTATTGTCTAACTTTTGAAATTGTCGAATGTGTCGATTTATTTATGTGAGCTAAGTTGCGTGCAAATATTAGTCTATAATATAAATAAAAGTCCTCAAACAAAGTCATTTTAAACTAAAAAAAATTACAACAGAAAATTTTAATAAACATATTTAGGATTGTTTTGAGGGTTTTAGAGTTTCTGAACTACCCTGAGCATAGCAACATTAGAGGAGAAACTTTTAAATGAAGATAAAAAGTTGTCTTTAAATTTCAGGACACCCTTGACTGATTTTCCAGAACTGTGGATTTTACCATGAGAAAAAAAAAATTCTACACGGGAAATATTTTTATTATTTTGGTCAAAAAAAGGGTTTTCTATAATTAAAAAAAACCCTGCAAAGACACTGGTTGGCAAATTAGGTTTTTTTTAAACAATTGGGAGACTGGCGCCCGGTAATCAGTAAAGGCAGAAGCAAACTTTTTTCCAAGAATTGAGAGAGATAAAAAGTGTGTGCCGGACCGTAAAGTGTGTAGGCGACCAAGTTTGACAAAACGTGGGGGAATAACGTAAGAACAATACCTCTCGAGCAGAAAAATTGTTTTCATTCCGTCGCTAGAGTCCATTAACCTGTAGTACCATTTTTGAATTTTTAACCTTTTGATCCAAAAAGTTTGTATGTTTTGCCCCTTTTTGTCCCGTCCCCCTTTTTTGGTAATTGATAAAAACTGGTGATCAGGTTTATGCGGGTTTTGTACCCTTTTAAATTTTTTTTTAACCAAAGTTTTGTACTAGTTTTGTACCGTTTTGTACCCTCCCCGTTTTGAGAAATTTTAGCATATCAAAGTGGTGACAAAAGGTTTTAATGCTGTTTTACAACTTTTTAATTTTTGAACTTTTTTTGTGCCAAAGTTTTTACCGTTTTTCCAAAAAGAAAAAGTATTTCCCCTACCCGTTTTGAGTAATTAGCTATCAAAGTAGATCCACGTACTGGGTAAATGCGGTTGTCCCCCTTTTTGTTTTTAAAACTTTTTTTGTGCAAATTTTATAATAGTTTTGTACCGTTTTGTAACAAAATAAGTTTTGAAACCCGTATCATTTTCAGTAATTAGCATATAAAAGTGGTGACCCCGGTTAAAGCTGTTGTCCCATTTTTTGAATTTTTTCACCCAAAAGTTTTTACTAGTTCTGTCCGTTTTAACCAAAAAAGAGAAAGTTTTGTACCCGTACCCTTTTTTGGAAATTAGCTAAAAAAGTGTCACGTGCTCCGGGTTTAAATGCTGTTGTCCACTTTAAAATTTTTTTTCAAATAAATATCGGTGAGGGTTTTGTGATAAAAAATAATGTACACTTATTTATCAGAGAAAAATTTTTTAAGGTAAAATTAGAGAAAACTTATTTTTAAAGGTTTTGTACTAACTATAAAAAATTCCTATACGAGATAGTATGTAGTTACGATTTTTTCGTCCCATTTATTTGAGTTTATTAGTAAGCGGTAAAATAAAAAAAAACAAAAATTTAATGTGCTAAATTTGGCCACTGTGCTTTGGAAATTTTTTAAAAATTTTAAAAGGGAAAGGGGGCAATAACATTTTTTAAAAAAGCGGTTTCATTTCGAAGAAAAACTTTTTTGACTTAAATATATTGTTATTTTTTTTTATGATATTACCACGCTGTTATACGCATATATATAATCTAATTGGGGGTGGAAAATGAGGAAAAGCATTTGGAGGTTTTCCAGCATTTTTTTTTTTGGGGAAGATGGGGAAAAAATTTGGGGAAAAACTACCCTCAATAGACTCGACCAGGATTTGCCCCCCAAGTGCCCCGCTATCAGCAGGCCAATTTAACACTAGTGACCCCTTGACCACTCGCCACTGAAGTAGGTATCGGGTTTTTAATACGGTGTTTACAGTTTTAAAACATCTATAGGATTTCACAATTTTCCCAAAAATAAATTTTTTTGGGAAAAATTTTTTATCCATTGGTAGATTTTAAAACTTGAGAAATATCTCCATGGTGTCACCCTGAAAGGCTATCAATCAGAGGCCCCGTATGTTGGCAAAGAAGGGCCAACATTTTCAAGGGGGGGTGCCATGTGGTTAGCACAACGGCCCCCCGACTTTATCTCAGTTTTCTAGATGAAGCGCTACTTATTCTTTAAAAGTAGTCCTCTTTTTTTCCTCACGAGGTTGATTTTGGTTTCCCTTTTTCGACCCACGCTTAAAGACACAATTGGGGGATGGGGACGAATTGGGGGCTTTAGTATCTGAACAGTAAATTGACCTTTAAAACAGAGGGGTCGGTTATCAAATACTTACTTACTTACTTTATGGCATAGGGAACACAAAAGTTTATTAAATTAATGGTTTTAAATATATTTTACTTTCACGGCTTCATGGGTGGTAATATTTTAAAGTGCTTGACTGGCATGAGTGTGTAAATTAATCAGCTCAATAATTTGACTGTTCGATTCCGTTAGGGTTAAATTATTAGTACTAGCGTGTCGAATCGGCCAAGGCCAAGGCTTTTGAACATCAATAAGTGCGTTACGAGTGTTAGTAACATTTTTTTAGCTAAGAGTTTTTTTTTTTAAAAAAAAATTAACTTTTCACATCTTGACTCCCAAAAAAAATTTTTTTCATTAACTTTTTGAAAAATAGTTTAAACCCAAAAAGTCCAATGAGGTCAAATCCTAGACCTTTAAAATAAAAATTTAGCATATAAAATTATACTGGAGAACGTCCCCAAAATTACTTTTAAAGCCCAAAAATTTTTTTTAAAAATAACTATTTTTGGTATTGGCAGGAATTTTTTTTTTTATTTATTATAATAGGGGGATTAAAAATTCAATGTACAGAAGTTTTCTTTTACTCTGAAAAATTAAAATTATTATTAAAACGTGTAGGGGTTCAAGAATGAGAAAACTAAAGAAAAAATTAAAAGATAAGAGTGAAAAAAATTGTACATGTTTTCCCTGCCCTCATTTTTAAAAAAGGGGGACTAATGTCATAAAACTTTTGTTTTATGAAGAAGCATGTGGTTTTTTTCTTTAAAAAATAATGCATCACTATAGAGTAATACTCTCATTGAAGTAAGTAGGACCAACTATTTTTATTCACACAGTTTAACATTTTTTGGGGAGTATTTTATTTTACTAAATATATTAAGATGTTTAATTGTTTATTTTTAAATTACGAAAATTTTCCCATAATTGGACTTTGGGGCCCTTTTATCCAAACGTACATGGTATTAATGTTTCTTTGACTCAAGAAGGTCACAGAGATTATTTAAAAACCCTCCATTGCCGCCTGCTTTCCGATAAAGCTTTTTAAAGCCAACGCTTGCAAAATGATACTAGCTTGTAAATGGGTAAAGTTTCATATAACGGCCCCCCTTTTATCACCCTAGGGGCAACTAGTTGCAAAAGGGAAAAGTGTATTTAAAACCATGTATTTTTGCTAAAAGAGTCGACTTGGGGGGGCGTTTGAGGTAAAATTTTTGGGTTCGGGGGTTTTTTGAAGCAAACCCCAAAATTTAAAAAATTTTATGCCCAAAAAAAAAAAGAAATTATTCAAAATAGTATGTTATAAACAAACGCTCTAGCTTAATTGTACAAAAAAAAATAAATAAATCCATTAATAATTTTTTTTTCCCCTTTAAAATGATTGAAAGGGAAAACATTTTAAAAAAAATTTCCCCCAAAAACTATTTTTAGCATGTTTGAAAATTCCATAAGAATTATGAAAGTTCCCCAGATATGTTACTAAAATAAATAAAAAAAAACCCTTGTTAATTATTAAAATTTTATTTTTTTTTAAATTCTTTTGTTTAGAACCGTGCATTTTTTGGGTGGAAAGGGGCCTTAACATGCGTTAAAGTACACCCCCACATTTTTTAACCATTTCACGGAAAATTTTTGTTGATTTTGTATAAGCCTGGGTAAACAAACTTCCTCTAGTATCCATCCTGACCACCCTTCCTTGGAGCAAGCATAGTTCGTTGAAAAGACTCAAAAACCTTACCTCTGATGTGACCTCCCCTGCGCCTCAGTACATCAATCCTTATCAAGGCTTTTAACAGAAGTTGGCGGAAAAGGGCCCTAATCTACCCCGAAAAGGGCTGTCCCCTTTTTGATCGATGTTCCAAAAGGTGGGTTCAACCCTTTTTTAAAAGTTCCCTTAACCCCCCTTTTTCCCCCCCGACCACCTCTTCCCGCGGACAGGGGTTTTTTGATAAAGGTCAGAAACCTTGCTATTTGCCGGCCCCACCAGTTACATTTTTTTTCAGGTTGGGGTAGGCACTCGTTTAAATTATACTGATATATATTTACTTTTTTTGTCAGGATCTAGCAAGTATAACTGATTCGAACCAAAATTTGGGGGTTTTTAATTTCATGCTCGAAAAGAGAAATTGGGGATGACGGTGAGAACGAACCCTTAGCAGATCAGTATCAAGAATTGTTGAACTCGAATATGGGCCCCCGGGTCTTTTTAAAAGATTGGGGTGCACCCCCCTCTTACTAGCCGTCTGGACTATTAGAATATTTACACTATTAAAGTGAGAATAAATATGGGGAGCGTTTTAGAGGGAAAAGTAAACCTACCACATTTGCATTTGCTCGAAAAACCCTTTACTTAAAAAACCCAAAATCGCGAAAATTTTTAATAAGGGAAAACCCCATTTTCCCTTTAAACACATATTTTGATAACGGGAGTTTTTCTCATAAAAATATTTTAAAATTAAAATGTATTTTGAAAATCTACGGTTTCGACATTAAGAGCAAAATCTAGAATTTTTGTTTTGTTTTTAAAAAATTTTTTAAAAAATCACTAAATGATCCCTTTTTTAGGATGATTCATCTTTGGCAATTTACCTACAGCCTTATTATGGGTAGCCACAGCCCCCTTTTTTATACTTTTTTTCAGTGAAAGCGCATAACCCAAACGGTTGTAAGTTTCGGTTTCTAAAAAAAAACCCTGATGAAACTAAATAAGGCTGAATTCAAAAATTTTAGGGAATTTTAAAAAAAACCCTTGCAGTCCCAGTCAAATAAGATGGGCTTTTGAAATTTTTGCGTGTTCTTGAATTTTTAAAATACTGTAGGTTCATAAAGGTGCTTGAAAGGTTACAGACCTTCAAATGTGAACAATATACGGCTCTATCCTTCAGTGGGAGTGTTTGAGGTTTTAATGCTTGGGGGTCACGCGACATTTTTTTTTATTAAACCCTTGGCCTGTCCAGTTTCTTCGGCTTTAAAAAAACTTTTTAAAAAAGGACTTGGGAAAAACCAGTTGGTTTTGCAACATTTTGATAGAGTCAAACAAGTTTTCTAAAAAAAAAAAAATGAAAAGGCCATCCAAACCCTTTAAAAGTTTCGGTAAAATCCTACAAGCCGCCCTAGTGGCCTGTGCTCTAATTTAATTAGGTTACAATATTGTGTTGATTGCCCGTACAGGGAGGTCAGGGTTTAGATCTTGGACGAAAGCAAAAAGGGTTTGGTTTTTTAAAACCCCCTGTGATTTATAATTGTTTTGGGTTTTTAAAAATTCCCCTTTTCACATTAATTTGAGTGCATTTCCTCAAAATACCTCCCTCGTCCTTACCCCATAATTTTAAAAGGGGTTTTAAATAAATTAATTATCAACCCTTAAAGGGGCCCGACTTTTTTAAAGAAATTACGTTCAAAAAGTAATTGAAATTCTGTGTTGGTGAATCAGTTTTCCCGAAACCCGGGGTCGGGTTGTACTGTACATATAGTAGTTTTTTAATATTTTTTTTTCCTTTTTCCCTCCGAGAAAATGAGGTAAATTTTTTTCTGCTCAACCCTTCTCATCCCTAGCCCATTTGTATAACTATTTAATTTTTAAGCGTACTACGAAAAAGGGTTGTAAGAAAGAGTGCTAAAAAAAACTGTGTTTAAGGGGTTAAAAATTTTAAAATGAAAAATGAAAATTACTTACCGGGTTATACTCCTTTTTTAAGTGTTTAAAAGGGGGCGTCCTAAGTCTAGGGATCCCGGGTTTGATTCTGGGGGGTTAGGGAAAAATAAATTTAATATTAATATGCTGTTTTGGGTGTTTTAGGTGAATTATTGGGAGTATTTTTTTTGTTTAAATAAGTTTGTAACCCTTTATGGTGTTTAAATTTGTGTTAGATGAAAAGGGGGGAGGAGGCTGAAAAAAAAAAAAAAAAATAATGCGTTCTTAGCCCCCGCTAGGGGTATAAAAAAAAAAGGCGTCGTTTATTCCCCTTGTCTGGTTTGCCGATCTTTGGGGAAAAAATAATAATATATTTTAAGGGGGTTTGAATCCTGGCCTAGTGTATTAAAAGTGATTTTTCTCAAACATCTTTTTTAAATTAAATTGACCCTTTGAGTAACTGAAAAATTTTTTAAAATTTTTAAAGGAAAAATTTTTAAAAAACAAATGATTTGAGAGAAACAATTTTTGTTTATTGTGTTTACATTTCCTTATAAAATAAATGGAGCGGAATTTTGGGCCGGGAAACTTTCTCGCTCTTTTTTGTTTAAAAATGGGGATATTTACTCAAAATTCGTAATATAATATACAGTAGCGATCCCAAGAACAAATTGTTCTATAATGCTTTTTAAACTTTTTTGGCTCAGGGTTTTTAAAAATGTTTTTAATTTTTTTAAAAAAATTTTTAAGGCTTAATTTTTTATTTAAAACCAAATAAAAAAAATCGATGTTGGGTTGAAAAAAGGGTCAACTTTTTCGTACTAAAATATTGACTTCCAGATATTGATTGAATAATTACATTCACGAGTTTAAAAAGGGGGTAAGACTTGCTTTTTTACATTTATTAGAAATAAAACCCCACATCCACGTTTAGGAAAAATGAGAAAACCAATTTGGGGGAAAAAAAACCACTCGAGCCCCAAACCCAACGGGGTTCAAACCCAAGCATGCCCATCAGGGGAAAAACCAACCCGAGAGGGACTGATGCTTTGCCCACGTGTCCATCGGTTCGGGTTTAAATCAACTCGTATGTGATTTTTATAAAGTTTTTTTTGAAATTTTTAAACGCGGACTTTCTAAAATAAAAATACTTACCCCAACATACGCCCCACAAACTGACTTAATTTGGGGACTAAAAAACCAGTCAAAATTTGCCTTAGATATAAATTACTTTTTTGTTAGATTTAAAAACTAATGTGTTAGGTGTTTTTAAGAGTCCTTTTTTAGAAGAAGTGTACCTGCATTTGCGTATACAAAGTTGAAACACAATCTGGGAAAAAAACATCTCAGTACACCCCCCCCGGGATTAAACCCCCAAAATCCCCCGATCTTCGGCATTTTAGTTAATTGTTTTAGAGTTGCAACTTAGACCATGTGTTCATGAAACGGGTTACTTGCTATAAATAGGGAAAAAATTTTAAAAATAGAAAATATCACCGCCAGAAAACCAACTAGAATAGAACATGGAACCTCCCCACTACAGTGGCCGTTTGGTCTAAGCCTTTTTAAAACTCTAGGGAAAACGATTTCGTATTGCTTTGGGTTTTTTTTATGTCGGGGAGATCAGGCTCGAATCCCGGTTTTGTGCTATCAGGGTGATATTTTTTCTAAAAGTTTTATTTTTTTACTCTCCTTCCACGCAAAGCGTCCTTGCTATCCCTGCCATATTTTTTGTAATTATTGTACATGCGTATAGCTAGAAAAAAGTTAGTAAGACGCGGGGATGAAACCCTTGATTTGTGACTAACCACTAAGCCACGCGTAAAAGGGGAGTAAAGAAACAAATGTGGGTTATTCAATGCCCTTACGAAAACCCCCTTCAGCTCCAATATGCTCTACTTTAACGCGACCTTCATTGGATGCGAAGCCCGGTAACCGAATCCCAGGGATTAGGACCCCACCCCATGGACTCCCAAAGGGGACCCGCCGACCTTGGTTTTTCGTTTTTCCCCCTTCTTTTAGACCAATCAATGGTCCCATTTCAAAGGACCGGGTTTTCAACCCGGCACCCAAAGGGCAAGTCAACGGGGGCCGAGCGAACCCACTTTGCCCAGGGATCAGCAACAAAAAACGATCAATAAAAAAAAAAATTTTAAAAAAAAAGGGAAAGGGGTTTGGGAAAATATATGTCAACAGTAAAGAAAAAAAATATTGATGAGAGTTCGATCGTGTTTTTTAGTATAGTTAGTTGCCTTGCCCCTTTATTATATTTTTATCCACGTCTTACTACCCCCTTTCCGGGTTTGCGATATTTTTAAAACGCGATAAGGAATGAGGTGGGTATTTAATTTTTTAAGAGGGAAAAGGGGGAAAAAAACTTAGGTGAAAAAACCAGATCCCCAAAAAGGAATTTTGAACCACGACCTCCCCGGGCATAGGCAAGCCCGATTATTTAGCCCCCCGACATTAAGTCCCCGTGCACACTGATGCCGGCACCTCGCCCCCCCGTTTTTGCGTGGTTGCAGTGCTGCCGGGTAGGTAGAGTATTTTAGCACCACGTCTTGTACCCCGTTCGGGTTTTACGCATAGGTGCTAATTACCCATAATGTGTTAGGGATGAAAAAATTAGAATTTTGAGGAGGTTGTACAGGGGGATTTGCGTGGGGAAGGTAAAAAAAATTGAGAAAAAATAGTTTTCCCGTACTCTCTAATGGAATTCTAACCCCCATTTTCCCCGTAATCACAGTACAGTCTTTTTTATTGATCAATGTCTTTTGACCACACCGGGGCACCCAAAACGGGTTTTTAAATTCTTAAACAGGTTGGTATTTTAAATTATTTCCCCCTTTTTTTTCGCGTAGTTTCTAGTTTCCGTGGTTCGAAAATGGGTTTTTAGGCGGGCTCTACTGTATTTTCATGTTTGTTTTTCCTTCTCGCACTCGGGCCCTGGCCGAGGCTAATAAAACCATTGTAAGGGTGGGAACCCTTTAAGACCAATACAATGAGGGGTCACGGGGGGACGGACACGACCCAGGAGGTCTGGGACTGATTCTAAAAAGTTAAAAAAGGGGTTCCCGGCTAAATGTCATTCTTTGGCCCGGGTTTTTTTAAAAACCCCCGTTTTGAAAAAGTGTTTGCACGTATTAACTTTCATCACCTGTAGTTTAATTTAAAAATTTAAAAATAATAAGTCTTAGACCCGAGGGTTGGTTTTCGATGTGCTTTTCCCCCCATCCGGAGCTGGGAATGAAATCAGTCCTTTTTGGCCCCAATTTTCCCGGGCCCCCCAAACCCCCTCTGGGGAGAGCATGTCTTAGATTATTATTATTAGCACCGGGTTTACCACCCGTCCGGGTTATAGACTTACGCTAATGTGTAATGGTAGGTGATTGTGAGATGAAATGGAGGACCTACAGTTTCGTGGGACGAACCACGGTGGGGGCCCTGGCATTCCCCACTTAAAGTGGTTTAAATAAAGTCTTGTCAAGGTAAAGGGAAAAGGGTTTGGCAATCGATAAATTTTTGTACCGGGCCCAAAGGATTTGAACCCCAGACCCCCAACACAGAAGTCAACAACTAAACCCAGACCGCCCAGGTCACCTCACATGTGTTAGGAGTTCCCCGTGAAGTAGTTTCTCTTTGATCTACGACTGGATTTCTACGAACGAGCAAGAAAGAGCCTAAAAAATCCGGTTGGGTTTTTTTAACACATTTCCAGGGTTCTTTACAAGCCACAATCGACTGGGCCGAGGCTTTATTTCCCCCTCTGAAGGAAGCGTGCTATGATTTTTATCTCTCAGTAAAAGTCCTTTGACCCGGCTGGATTTGTACCCTGAAAATTAGCTGAGGTGAGCACTTTACTCAAATGCTAATGGGGTGGGAAAATTTGGGAAAATGTATAATTTATAGGGATTCACCTGCATTTGCATTGGGAAAGAGGGTAAAACCATTTGGGAAAAAACCCCTCTGTACACCCAAACTGGTATTCAAACCCTAACCTCCCCACCCCCAGAAAACCAAAAAAAGCGAGATGATATTCAGACCACTGACTAACGACGGGGAAAAAAAATTAACCTAAAAATGTTTACAACATTGGCCCCAATTGTTTTACTAGTGCATTTGTAACAAGGGGGGTACCCCCACTTTCTGTCGAGGGGGGGGGGGGGGGGATGAATAAAACCACCTTAGTGTACCCTGGCTGGTTTTTAAACTTAAACCTTTCCCCCCACCCGGAAAACTAGCTTATTGCGGACAGTGCTTTAAATCACTTGGTCACTAGTGCTAGTTTTTTTAAAATAATATTTTCCTTTCAAAGACACACAAAAAATGTCCACACTTTTGGGGTGTCTTTGAGAGAGAAAAAATCTTATATTAATACTAGTGGCCCCCGTAATTAAATAATATATAATCACTTGGCCCCTAGTATTTTATTTTATATATATATATTTAGTACCGTGCTTTACTACACGGGTTTTGGTTATACCCCATGAGACTTCTAATTCGCTATTGTATTAAGCATTAAACGGTTGAATTTAAGGAAATTTTACCCGCATTTACGGAAGGGAGTGAGAAAAAAAATTTTGGAAAACATTCCAGTAGACCCCACCCGATATCGAACCATGATTTTAACGTCATTTCAGTCTGTCTATTGAGAGAGTAACGCTTTAGACCCTGCGACCACAAGGCGGGTGTTTTAAAAATTTAATAATGTTGGAAAAAAGAAATTTTAAACAAAACGCTCGGAACACAAGTTAAAAACTCGTTTGGGTTTTTTTTTTTGAAGGATGTTTGCATAACGTTGCAGTTAAAGTTTTCCCTTATGTCATGTTCGCCCCGTCAAAAACACACGCGTGATGTGAAAAGTTTTTAAAACGAAGCGGAAAAAGACAAACGTGTTGGGAATAATTCCGCTATGACGTAATTGTTTACCTCTCCCCCGGTGTATAAAAAAAAAATGTCTCTTAAAATATTTAAGATTGCTTTGTTTAGGGGCTGTATGGGCCCGTTTTTAAAGGGAAAAACCTTTTGAAAAAAAAAAATAATAATAAAAATTTTTAAAAATAAGCATGGTTGAATTTATTTTTTTATTAGTGTTTTTGTATGGTTTTTTAAATCTAAGGAAAGAAAGGGGTGATATAGATGACGTATAAAAAGGAAAGTAATCCGCGTTTTTATAATTATCGTAATGTTTTACCCAGGGATAGAGAAATTTAAAAATTTCTTATAAATTAATAGGTTTCGGCGACGCGTATAAATGGTCGAGTGGTCTAAGCGTCACTTTCTATCCGTTGATTTTTCCGTGATGGAGATCGGCCTCATGCACCTAGTGCACTGAAGTGGTTTTTTTTTTGTTTAAATCGTTTTCACTTCTTCAATACGGCTATATATTTCCCAAAATTTAATTTCTTAGTCTTCCTCAATGGTGTAAACACGCGGTATCCGGAATGTGTAGTAATACGAAGTGTAAATAATAAGAACAATAATAATAAAAAAGGAATATTGTGTTCAAATACAATTGATTATTTCCTGATAAATTTTCAAGTTCGCAATTACAAATCCTAACCGGGAAAAAAATTATAGAAAATAAAAAAATGAACTGTTATTTTCCATCTCCCCACTGGATATAGTTTATCTTGCCATTTGTTATAATATAATTTCCCAACAAAAATAGTACTTATCTATTCACAACGCAACATGTAGGAAGAGCATTAATTTAAAGTTACATAAGTTACTAAATCTAGTTTAATACGTTTGTCACATGATTGGAGATGTGATTTTTGTTTAGAGTAGAAATACCACAGAAATAATAATAATTTAAATAATAATAATTGTAGTAGTAATTAATAACAAAATTGTTTTAATGTTTAACATAATAATTATATTTTGTTCTTACTTTCTAAAATATCACCTTTTTACTACAACTATACCTCGTAAATGGAATCAATATTAATATTATTTAAAATAGAGGCTAATATTGAACTATAATTATTTTATAATGATAATGCTGGTTTTTTTAAATCTTGCCCTCAGTAAAATTGTTATTCGAGAATAACACAACCTAAAAAATTGCCGTGAGGGTAGAATTTCGCCTGCATCCACTCAATGCGGACTAAGGCACGAGTCTCATATACTGTGGTTTGACGGTTATGGAGAGGAAGGGGCTCAAATCCTGGCCGGGTATACTTTGGTGGTTTTTCCTAAATGTTTCCCCCCATTCTTCTTCTGCAAGACTATACAGGTATATTTCATAGTAATTATACCTTCCTGATCCCTGCACCATTAGTATAAATATAGGGGTCAACGGATAGCCAAACGAGAAGTAAGAAGTGTTGCAAAAAAATTAATAAAATATGTTGCGCAGAGGAAAAACCAAGGCCGCTCAGTTGTTAGAAGTAACGTGTCTGGTGAGTCAATGACTTGTTGGGACACTATTGCTAACTGCGGACATTATCAGCGATGATTGGTACGGTACACAGGGTGACCAAAAATATAGCCTGATTTACAGTCTCTCAAGACTAGCTCGATCATTAAAAATGTAGCCATTACTCAAGAGATTCTAGGATATTTTGTTTTCTTTAAGCAAACTGATATTTCCCCCCTCACATATTTGATTGCAATCGTGATTCGATGACAGGTTATAAACATATAGACAAAATGGGTACCAAAACTGATAAAATATAGCGGGGGCGTTCAAGTATTACGTAAGTACCTTTAGAGGGTTAGGGAGGTTCGAGCTCTGGTTATTTTTGCTAACAAGGGGAAAGAGAGGGGTCAGAACAATGTTTATGTAAGACAGAGAGAGACGAGCAAGAATGACGCAGTGACTCAGCCACCCAAATGTACACAATTGTTAAAAGTGTCAAGATATGAAATTCAAGGGCCTTGGTTATCAGATTAAAAGTTGTTGAGAATTTTTTTTATAACTATAATACTTCATGTATTCATTAATAATACCATTTTTATGTATTAAATTAAATGTATTTTTTTAATATAATCTTATAGCTTTTTTGATTTACCTGTTTAGTACAATAAATTTAAATTCATTTTACAACAGTGTTTATTGTGAATATTTTGCACTGTTAACTTACACCTTTAAGTTAATAATTACAGGAAATTTATAAATTGCATAAAAATGTATGGTTATTCATGTAAAACTTTTTTTTTTAAATCGGCAAATATAAAGTAAGCAAGATTGAAAAAGGAATCTGTCTCAAGTGGTAACACAAAATATATTTTGAAAGTTATATTTTAGTTTGATAAAACTGGAACCGGACTGGTGGTCACATTGTATAAGGCACTAGATCCACAAAATTCTGTATCGCTGATGATGGGGAAATCAAAGTTCGAATCTCGCCTGGGTGTATTGGGGGTGAATTTACACCGTGCAACTTATCAACGTGAGTCACCCATCCTTCCATTAAGCTAATGCGAATGCAGTTCTTCTGTACGCGGGTTTTGGCATGAATACCGTTTTGTAAGACCTTATTTCGTATTAGAATCCTACTGTATGGTAGTAGTTTGGTAGGAAAAAAGGGCGTTCAGAATGATAATGGAAAGTTCCTTCTCAAAGTCTTTTTATTCTACCAAAATACCACTATACAGTAGGATTCTGGTACGAATAAGGCCGTTTCAAAACGGGCTTCCTACCAAAATCATAATATAACTACCATCCTCACTCTACACCATAGTTAACCCTAATGTGGAAACGTGCGAGGTAAAACAAATGATAGTGTACACCTGTGAATACATGTAGTTTTTGTCCCCACAGTGTGGGTGTCAGGCGTGAATGGGAGGTGTTTAACCTTCAGCTGCATACAGTTCTTTTTTCTACGCCAAGTGCACCACTCGCATACTAAACAAGATGAACAATGTTCGAAGCGCATGCGCATTCTTCCAAACAACACCGTGTTCACCATGCAATCCGGTACTCCTTAATTAGTAAGTACTTATCTCAAGTACCCAAGAGCTAAGTATTTTTAGATAAAAAAAATCCTTTCCCTCGTCATCCTGGTGTGTTTTAAAAAAAACCAATTACTTAACTCAAGAAGGAAGTGAGTAGGCTTTAAAAGTGGGATTTAAAAAACTCACTTAATCTTAAATAGGTACATATTTCAAATACACAATTTATAGCACTGTCACTATTTTACAAACTGCACATGTCACTTAGAGTAATTTATTTGCTACTTAGGTATCAAAAAAACGAAAGAAAACATTAATGAGGATGCAAAATCATAATATTTGCATTAAAAATAAATCAAACATATTACGAACAGTAACTAATTGAAACTGTGTTTGTTTCAAATAATACAATTTTATATTATGTTCAAATTAGGTTAACTCAGTGTAAAAATAAAAAGCCGCGATTACTAAATTATTTTCGTGAACCCTGACAAATACTCTAATTATCCTAATTTGAAAACCACTGTGTTATATTGTAAATGTTTATAGACTTCCTTATCCTGTACCAATGAGTCAATCACTAAACTAAACACAGTGAGTCAATATATCTTGAACTATTTATTTGATGACAGGAAAATGACTAACGTAAATATTTGTACATCGTTTCGCGCTTTTAAAGACACCCCTTCAGTAAAATTGCAAATAATCAATATAAATATATTAAGTATATAATTCAATAATAGTCCCTATATTGTTTAGCAGAATATAATCACAAATTCCCTTTTGGGTCTTATCTTCCTTCTCGAATTGAGTATCTGCTTGAGGAGAGGTAATACCCCACCACTCTATTACTTTCCCTACCCTGGCCTGGGTCACTCTTTTGGTCGATTGGTTTTCTGTATTCTGAATTAAAAACAAAGCAGAGACTGGTCGGCCGCCTCTACCTGAAGTTTTAGGCTCACAAAGTGTTCGAATAAAGGCTACATTGAATAAACTTTGTTTATATATATATATATATATATATATATATAATATATATATATAATAAAAAGGAAGTGTTTGTCTTTGTGTGTGTTTGTTTGTGTGCGATGCCCAGTCAAATCTACAGCCCTCAGAGATCTGACATTTTTAACATAGGTGGATGGAAGGGGGTCCGAATGCACCCCGAAGCCGGATTTTAATATTTATAATTAGCTACTTAGTTAGCCTATTTTTAACAAATTTTTTAAAAATCACGGGTAACGCCGTGTTGAGATTGCTAGTTTTCTAATATATACTATTAAAAAAACTGCTTTATTTTTCCAGTAAGTTGAAACAGTTTTAAATCTGCGTTTAGTGAAAACATGATTATTTTATGCCTATTGCTTATTGTTATGTTGTTTTAAAAAAAATTGTAACTAATTATATAGATTTTTTTAAATCAATTGGAAAGTTATTCATGCACATTCTACCTCGAGGCTGTAAATTAATCAAAATATGACAAATATTAGTCCCCCAACGAGAATTAAACAATTAGCTTAGTAAGAGGACGCGCTAAGTATTCGGCTTAATTATCTAGAGCAGCGGTTCCCAAACCGTGGTACGTACACTTCTTTCAGCTAGTACGCCGTGAGAAGCCAAACAAAACAAGCAAATTCATGTTGTAAAAAGATAATATCTCATCAAATACCATAAATATATTACGACCAAGTCAAACCAAAAGGAAAAGAGATTTAAACAGTTGTTGGAGGGGTAAATATAAGTGGTTTTTTATATTTCTTTGGTACCTGTGCCCTATTATCCGTATTGATTGAGTAAAAATGTTAAATAATGATAAATAAAAACTGTTAATCTATAAATAGTGTTTTGTCATTATATTACTGGGCGCCATTAAAATGTACCTAAATATTAAATATTCAGCACTATCTTGGTGGTATTCCAAAATACGGAAATTGTTTGGGTGGTACGCCATTCAACAATGTTTGGGAACCAATGATTCTAGAGTGTAGATAAATGCATAAAAATAAAGGTGTAGCCTCTATTCATATATTCATCATTGATAAAAGCACATAGTATATTCAGGAGCTACTCTCAAAACGGTGTGAGCCAAGCACGTAGGGATGATTTAATTTTTTAATGTGGGAGGGCATTTGGCTGGAAAGCAATTTTTTTAGGGGGTAGCTGCCCTTCACCCCCTGAACTACCAATGGAAGAAGTTTTTTTTTACATTATATACTTTTCGGACGGACTTAAAAGATTTTTATTGTAGCGTTGGACTTGGGTTAAGTCTTCCCCCATTGTGTAACAAAAATACTAATTTTATCATAGCTTTTATTAGAAAGCGTTACTTACTGTTGAACACATTTTGGAGAGGCACGCTTTAGTTGTAGTTGAATAACGCGTTTGTTTCTTATTGCACTAGATCACAGGAACATATCACAATCATATAGAAACATCTAGTAACCATCACAATAAAACACATTTTTAATAGTTTTGCTGTAGGAAAAGTGTAGAGCTGCAAAATTCTGGAAGTAATTGCTAGAGCTGGAATTTCAATGTAAATATATATTCTATTCCTCGCCATTTAGATGTTCATAAAATATAAATATCAACGTAGGCTTGCTGGAGAAACTCATCAAGTCAAAATTCTTAATTTGTGAGAAATGCAATTTTTAGTTTATGAGTGAATGATACTTTTATTTTTTTTTTTCGAAAATCGTAAATCCAACTTAAACAATTTTTTTCATAATATTAGGAACATACTTTAAAACATTAAGTGTCAAAAATTTTTTCATAATTTATTGTGATGATTAAATTTAATTAATTAATTACTTTCACTTACATAGTGAGTTTTCACTGATAAGAAAAATAAACTATTAAAGGTTGACTTATTGATCTGATTATGACTTAGTGAGATTTTCCTGATTAAAAATATGTGTTATAAGAAGGTCGATTGAGTGTACAGTCATTATTTAGAATCATTATAACTACTGGTTAAATTATTTATTTTAATAATCATTCAAATACATGTGTTTTTAAAGGTCTTGAATCATAACTCCAGATTTTTTACTGATTTGAACAAAATATATCCACTTAAGAATACATTTAATGTTTACTTATTCAAATGTCAAATAAATGCATTAAAATTTGAGTATAACTAGAAAACCAACAAAAGGAAGACAATTTTCCACATGTTCAATACATAAAATCTGTTTGTTAAATTTCAAAAATAAAAAAGCAATTTGACAGTCATTCAATTAGAAAATAAATAATACTATATTAATTAATCACTTAAAAAAACTCTGTCATGGTACATTACATAATGCCTACTATTTTTAAATGTCAAAATAGGAAAGAAAATTAATTTGACTTACAATTAAAGCTTGAATATATTAAAAAAATACATTGAAAATCCATAAACAATAGAGTGAGGTTACAAAGTGCATGTTTAAAGGCTAAACTTATCCAAGCATCTTCTTCATTTTCAGAATCTAGAATCCCTGGCTCTGGGACCCTCTCATTCATTTTGCAATCTTGGATGGAACTATACAAAGCAAGGTATATTTCTGGAATAACTTTCTTTCAGCACAGAGAATAGGTCATGTTTCTTCTCCTTGCTTATATGAAGTTGTTTTATATAAAGATTTTACACAGTGCATTCACTATCTAGTTAATTTCTGCCACGTTTTCCTACATCAATTTCCTGATATTGTCCAAAGCAATCATACCTGTATTTATATTATATTTGGGCAGTATTTTGAGAACGAATTGTTTTTACCTTTAACCAACAAACAGTTTTACCAGCATTATCAACAATAGTATTCCTAACATTCTTTGATGCCAGGTTCTTTAGATTTAAAAAATCGGCGAATTTCAATTCCTTGACTTGATTAAGGTCAACTCTTATTGTTTCTTGTTCCTCATTGATCTTGCTGTTCTATAAATTGTCAGACAATCAAGAGGTAAGTATACTGGAACATACTTTTTGGCGTTTTATATTAAGATGTTTATTAGACAGATTATTGCACTATGAACTGAGTCCACCCGACCACCTTCATGTATGAGTGGCCACGCTCCATAAATGTATGCTCAATTATGTATTTATGTGTGTTCTATACAATGTATAGAATATATATTGTTGTTGCGATTTTGACCGCCACTTGTATCAGAAAACAGTGATAATTCTTTCACATTAGAGGTAATTGATTCATCCACTGTAGCAAGCATGAACCTATTTCTGAGCTTCATCTATTTCCGTCTAGTTCTGTCCATGCATAACAGTATGCATTATTAGGGGAAGCCAATTCATAGATGGTTAAATTATACATGTAAGAAATAAAACAAAGAAAATAGCCTAAGAAATAAGAAATTATTATTTCCTAACTATTGTTGTCATTGATAATGCCGAATGAGCAAGTGTTTACAGGATAGATTTAACTAACCAACTGTGAAGGTAGTAAGATTTTTTGTCATATTTTAGATTATTGACAAAAACAATGTTTCTGTTGACTTGGTGAGAATAACAGAATATTTCATTGTTAGTTCAAATAACAACAAATGACTTAGTGAGTTGTTCCAAAAATGAATAGCAATTATTTACCTATATAAAGGTACCAAAATCTAAAAACATGAAAAAAATTACTTAGTGAATTTTTCCAGCAAGCCCACGATTTAAGGGTTAACATAATATAAAATGAAAATCACCCTACCATTACACATTAGCGTAAGTGCGTATAACCCGAACAGGTGATAATAATAATAATAATAATAAATATTAAATAATAATAATAATAAGAATAATAATAATAATAATAATAATAATAATAATAATAATAATAATAAAATACTATTTGATTTTCATTTTATATATTTTTACATATTTTGACATGTTATATATTTCAAGTGATTTTACATAAAGCTACCTACTTTTGTAATGTTTTAATATATATTAATACTAATTGCAAAGTTGTTGGAAATTTAAACATTGTTTGATTTGGTTTGGTTTGTATAAATCACTGAAAGGAATTTGAAAAGGGTAAAATCAAACTCAGGCATTCAAGTGTTTCTCCACTAAGTACATACCCTCTCTCCTCACAATGAACCTTTTGATACATTTTTTAAAGAATTTAGCAAACAGATAAGTAGTTTCTATCTGGAACCTCCCTCCCCTCACCTCCAACATACTAATCCAACGACTTATATTCCTATCTTGTAATATCTTCAAGTGATTTTAGTTTCACATGATCTGTTTGAAAGTGAAAGTCTAACTATAAGCTACCATAAGATATTTTATTTTTGTTCACCATGACACCAGTGAGTCTTGATAGATACAAAATTAAAATAATAGACTGGTATCAACGACTCCTTCAAAACCCACGGTAAAATTGTAATGTGTCAAACTTGCAACAAAAAAATTAGACGTTCCATTAAAATCACAATTGGAGCAACATGTGCGGCGCACACTTCGTACGTTAAAAAAAATCTGAGTTATTCTAAGAATCCTTTTTTTTAATAACAAAGATGCAGGTGCCTTCCTTCCAGTTAAAGAAACTAATTGTGAGGACTTATTTAGTGCAATGATCACTGCGAACACTCCATGTTTGATATTCCAAGCGCTTGAATTTGCATCCTTCTTGTGACACTAATGAAAGCGACAAATTCCTGATCAATCAATACCCAGAAAGAATGTATCTCCATATATATTATGAAGAAACAATGGAAAGAATAATAAACTACATGAGAGATTCCTTCATATGGGTCGTTGTGGATGAAATCGCGGTTGCTTAGGGTAATTTTGTTGTGAACCTTGTGTTAGGTAAGATAGATCCTAAGGATATTTCAAACCATATTTGATTTGATTTGAAAGTGTGTTACCTATTTGAGCTCACGTATAAAAGGGCCTGGTGCTATATTGGAATGCCACAGCATATATAATGCAACTGCAAGTGCTTTGAAGTTGTTATATCCTGATATGATCCATCCTACAAGTTTGGCTCATGACTACATCGTGTTGTGGAATACATTGAAGTCCAGTTCTTTCCAAATGAATAGATTAATTTATGTGACAAAAAATTAGACCTATTTGTGAAAGTCCCACATCGAGTCAGAACTTACTACCTTTCACTGCCAAATTGGTGATTACTTTCGCCCTCAATCAAATAAATTCAGTGTTGAAGGCAACCGGGAACCAACACACTATCTGAATCCCTAGAACATGGGTTTTTCTACCAGATGGTGCAGGCAGCACTAACCAACGAAGGGCTGAATGCATGCCAATGTACGGATGGATAGAAATCACATCAAACCAACATTCAGGTTGTTGACTTAAGAAGAAGATGATTTTATTACTTTATATACATGAGAAACAAACTATTTAGTTCTTCTCTCTAACAAAAGAAAAATCATATTTAAAAATATATGTAATGATTTTGAATTACTAAAAGGTGACCTGGCGGTCTAGGGGTAAGGTGTCGGACTTCTGTGATGGGGTCCGGGGTTCAATCCCGGCACAAATTTATCTGATTAGCAAAACACTTCCTTAACCTCTGACAAGACATCTTGTGAATGTGGGGAATACCAGGCCTCCACCGAGGTTCGGATTCAACGTTAAACTGTAGGTCCTCCATTTCATCTCACAATCACCCTACCGTTACACATTAGCGTAAGCGCGTATAACCCGAACGGGTAGTAAGACGCGGTGCTAATAATAATAATAATATAATAATAATAATAATAATATATAAAATAATAAAACTAAAACACACTCGGCTCAAGCTTGTGAAACAATTTTTTTACTAACTCACGGATTTGTCCCAATTTTAAAGCTAAATATAAAATTCTCCCTGTTGGTTACGTGGCTTAAGTAGACAAGACTTACAATAGACTGGAGTGTCGGTTGAACGGAGATCAAGATTTGAATTTTTACCGAAAACACTGGAGGTGGTTGTCAACATATTACTTATCATTGCTAGATTTGTATACTCTACCCACGCTGATTTAAGTGCACCTACTCTTAACTACTCTTCCGATCTCACTTTCGAATAAATTGTTAATAACCTTGGTGTTATACTCACTAATAAACTAGTGGTTTTATGAACAGTAGACCTCGCTTGCATTTTCTTATCATTAGTAACAGTCTTAAGAGCGTCCATCAAAGCAGGCCCAACTCAGCTCACGGCTCGAATCTGCCTTTGTGTGTGCGCGCGAGGTGTGAGAGTTAAAGGAAAAGAAAACACCAACATATGACAGAAGTGTGTGCAGTACATTCGTAATTTGAACGATTGCTCGAAATTTTCCGTGGTGCGATGGGGAACAAAGCGACAAAGTTTTTTTGTTAATAACCACAATATGTTTCCTATTAAGACAGAATAAAGATTTGTGCACAATGCTTTTAGCTGTGAGGCCATTCTAAAATGGTCAAAAACGACCTTTTCAATGCAGTTTCTATCCGAATATAATTTAATATTTCAACAATGTTCAGTGTCAGGAGCTCCTAATAACTCTTTATTTCCAATAATGTTAATTGTAAATGATTCACATGCAATAGTGTTCTGTACATTTATTATTTCGAGCCGACTGTATCACAGAGTTGATTGACATGTAATGCACGCTCTTATAGGCTTCTCTTTGGATTTCAAGTTGAAATATCTCCTATAATTTCTCCTTGGATTTGAAGTTGATATTTTCCTTTGTGATAAAGTTTGACATAAAAACATAACTATATTCATTTAATACATTATAATCATAGATAAATGGTACGAAACTCCACACGGACATTCTCGCTCTATTGTTTAAAAATGGAAATATTCATTCAAAATTCGTAATATATGTGAAACGAAATAATATACACTAGAAAACCCAAGCATAAATTGCGCTACACTTATTTGAGTCCGGTTTTAAATTTTATAATTATATTTTTAATGAATTAATGTACTCATTTGTATGTTTGGACGATAAAAATTATCTATATTGGGTCCACAAGGTTCAACACTTCATATTAAAATTTATATTTCCAGATAAAATTTTCGACATTTTATTAGGATGTTACACATCTTCATGTCATCGCATTGCTATTAAATTCCTCATTTATAGTAATTTTGACCAATAAAAAATGTAAATATTAACTATTGAGTCTAAATGGAGATATATTATTGTTGTACAAACATTTCTCCTAAGAGGTTTAAGAAAAAATAACATCAACTTTTGAAAGACTTAATTATATTTAATACTCTATGTCATTGGAGAATTATTCTTTAAAACTTGAGTAGTATATTTTACAACTAAAACTCACAAAATGTTATTAACCAATTTACTAATATCTCAGAACCTATTGGTTTATAAAAATATATTTAATATAAGTTTTTTATTTTTAATAGTACTACAATTTTGCAATGATAAGTTATTTAGTATCACAAATAGTTGCAGAGATACGGAAATTTCTCTAAAGTCATTTTCATGGGAAAATTAAAATAACCAGTTTAATTATAATCTTAATCAACGCCTTGATACGAATTTTAATCAAAATTGTTTAGAGCAGATTTTGAGAAAATCGATTTTTTCTCTTTTCGCTCTTTATTAAACCACTCTTAATTTTAAGTTTAAACAGACACAAGGCATTGCAAAGACTACTTTTTAGCATTCGGGAGTCATGATACGTCGACATCCATCAACATTTCAGGTTACATTATTTTTAAGGTCGCAATACTTTACCTTTGGTGTTCGAAAAGTATATATATATATATATATATATTATATTATATATATATATTATATATATATATATATGCGTATAGCTTGAAAGTTATTGATTTTTAAAAAATATGCTTCGAGTAAAATATTTGTATTATAAATAGATCTACATATTTATAACGATCAGTAATTTTTGTATCTTAAATAATTTCGGAGATATGATTAAAAAATATATAATTTACCCATCACACCGGAGCCCTTAAAGTCATTTTTCGAAATATTGAGGTGCCATTTTGTTTAGAATATTATAAAATGTTTTGAAATGAAATCTAACCAAAATCGTTAGAGCCGAATTTGAGAGAATCGACTAATACTCTTTTTTGCCCTTCAGTAACTACCTTAATTTAAGGGTTAGATATCAATTCCAAAATCTATCAGGAACCTATGAAAACCCTATGTTGTACAAGTTTTGCCCAATCGGCAAAATAGTTTAGACACTATTCGGAGGTACAGATAGATAGACAGACAGAAATTCAAAAACAACTTTTTCGTATTCGGGGCATGAAACGTCGAGATTCATTAAATCTCTAGTTAGATTTTTTTTTAGGATCACAACTTTTCTTTTCCTTAAGATTAAAAAGTAAAAATAACTTGTTCAACTAGTTTT